>LUCM01006299.1:51207-260204 GCA_008360955.1 Fasciolopsis buskii
AGCTTGTACATTGCTTCCATGGTTCCTTTATTATGAGTTTGGACCGATTGATGTCACATGATGAATTATTTCATGAAAACAATTCAATCTCCTACTTATAAAATGTATCAAGTAACCAAACGCTCTGTAGCGGTCATATCCAAAGCCTTCGTCGTACTTCAGGCTACCTGCAGAGAGTCATCTATCAGTAGAGGGTCGAATCGCTGTTGAAAAAACATTGAGCAGAGCAGAATATTTTGATGACATGTTTTGCTCAGAAATTTAATGGAAGGGTCATTTCCCTAGCCTTTACGGCTTATTGAACGGGTAGTGAGTGGAGTGGCACATCCACAACCCTGGAACTTGGTAGAGAGTGGTAGACCAATCACATCAAAATCCCAATAAATCGGACAATACCGAATCGTCATCTACAAAATAGGTGACACTTCGATTTCCAAAGGCATGATGCTTACTGCTCTCAACCGGACAGATATTGTCATTAAGTTTGGGTTTATTTTATGTATGAATGATGCAATGATAAGGTCGGTGATATCAGGTAGTTGGCCGCGAAATCGGTGCATCCAGCAGAATCGAATAATACGAGGAGAAATATCTAGCGAATGCATATCCACCGCGCCCGAACTGGGACGCGAACCTGCACAAGGACGAACGATTCTCAGTTGAACGCCTTAGCCATTACGCTACCGGGCAGGCTCTGAACGGTTTGTTCAACTTCACCACATGATGTTGCACCTATCCGTCACTGATTTGCACGGTTACTGTCCGTTAGCGCACAGCGATCGACCCCTTCTGATAGATGACTTCTCTGCCGGTAGCCTAAGTACGACGAAGGCTTTGGATATGACCTACAGAGCTGTACATTGCTTCCATGGTTCCTTTATTATGAGTTGAGCGATGATGTCACATGATGAATTATTTCATGAAAACATTCAATCTCCTACTTATAAAATGTATCAAGTAACCAAGCTCTGTAGGTCATATCCAAAGCCTTCGTCGTACTTAGGCTACCTGCAGAGAAGTCATCTATCAGTAGGGGTCGATCGCTGTGAAAAAACATTGAGCAGAGCAGAATATTTTGATGACATGTTTTGCTCAGAAATTTAATGGAAGGGTCATTTCCCCTAGCCTTTACGGCTTATTGAACGGGTAGTGAGGTGAGTGGCAATCACAACCCTGGAACTTGGAGAGAGTGGTAGACAATCACATCAAATCCCAATAAATCGGACAATACCGAATCGTCATCTACAAAATAGGTGACATTCGATTTCCAAAGGCATGATGCTTACTGCTCAACCGGACAGATATTGTCATTAAGTTTGGGTTTTATTTTATGTATGATGATGATGATAAGGTCGGTGATATCAGGTAGTTGGCACGAAATCGGTGCATCCAGCAGAATCGAATAATAGCGAAGGGAAAATATTAGGATCACAGGTCAGAATAAGTGTGGAAAAGCGGGAAATTTTTTCCTGTATGGATGCCACTAACTTTAGCATTTAATTATATCACCCAAAAGCTCAAACGACAGCATCTTGAAAGGGGAGGGGGCAACCCGGTAATCTAACTTGGCCTGCCGAGGGAGGCACGATGAGTAAAGACTTTCATACGTTCCCGCCAAGTCATTCAGTGGCCATTTGGAAACACCTTCCGGCGCCTCGAAAGATAGCGCATACCAAAGGAATCGACTAACGGCCATACGCAGCACACATGTCCAAAAGACAGTGACCTGTTCAAGTTCGGTGTCTTTTCAAACGATTGAGTTCTCTGACACTTTACTTGACACCAGACTTTACATCTGCAATAAACTTCTCACGGCAGGTTCTGGAAATAAAGCACAGATACATGGGTTCAAACTTTTATTTCCTGTGCTCCCACTAACGCTACCTTCGTGCAAATCTACAGATCTTTAGTCAGCCGTGATGTCTAGCATGGTTCCGTTATCGAAGCGATCAAGACTGATAAAGGAAGGAAGCTGGAGGCATTTGGGCAACCGATAGCTCGAGGCCGCCCAAAATCCAGAATGAATTTTATTTCAGGAATCCGAAACAGAGCCTGAAACTCAAAAATCTAACCCGGGAGGAAATGGAGTATTAGCTAAGTACGGAAACGTGATAATACCAACCGTAAGTAAGCTTATTCCGGTTTGTCGCATAAGATTTCATAATGTGCAGGCAGACAGAGGTGGAAAGAAAACTGCTCTGAATAAAACGGAGAGAACTCTGAGCAGTGACGTACTTAGCGCTATCCATCTTGCGCTATGCAGTAAGTAGTTCCATTCTGATTGCCCTACGCGGCGACCAATGCAGTATGGAGGTCCTGGCAACTGTGTGATTGACGAAAGATGGGTAATGGATACGGTTAGAAAACCCAAGGGTAAAGCAGAGAAAGATGTAGGGTTCACAACCAACGACTTCGGTTCTAACAAGATGCTGTACGCAAAGCATCGGCTGTTGTTCCACTCATTTTTTTCGAGTGAGTTGTTAGCTCAAACCAAACCCCAATACGGAGGACCATGAAATTACTTCGTCACGCCGCTACTTATTCATCACTCTAGGATTATTTGAATACCAGGCTTGAGACAAGGCGTCCTGTATGGCTCATTGGGTTAAAGAGATGAACAAATTGTCACACCATGTCGCTGGTGCTGCTTTAGCAATATAGAAGAAAAATTTGCCATTAAAACAACTTCAACAAGATTGATTCGAAACAGTTTTGAAAATCTTCATGCTCTCACTTATGTTGTCGTGGGATGTAGAATCGATTTACATTAAAAATAGTTCACAGGCAGTGGTGCTTTGCTGTATACGTTGTTTAAATGACAGTGATCCAAAATTCCTTGTTAGCCTTCAAACCAGATTGGTGGACGGCCAATTTTTTCCACGCATGATGATTTGCTTGTCAAGATATAATTTATCGGTATGTTTGAGTAATGCAAAACGGAAACATCTGTCTACTAGGCGACAGCTAGTACCAACATTATATCACGTGGGATTCAGCAAATAGAAGACAAAAGTCAAACAAAGAAACAGACGAACGAACAAGCAGAAACGTGAATAAAATCAACATTTGTAACAGTGTTCTATCCATACATGTTTTGAGAAACAGACATGGCTACTCAGTTCGGTTTGTTTCGAAACACGGCACTGAAACACAATCGTGAAAAATAGGAAGGTTCACCACATAGATCTGACGGCAAAGCGCTGTATAGGCAAACTCGGTGTCCATCGAGCAATGAAAAATCAATAAAAATGAGCAGATGAGTTCTGATTGCCATGTCATTCGAATATGTACCCGGAACAAAACAACTCAATGAGAAATCCATCAACCGAGTATGCGTCTGACCCCCGTTGATCTAGAAATTTGGATAAACATCAAAGACAAAACTAAACTTTGAGGCTTTGTCTTCCGTCATATCTGACCTCAGTTTCACTGGTATGATATCGTCCCAGTTCACAGAGATTCAAATCTAATTGCTTCCGGTAATCTAGTGGTAGATGGCAATCAGGTGTTTTGCGGTGTCCCTGATCTACTGAGATTTCTTGCGGTTTTAATTCCAATCCGAATTTCACGGACATGGGTACAGTTCAAGGGTAATACTCAAAGCTGTCAAAGGACCAAAATCCCGAAATTTCGAGTGGGATAGAGCCAAAACAACGAGCTCGACGAAAATAGGATTGCTATCTGGAATTATGGAAAGCTCTGACGTTTTTGGGACGATTGACATTTAATGCACTTGATCGCCATCGGTCATCCGACTACGTTAAAGTTTCCAGTTCAGTTCATTTCGCTAACGAAATCGGCACTGTAAACAACGCGCAGATCAATATTTCAAGCTAATCATTCATCATGCACACGGAAGTTATCAGAATGAACTCAAAGTGAGTGAATCCATCTCCATGCTTTGTACATCAGCTAGATTTGGCCCACGAAATATGCCAACGGATGAGTTCTAATTGCAAATGTCCGCTGAACGACTAGCTCCGCACGAATTTCCTTGTTGTTACGTGCGCAGAGTTGTCTGATGACGGGCGACAACGGAGGGAATGCAATCCAACGATCACCATTGGCAATGTATCCGTGGTCGTTTCGGAAGCCGAGGGAATCGGATATCTAGCCGACGCATCAATCGTTCAACAACCACGAGAAAAAGACGTGCAGTGACCATTTGTGATGCACGCCCAGTGATTAGCGAGCATCATGCCAACAAGGTAGTGAGCATTGCATGCAGACTAACAAACCATCTTTTTTGCAAAAAAAAACTTCAGATAGCTGAGCTGATCGATCGATGTTGCTGCGGGATGGATCTGAAATCGTATGTTCTAGTCAAGCAAGAGTGATCACATACAATTATCCGGCTGGATGAAAATAGGCAGCGATACACATTTTGCCTTCTCGAGATGGTAGCTTTTGCCAGAACGTTGTTCCGAAAAATAAGACAGAAAATTCGAAGAGCTTAGAGGGTGGAAGTTGTTTACCATGACCGGATGGATACCAGGCCATACCCGAGCATTGCAGCAGCGCATGCATTCTGTCAACTAGGTTACGAGGCCAAATAATATTCTTTCGGATATTGCGTAAATGAATCATATTGGCCATCCATGTGGAATGCCTAAATGAAATTCCGTAATCTGATTAGATATGGCAGAATTTTCTCATGAATTTGCCGACATTCATCACATAGACTGATCGGTATTTTCTACTGCAAAATACGGTTCGGCATACCTGGCCAACGCATGAGCGATTCAAGATGTAATCTGTAATTGATCCAACCTCCTAAGGGTTTGCCAAGTTTGGGCGAATAGGCAAAATAGGATTAGTTTGTGAAATACTGGAAACCTAAGTTCACGACACTGTGGTCTGGTTGGAAGAACACATGCAATATTGAAGCATGAGTAGCGTTCACGCGGAAATTTGGCTGGTGTCTAGGTGAGCGACTCAATGCAGGGAAACGTTACAATGAACCAAACCAGCACGAATCATGAAACACAGTTTCCAATGTATATATGCGTTTCGCGATCCAAAGTCAATCAGATTTATGTGGAAAATGGTCATAACCATCTCACGATCTCAAGGCGAGTTGAAAATTGTGTACCCAGTAACGCATCCATTCGGATATGTTGTAATGCAACATAGCTGGCATGGTTGTAAAAGTTCGAATTATTGGAAAATAGTTTAACTATGTCAATTCGAGAGATGCAAACTGATGCAAGAATAGGAAGCAGTATGTGATGTACATCTCACAAACAGAAATCACACGATGAACAGGACGTTTGTGATGACAAGACTCACCTTCGGGACAGTAGACCAAGACCAAATCCACCCGATCCGGTGCACCTCGCAAAGCATTGGCTGCTTGTTCATGGCCGTGTTCGGACACATCGATCCCGTTCACCTGATGTGGGGGAAATGTCCCCGTGGTGAGAAACGGAGAAAAAAAATCCAATCGTCAAATCCGACCAATCAGATCTACAAGCTGTATGCACAAACGTGGCTTTAGACGTGAATGCGCACGTGCAGGCATGCATGTATACCAACAGGCCTGTCCCATTATCACGTCGTAAAGGTTTGATCCTTCAATCCACAGGGGGAAACAAACTTCATTTTTTCAAACATCCCCATAAAATTTCATGAAGTAACCATCTTGTTTGGGGAGATCGTTTTATTTCAATTTCACAACGAAATGAAAAGTTCATGCAACTCGCCATTTTCTAAACCGTTCGCTCTATGATGTGGTTTCGCAACGTGACAAATTCTAGTCCGACATTATAGTTCAACGGCGCTAAAGTCAGTCCTGACAACAGGACTGATGCTACTACTACTACTGCTACTACTACTACTACCACTATTACTACTATCAAAATGATGTGAGTAGTAAGGGGGAGTTATGATAATGATCTTCGATTATGGGAACAAATCAATTCACATACATAGTCTATGACCAAAGAAACGTGAGACAGTTATCCTTTCATCAGTGAATAATCACCATGAGGCATTCTAAGTCTCGCCACCATGACATGTTATTTTCTAATGTGGGGCTCAGTTCAACTGTCAAAAAACAATCAACCAAACTACTGACGAGTTGCTGATTGACAGAGGAGGAAAATAATGAAAATGCAAAAAGCAAACAAACCGAAAAGAATGGATGAAAATAATGCAGACAAAAAAAATTTGGATTCGAATTAGGTGTCTCTGGCTGGTACAAAGCTCGATATGGGGTCAACTCAGGTATAGAGTTCCATTTTGGCGAAAAAGATCCGGCCAGATGCTTGTGAAAAAAACTTGCTACTTCTCGCGATCTTTTTATGAGAAAAAACGGGCCCTATAAATTGTCAGCGAGGGAGTTTACCGTCTGTACAAAATCCAGGACAAGAGGAAACGCTGTTTTGCGGAAACATCTTGCCTGCCAACTGCAAATAGGCAGTATGCAGGAGATTTGGTGCATGTTCCGTTCCGATGAGCCAGAACTAGAAGTCGAAGACTGACTCGAAAGGTCACTTAGGTCATGTGTGGATAATAGCCCATTAATTTCTCAGTCGGTCTAGTCGCAATGATTCGGACAGAATGCTGAGAGCTTATTATACATGATCATTCATTTGCACCGCAATCTGGATCGTGGTGGATCGAGGAGTGAGGGCAATGCAGACGCAAGCATAACAAGTTCGTGGGAGATAATAGTTCATTCCCGAATCCGGATGAATTGCCAGGAAGAAAATTTGTCGAATCACGAGGTACCTAATTATTATGAACTCAGATTAATATGGTCGATAAATATTCATATCTTTCTACTTCTATTACGTTATCTCGTCGGGCATTTAAGATGAACGAAAGGGGGCCAACATAACCGTGCGTTACTCATTCACTTTCTGTTGTTTTCATGACAAAAGGCACTTTGGATGAGCCACGGTTCATAGAAAAGCGTACTTTCGAAGATGGCTAAGCAAAACAGCAATCGGACTAGTTCTTTTATGCTCGAGAATTTTTGGGCGCCCTATCATTTGGATTCGTTGTAAATGCCGAGTTTTCTCTCAAACACAGCAATGGATAAGAACACTTTGCGTCGCCCTTTTTGATTCAGTCGGCCTATCAGTTCACTGCTTACTCACGTGACGCTAAGGATAAAGAGGTGAATGTCAACATGGCTTTGTTCATCCTAATTCTGCGGGAATGGTAGTAACGTCTACACGTCGCGATCAGCAAGTAAACAGGTTTATGAAAAGTCAGTTGACATGCAAACCTCAACAGAACTCATCCAGTCAAGATGGAGGATAATACAAATAAGAATGCAGGTACCGTAACAATGAAAAAAACAATAAGAATTTGAAAACGGAATGAAAAGTGGGAAAGACTAGAATGATACGTCACGAACTTATCCATTTGGCCACCGCCGGCCAAAACAGATGAACGTAGCTTTGCCTTCGGCATTTTTAATCAAAACAAACTTACCATAAATAGTAATTTCAAGCGCAAAGTGTCAGTTTTGCGGAAATGTCGACTGAGTTAACTAAATGGTAACTTTATTTACTGCGAACTGGGAAACCAGGCAAAGTAAAATGACCGCCTCTGTTAGCAACGCTGAAAGTATTTACATTGGGCTCCCACTACTCAGTGAATAAATTGACACGCTTTTCTTACTAGACGTTGTCTGATTTCTTCAATCGTGTCCGGTTCATTATTGCTCTGTTCTATAGACCAGTCTAGGACCGAAAATGCATGGGTAACAATACTCGCATAGTGAGGTTGGCCGATACAGAAAAACGACCGACGGTTTCCCGAAAAGCAAGTGCCAGTCACTGATGGTCAGTTCGATTGAACGTCTGTTGGCACAGAAAGGGGTAGAAATTTGACCTGTAGATGCGCCTGCTGATAGATGACAGTTCATCATTGCCCAGCTCGTTGCCAGACCTAACTGATTTGACCATTACGTGGTTCGAAGACATTCCAATATTCATGGTCACGTTAGGCCGTTTCGCTTTCCTTCCGAGTGGTCGACTTTAGCACCGATAGGATACACCCCTTCCATCGTAGTGAATAAAGGGTTAATACCTCTGAATTAATAAATATACATTCTGAGTGCTTCCATGGTTTCTTTATGGTGAGTTGAGTGATGATATCACACGATGAATTATTTCATGAAAACATTCAATCTCCTACTTATAAAATGTATCAAGTAACCAAGCTCTGTAGGTCATATCCAAAGCCTTCGTCGTACTTCGGCTAACTGCAGAGAAGTCATCTATCAGTAGGGGTCGATCGCTGTGAGCTAACGGACAGTAACCGTACAAATCAGTGACGGATAGGTGGCTAAGGCGTTCGACTGAGAATCCTTCGTCTCGGGTTCGCGTCCCAGTTCGGGCGCGGTGGATGTGCACTGCCGATGATTCCTAACAAGGATGAAAAAGCTGTACACTGCTTCCATGGTTTCTTTATGGTGAGTTGAGCGATGATATCACATGGTGAATTATTTCATGAAAACATTCAATCTCCTACTACTAAAATGTATCAAATATACGTTCGCGAATGAACCGGAGATCCGTTATTAGCGAACATTAGTGGCAAATAGGTTCGATTACACATTTTTAAAAAAAGCAATGGTAGGACGATGTTGCGAATGGTTGCAGACCACTGTAAATACTAGTAGACAGTAGGAAAATTAACTGAGATTAGTGTGGAAAGCAGAGAAATAAGAATCGTGAGAATGAACCGCAGTATCCCGGTAAACAGTAATCACACTGTAAGTTCGGCTATCTCTTACAAAACTGTGCATGTACGTATTAAATCGGACGACCAGTGGCTTTTTCAGTTCGTAACAATGGTGCTGGTTACTCGAGTAAATTTAACCAAAGCAGACTGCTTCGATCGGAAATTACGAACAATCTGTAGAAAAAATTTCCGCATTGAATTGACAATCATGATTAGGATATAAATGGCTACCGGGAAAAATTCACCCGTGTGGATCACATTCACAAAACTCCACCCGATTGGACACTCAGTGTGCTAGTTCGCTAGACTACGAACAACAGTACAAAGGGAAATTAGCGAATAGACTAACCATCAGTGGCGATTAGGTCCGGTGCATCCTCGGGGGACTTCGGGGGAAAATGTAAATGAGCAATAATGCAACAAGCTTGGATTTCGTATCGACAACTGATGCACGCACGCAAACACGAGCACACTGGCGGTTTTATACCGACCCCGGACGATGACCTTATGCATCGAACACACTATAGTCCCCTTCCTGAAGGACCAGTGTACGGGTTCAGCGGTAGCAACGGCCGAAAACATTATTACAATGGAATTAGCATGGTGACCGATGGAATGAGGACGACAGAGAGCAGTTGCGTGAGGCGGTGTGTGTGTGTCTGTGTGTATGAGAGAAACGGAGAGGGCGACGGAGAGAGTAAAGTTAGAGAATGAAGAGGATGCGATCAGCGACACCGATCTGTCCCAACTCGGGCTGAATAAAGAAAAGGATGTGGAGAAGAAACCGGATACCACCAGGACTTAGTGGAATGCCAGCCGTCCACGTCTCACCCGTTACATTAATTTGCTTCACGAATCACTGTCCCTGGTACGCGTAGACTGTACTTTTAGTCTGAGCATGAAACTAAGCTTTGTCCCGTAAAGATCAAACGAATCTAACAGCAAGTAGAATTTATCCAGGTGACAGAACAAATACGAAAAGCCGGCTATCCCAGAAATTTGGTCAAAATTATGTCCCAAACAGATATCGCTCGTTTCAGCTTACATTGTGGGAAAATGGTATATCTATACAGCACATCAGCCGGTACAAACCATGAATACCGTCTTGCGGGAACTCAAAAATGAATCGGCACAAAACGGGCTGTTGTTTGCCATGTTGAAGCTACACGGTTACCGAGACACCACAGAGTAATCCAGTGCGGAAGCAACTGTCAGAGAAGATCAGTCTGAACACATTTAGTGTGATCCTAGGGCTGAATTTCGACTAGAACCGGAAACCAACATTGTTTCTCGCTTGTATGTAATAAACAACGAGAAACAATACGATAATCAATTACGTGACAATGAAGAAATCTTATTTTTTGTCAATTCATCACAGTAGAAGTTTCTCCTTTCAAGAGGAATTAGCAAATGAATAAAAATTATTTCATAGTCTCTCCTTTATCACATCGACATTCGTGTCAAACGAAATAACTAGGAAGGGTCTAAGGATAGACCAGTCCATTCTAGTAAATGAAGTCTTAGTCCGAATAGATTCACGAATTCACCAAACATCATCAAACTTCAGCGCACTTTGAAAATCGTCTTACTACTATAGAGCTTTCTCATCTTTGCAAGGAATCACCTGTATTGCGTATAATCTATCCATCGTGCTCGAACTAAAGCGCTAGCCCAGGCTGAACGATTTTGGATTGAACACCATTCTTGCCGGCAGGCTATGCATCAATTAATCGATCCTCTGCACAACATGATATGGCACACATCCGTCACTGGTTTAACGAAGCCATCGAAAAACAAAATAATCGGTCACCTCTGTAAGAAGCACAAGTACATCTCAGGCTTTGCGAGTGACTTGCGGATCATGGCACACAGTCATATTCAACTATCTAATCTAACCCTTGCTACTTAAAGTCGTCAGGCAACGAGAATGCCTTTCGTACGGTCCGCGTTTCCCTACTGCATAGTCTGGCCCAAATAAAAGTAGATGAAAACAACACTTGATTGCTGTTACGGAGACAACAGAGAGAAACTGGCAGAGCATGTTGACGAAAAGGAAGGAGGATGGAAATTGCGTTCGACTGCACAAAGTTGCTTCCAGGGTTGACTGGATCGACACGAAAAGATTTGCTGAAATTTTGTTGACCCGTTCTGCTGAAAAATGAGATAAGTAACGTCTAAATGGCTAAATCGGTCTTCCAGCAGCATATGTTATCCTCGAGTTTATGCGGACAGTCCGACGACTCAGAGACAGTGGTTGTTTTTCTTCTCTATTTTTTTTAAAAAAACAGGTCAAATTAGGATATCATTTGTTTGTTCGCATACGCAAGAGCGAATTTTCAGCTGCTTGGACCATAACTGTGAATAGGAATTAGGACAATGGATAAGACTGACAAGGACATTGATTCAGAACGAAGTAAGCAACTCCATATTTCTGCCAAAACATACATCTAATCCACGGGAAGACCAGAAAGACGAATTGATGTGCTACCGGTAAGCAAAAATACAGGCACCATGAAGATGTAAACTTATACATGCACGTTCCCATTCGACTAATCCCCGGTGCCTTTTTAGAGCCGAAATTATTGAGTGACCTGCCAAATCCAACGATGGATAAGCGCGTTCACGCTGAGCTACGATGCTCCCATTTCTAACATTTGTCTGCGTTCACGCTGCAGTTTGGGCCCGATGGATATGCTTAGCTAATGGTTTTCAATTAGTACTAAGTAGCATCAGCGGGTTTCAATAGGGGGTTGGACGTAGATTCAGCACTCGGCAGGTGAAGAACACTGGTAAAAGACAAACATTCGGTAACCACGTTGTGTCCGGCGATGGCCAAGCGGATAAAGTCGTGGCGTTTGGACGTCAGGGTCGCGGGTTCGTATCCTCAGACTACCGGTCAGCTTCACTCGGCAGCTCTCTGTTGGCCGCGGCCCCCTTCCTGATAAATGATGTACACTGCTACTCCAATGATAAAGGGAGTGAAAGAAAAGTTATATAAAAGAGAGATACGGAAGCCAGACTATCTGCCGATTGATTTTGGTGAAAAAAACTCACGATTTCCAGCACCATCAGATTCACAGATCCGTATGATAGTTGCTCCACTAATGTGCCTCACTCTTTCCTTTTCAAGTCTAACTTCAATTCTTCATAAGAAATGACTATTCTCTCTACTGTCTTACCCAGAATCCATTAATCAACTATAAGCCAAGAATTATCGCGTTAGAAGAAGTGTCATCGTTCCGGTATTCAAACAATAAAATTGTTCTGTCTCGGTCCGAGAGGAAATCCCTGTGTAATCCGCACAACACAGTGAAACAAATGGTAGATGCGTTCCGATTCAAACAATTGGAAACATTAAATGATAGACAATGGTTTCTAGTCCAACCTTCATTAGGCTTCCTATATTTTACTGACGAAAACAATAACCCATTCACCAGTTTCCAAACAGTTTAGTTGTAAAACTGACCGAGACAAAAACTATCAGCTAGGAAATTTTCACGAATACAGATGATGTGGTATTTTTCTTCGTATTCTAATCCGTCTTGGAATAAAACTCATCAACTCCCACACCTAAGGACACATCAACACGATCTCGGGGGTCCGAGGTATCCATGACATGACGGGACGGAAATAACAACGCGAACTTGCCAAACAACTCGTCTGAGACGTGAATCCAATTACATAGAAATTGCTGCCATAAAGCTAGGATAGGTAGATATTGGCGAGTGGTGCAATGGAAACTGGTTTTGTGGAATGCAAGAGGATGTGATTGCTGAGATAACGGACCATAAAAGAGTAGAATCAGCTTTGAAATTTTACAATAATTCAGAGTTCAATTACTTTTCTTTTTATTGCATACAACACCCATGACCGTAGTGAAAGAGGCATGTCCCATATCACCCAAAGCTCATTAGACTGGGGGCGGGGCGATGAACCGACAACCATGACATGGAAACTTGCAGTCGTACGGAGCCAAATAAAAAATCACCATGGCAACGCGTAGATTACCATCTACCACCAAAGTGATCGGTGCAGTTGCGATTTCAATCTCTGACGTTGTCGGGGTGATAGATGCTTAAGCAAACCGACCACTGCCATTAAGGATTGGAAGTACAAATCAACGAGGAAAAATGGATACCCGTCTTACAATACTCCCTTCCGAGAGCATCGAGTAAGTTTATGCAGCCGCTTGGACCAATTTAACGGAACATGAAACAAACGGATCTGATTTTCATTCTACCGGAACGGGCGGTGATTTTCAGGATTGAGCGAACCGATTGTGAAGTATTTTCGTCATCGTCCAAAGGGGTCTTGCTAGTGTCCGTTACCGACTCGAGTGTTTTAGCTAGCTAACTAGGGAGTCTGGGGCAAACATGGTCTAACGCAAGACGAGCTATTTTTAGACGTTCGACACTGATATTGTTTGGGCTACTATGCGTACCAGTAAGAAAACATGTTTCTTTTGACATGAAATAACATGGAATGGATTTGGTTCAGCTGGACCCATTGAGCCTTTAACGGGATTGCCGGAGTGCGGTGAGATTCGAATTTCAGAGGTCTAGACTGAACGTAGAATTTCGAATGTGCAAATGGAGACAAGCTATGGAAAATTTCTCTTTCACACTACTGGAACATTGCTTCACCGAACTGGTAGGGTGAACGAATTCCTATTTTATGAAAAAAGTCACATACTCTGTTTTGTTCACTCGATAGAATAGACATTTTGGCAAAAAATTACCAGGTACCGCCTCCGACACCGAAAAGCTGACAATTTCTCGGTGACTTCCCAAACCAAATCCAAGTTCCTGAGCTCAACATCTTGCTCGGAAATCCAAATGCTACACGTTTGTGGGCCAATAGACCCGGTTAATTAGTGCGTGCACGGTTTCTTTGTTGGACAAGTACGTGGGAACGCTGTGTCCAGTCAAAGCCATGGTTAAGTAACTCAGACGAAGTTTATGAGGCAGCACCAGGAACAAGCATAACCATGAACGTTAATGTAAAGTGGTTTTTTACCACCCAACGGTGCCTCTGTATCGCATTTTGATTTCAAGATCGTATCCTCCTCCATGGAACCGTAAGGGATTTCCCGTGTAGCTTAAACTGACCCATGAAGATGCCTAATTAAAACAGCTTAATGGGGTGTTCCATGCTCCCGGTGCCCAAAAGCCCTCAGCCAACTTGGAATAGTTTGGGTCATCTGGCAATCGTGAATCTCAGAATGAAGGTTGGCGATCTGCTATAAAATATATTTGATTTTTACTTTCAGTGGATCTGTCTTCATAGTGATGCTGTAAAAAGTAAAACTTATGAATACCCACTGACGTCAACAAATTTGATCTCCTATTTGGGGTTGTGTATCATAAAACGAGGCAGAACAGTCTTGGTTAAAGCTATTTCGCAGACCCAAGCATAGTTTGGTAGATAAACAATCAGTACTACAACTTACGGCCAAGAGTCGGTCACCCACAAAAATGCGTTTGCACAGCCCCGCTGGCTTGTCCGGTTGTACCTGCGAAACGAAAGTCGCCTCCGAACCATCACCTCCGACAATGTTCAAACCAAGGCTACCTCCGACCGAACGACTTGGACGATGCTTCCGTTTCTCGTTCGGTCCTTGGGCGGACGATGTGTATCGGGCACTGCGATGTAGCGTAACCAATCGCGCTTTAGGCCACTTGGCTACGATGTCGGCCACTGAGGCAGCAGCCGCATAATCGACTGGACCAAAGGCCAACACCCAACCCCGTGGAAAAGCAAAAAAGCAGTGATTGGTCAGAATGAAATAAAAGTGCCGTCAGGTGAACAGAACAAGCTAATTGAGTCTAAGGTTCATTTCCTTAGTCACCTGGTATCACTGATTCGTCAGTACCCGTTTTAGTCCTTCGTGAACATTTATCAATCGTTAATGAAATGAGCACACACTTTCGGGTAGTCAGTTAGGTTTAAACTGGCCATTCTGTTTCCGCAAGTGTGTTCCTCCTGGTTACCACATCAATAGGATATCGATTTTGGAAATCACATTCTTCAACAAATCTGACAAGAATATCCGGACCAAACGACGTAAGGCGTGTATCGAAAAATCGATGCGCCATGTATTGGTTTTTATTGTGAATGATATAATATTAATAACACAGCGTTGTTGGTAGATGTAATGCGCCAACGTTTCGACTACCGTGGGTAGTCTTTCTCAAGGCAAGTTTTACAATCAAATTTGATTGTAAAACTTGCCTTGAGAAAGACTACCCACGGTAGTCGAAACGTTGGCGCATTACATCTACCAACAACGCTGTGTTATTAATATTATATCATTCACAATAAAAATCTGACAAGAAGTTCACAATTTTCGCCAAATGAAAAAAATGACAGTTAGATAGGATAAAAGCAAGCAATTATATATATTGAGAAAACAAGTTGACGAACAAGCTCGTTTTCAGTGATTCGCACTTATGCCATTACATCACTATATATATATATATATTTATATCTTGAAAAAATTTTCTCTATAGGAAGGATTGGATGAGTCAGATACAATACAAATATGGGTGGGGAAGGGATTTGTGGTGTTGCATGCATAAGCTGACCACATGTGAACGTGTTGTGTTAATTGTTTTGTTGTCTTGGATTTGTATTGGGACGGAGAGTGCGCCAGGGAAGTTGAAGCGCAACCACAAATTGTTTTTGAGAACAAAGTGGAGGACTGTGAAGACGGATTGCGGCAGCTTCCGCAGTGCCCAAGAGGTGACACTTTGCCAACCTGGATTGTTGACCTCTGACCTTATACAGAGTCCGGAAAGCTTGCGTCACGTTCACGGTGTGGTTAGTCGGAGCTAGATGTGAAACAACTGCGCTATTAGGTGACTTAATTGTTCCGGTGCCTAACCATGCCGGGTGGTGCTCACGGATGCTTTCAGACAAGCGCCTGGTCGTGCGGCTGATGTACTTTGTCCCACAGGAACATGTGAAGGAATAGATACAAAACGAGGCTGCAGAATCAGGGACTTTGACTAATCCAATCCTTCCTATAGTGAAAATATTTTGTCAAGATATATATATATATATAGTGATGTAATGGCATGAGTACGAATGACTGAAAGCGAGCTTATTCGCCAACTTGTGTTTTCTCAATGTGCTCAGTGGTAATTTTCAAGGAATTATATATATTTCTCCACCTATTTATTCGGACAGATCACTGATTGATACTGGTGAAAAGAAATAAGTAGACGGGACAGGTGAGTTGGTCAAATGTGAATTGAAGCCTTGACTCAGGGCAGAGCTGTATGCCTATTGCTTTGCGAATATGCAGGCGGCCACCAAAATTTGATGGTTAGTCGTGAACAGGGTGAGCTCATTGAATAAGCCACCGGGGACAAGCGGTGTCCTGGTTGAGGACATCTAGGTTTTTGTCAATCAGCGAGCTGTCTCAATACAACACAATTTCGCTGGTAGTACTATGACATTGCGAGTGCGACCAACTATCTAAGTAAGACCATTTCCTCTTGTCGTGTCCCATTGACCCGGCAAGGTTAATCAGAATGGACTCGTGAATCGACCAGCTGGTTGCTGGCTAGTCTGGACCAATTGTGCTGTCTCACAGGTCAAGCTTTGTTGCCCAAATACTAGACGTGCACCAGGGAATAAACAGGCCTCCTGGGGAAAATGACGTAAACGGTGAGTTCTACCCAAAATTGTCTTTTACCTTCCGCTTTCCGATTGTTTTCATTTCCCCACCAGTGTTCGTGTGGCACAACCTCTGAAAATAACTCTCTCTCTCGTTGCACCCTCGTTTTTCAACGTAGTTTCTGTGTTCGTTTGCTAGTTTTTCAGGCCGGTCTGCAGGTCCTGGTTGGAAGTTTTAAATCTGCTCCTCAGGTGCCCTGAACAATTCGAATCCTGTCTTCGCTGATGGTTTTCGTTGTGAAATCGTTTCTCACTGTTCACGTTCAAGATTGTGATCGATTTGGAGTCTACTGTTGCCAAAGATGGTCTTTTATCCACGAAGATCTGACCTTTCTGGTACCGGAACGAAAATTACGCCTGCTAGAATACCAGAACTGATTGGTACAGAATTTCTCCCATTTGGACCGGAACAGTAGTTCATATTGTTGCTGGAATATATGCCGCTTACAATGCTCATTCGATTGTACAAAATATGCTGTAGATTTATGCATTCAGTCTAACATTTAGAATGAATATTTGAACCCCCGAGCACCCGTGATACACAACAGCGACAGTCACGTGATTTGGCCGAAAGGAGTGGGCGCAACTGGTCGATATTGTGGACCAAGCATTGACTGGACGCAAGTCTAAAATACATGCATGATGCATCAATACTGTGGTTTTTTCTCTGAACAGCTTAACAAATTATCGATGAAGTTGTATATCAAGTCGAGAAAATTTATGGGCTAGTGTTGATTGCCAGCACTCAAAAACCACAGATTCAGATGCATGGTTTGAAGATATTTGCTTTATTTAATCTACTTTCCAAAGTTTCTTCGGTGGGAAGCCCTAGCTAATGATGAGCAGATGAAACCACATGGAGAACCGATATCAAACACAAAGAACAACAGTACACGGATGAGAAGATATACAATATGGACAAAAGACTGAGTGACAAGGATGAGGAACTCCACGAAAAGGTAGATCGGTAAATCGGTAGAATTCGGATGATGGGAAACTCAGAACTGTACACTTTTCAAATTCAATATCAGTGTCATTTGTAGGCGGTGCAATCGGCCGTTATTTCGGTTACCGTGTCTACTATATCTGCGCCAATCAACGCGAACCCACCACTGCCATTGAATGTGAACTGATTCAGCTAATATATGCACACGCACGCATTGACGGTTAGAAATCGATTTAGTGGACGGTTACAGACATGAGTGCATGACCAATATGCATGCACGCAGATATGCTCAGATGTTTAATCGATTTGTGTCTTGATCCTGAGTGGCTCACGTTGTGTACTAGATTGAGCACATGGTTCATGTGATACACGCTGATTACGGTTAGGTCATCAGACTTGCATAAAAGTTGTCTGAGTGTTCAAGTAGGATATGTTGATGATTACTGTTTCATGTACAAAAAATAGCTGAATACGTTCCGGGGGAATGTGTTCTGAGTACAACAGTGGATGGCCTTGCTCAATCGAGGCCACCAATTGGCTTATAACCCCTACCCAGGATTTGTTGATTGATTACGTCCCCGGAGAAAGGTGAGTAATCGGGACATCGGTCAGTTACACCACCGACCGGCAAACCTTCGTTATTAAGTATTGACAAATTGCATGGATGAAAACAGTACATAGTACACCGGCACTCTGTGAAACTCGTTCGATTTAGTATCGAAAAAGGAGAATCTTCGACTATTTTTATGGCTATGAGTGATATTTGCATGTCTACAATGTTCTTATGCAGATTGTATCTTGAGTGGAAAACTCCGTGGGTTACTGTCACGCCGCTTTTGTGCGGATGATTGGTAAATCACTTTGTCCTAGATTAGCGTGGTATATGCTGATTGTTCTCGGGCTTCCGGGTGGAGCTATCCGGGTGAATTATTGTTCATTGATTCGCACTGTCAATTTTAAGACGAGGAGCGCAACGATAAACCGTATATGGCTTCGTTTAGCACCAGGTGAAAACCAACTCGGTTCGTTGGCATACAGTTAAGATTCAGTTATACAAATGTCCCTTCTTGATATTCGATGAAAATCGAATGTGTGCGACGGTTGTGATCAACTGTGGGCAGGATCGTCAAAACCAAAGCCGGAGATGCTTTAAGAACTTACGCAGAATAATCCAAGAAGTGGTCTTGAAATTCTGTTCTTTGAAAAGCAGAGCGTATGGGGAGCTCTAGAGAACAAACTCACTGAAGTTGTATTTTAGAGTAAATAGTCCTTCTCGTTGTATGGTTTGAAGTTGAATCTGATTCTAGTACCGCGCATCATGCAGTGGTGTAGTTCGGTTGATGGACAAGCAAAGTAGTCGTTCTCTTCCTTTCAGAAATATAAGGCAACGTAGAGTTTCTGTGACCTACCAGGGGATGCGAATTCGGGTGGAACGTTATGGGACAAACATTTTTGTCCTTGAGCCATCCATCATGATCTTCATCAGCTTGCCTAACCACTACAACACATGATGTAGCAACTAGTATTGTCAACTATGCACAATATTGTCAGATGAGCGGACTAAAGGTTGAGAGGTCACACGTCATCATTTAATCACATGACAGCAGACAAAAGTGAAATGTAAAATTGAATCAATGAGAGCATCTATGCGTGTGTGTGTGTGTGTGCTTATTTATGCCTGAATGATTTATGGCGTAGAAACCTGTTTGCTGGATAGAAGGTAGAAAAAAAAACCCTAAAAACCGGCGTTTAATTCTAAAATAATAAATACGCTTTCTAATATCAAGAATAATTTACGATCGTCGAAAAACTTTCCCGAAAGTTGTATTATTGACAATAGAATTTTCATTTTCTTCAATTCGGTAGTTGTAATTGACTGTCAGTTGTATCCACCCCGGTCCAGGCTGTTCGCATCGCACACATCACATGATCTGTGATTCCATATCGTTTTCATGTGAATTCAGCGACCGGACAACGTCCGATGGCGCACAGGCAGATACGTAAGCGCTCGTGGGCGCACTAACACACACCCACACACCCACACACGTACGTCTGTACTTGGACACAGGCGAGGATAACAATTTCTTAATATGGAAACCAAACGCATTTTGCCACATGATGGCAAATATGGGAAGAGCGTCACGTGTCAAGAAGATTAATTAAATTGGAGTGAAACGCAACTGCAAGTTATGGCTTTATACGAAGAGCTCTGGTAGTCACCGCGGTTTGAAGGTCACGGCAAATCGGCCCGGTGGAACAGGCTAAAAACAACAGAACCGAGCGACTGAGGCGGGTGGTTAATTTTATTCCACTGGTTTCTGGTGTTTGATATTAAACATTTTTGCTCTAATCCCTACAAAAAAAAACTGCGGATTGCAAAATAACGAACATCACAGTATTCTGTTCACTCACTCAGGCCTGACATTTGGGCTTCGAACAACTGTTGACCCGAAGGAGAAAAGTACGGAGAGTTCATATCTCGGACAGACTCATCCGCGGTAGTTCTTTCGTAATCTCCTTGAGATGATGCAGCCATCGGTGAGGATCGTGGACTGCACAGATCTGCTGGATTACGTATGTCTTCTTGTGCGTTGGTGGGGAATTTTTCGTTGGTTTTCGAGCTCGGTGAGGCTGGGCTTGCCCGTTCCAGACATGGAGAACCTTGGTCATCATAATCTGTTACACGATGGGCCGGATAAAATGTTACAACAAACAGACGTTAAGTGCTCACGATTGGCAGGTGCGAATAAAGACCAACTTGGTAATTCGAAGAGTTGAGAAGAAAATGAAGAGAAAACAGGATGATAACGAGGTCTCGGATATCCAACATTTTGAATTGAGTTTGTCCAATTAGAACGGCTGCCACGAGGGACGAAGATCAAAAACACAAACGTACAGCTGCCTACTGAACAGTGATTAGTTCATGGTGGATGACGGACTGTGACTAGAGCATGCAAAATGTCTGGTAACTGTCCTTTACACAAATGCAATTTGTTATATGTGATCGTTCACAGTTAAGTCCGGATGCAAGTCAGTATGCATTGGAAGCGTGGAAGACAAAGCACACGACAGAATTTCAAATGTGAGTAAGGAATAACTTGGCAAACGCCCAAGGTCATCTTGCTTGAAAGAGTTCGTCTGATAGGTGGGCCGATGGTTCAATATTGTCAGACTGAGCAAATGTGAGGTGGTTGCCTGATCAGCTTTTAGGTGGAACATACATTTACAAAACAAACAAGGAAATTAACGGAATTCCAAAGGGGGATGTTTCACATCACACGTTGAACATAATTGGCGTGGTTGTTGATCGAGAACAAAATATAATTACCGTCCACAGAGCGTTGTAGTAGTTGTGAGATAAAAACCGAAGATAGGCCTTTGGTGATAGAAACTCACCTTTGTCTCTCGATTAACTATTTTGCTGATCCTAATATCTCACAAGTTGTCTATCAGCTCAACTGCATTATCGGTGAGGTATACATTGGCAAAATCGATCGCTCCGCGACTCAACCAGTGCCAGAGCACAGACCAAAATGGTTGTCTAATCGAAGATGTAGCCGCCTGTAAAGTCTCCGGTTGCATAGCACCAGGTCGCAAAGGGTCACAAAGTTGACGTAACCCAACCTTTCAAGGTGCTGGTGTACAAAACAAATCCCAAACTACCGGCATTCAGTCAGGCTATAATCAAAAGCGTGCGTCAAACAGCGCTTCACGTACAGAAATGGTTGGCTCAGAGTATCAGCCTACCTTGGCATTTACACACGAATTTCTCCCCTTTGTCATTCTACCTCATCAGTAATTATAGATACGAAACATTCCGTCTAGGTCAGTCTACTAAATCATTCACAACTTACTGACCACAACTGTAATGTCTTAAGTTCACGATTGAAATGACTAAACGAAATGCCTGCACCTCGTGACATATGTCCTGGCAAAAAATATTTCCCCGAGTGGGATTTTCTGACAAGTAGGAAAATTTTCCTAGTGTGCTTCGTCTTCGAAGTGAGTGACCACTCTCCCCGGGAATAATTCGTACGGCGGAACACTGCGTTAATCTTTCATCAAATTCATGCATCAATTAACGGCAACGATTCACGAATGAGTTGTTTCACACGATATGCAATGCATCACAACCTGGCGTGCATGAGCATCGGGTAAGAGATTCAATCTCGAGATGAATGAATGATTACGAGTCAAACATGTAACAGGTTGATCCACAACTATTTCTCGAACTAACTGATATATTGGCTTTCTCTTTCAGCAGTAATCGCTGCGATCATAGCGACTGACTCATTTGGTCGGGAAGTTCTCTGTAGAACGCCCATGTTCAATTTTGGGCCGAGGACGTTTTACAAATTTTGTCAAAGCGCTTCGTCTAAAATTACCGTTCCGTCGTTGACTAAGTAATTTGAAGCCGTCACATTACTTTTTTCCATTCATTTACCACTTTAATGGTTACACATTTTCGACCGAATCCAATCAAACGGATTCCTATGCGTGTAAACGTGATATAAACGGACGTTTTGCTAAAGTTCTATGTCCTAAGCATTCGTCCGATCACCGTTACTCGTATTCTGCAAAACCATTCCCAGTTGAGTTCAAGACACGATTATCACGCAGATGTTTCATTCTCATTGCTGATAACATTGATACTGAACTTTTCCCTTGGAAATTTGTTTTGTCTTCAGTTGCTTTCGGGGTAGCACGAGGACTCCGATGGTGGATAGAATGAAAAATCCGCACACACACTAAGCACACAAAAAACGACTTCATGCGCACCAGCTTGTGTATTCACTTATCAGCCCATTGACTAACACATACAAACCAGACTAATTCAAGCGTGAATGACTTTAGAAACAGATCTGACCGCTTGACTGAACATCGCGCTTCTGACACTCGGTGGTAACACACTGTCCTGAGGTGGATATATAAGCATATTGATTTTTGGAAAATACTGAACCACCAAGCACGTCACTTTGAGACTATTGCAAAAACAAATCGATAAGTTAAATACATGTGGATTGTCGCCGTTTGCTTTGGTTATTAGTGCTAGAGGTTTGGTAATTTGTTAAGACAAGGTTATATCAGTCACGGGACTAGACTTGCTCAATTTGGTAGATTTGAATAAAAGAAGTGGCAATTTTGTCCATTAAGTTTTCAAACAATACATGAGAGATTGTTTTGAACTTGGTCCGCAGTCAGGAAAGTGGGAAGTTCTGAACTGTATAGAATGCTTACATGGAGCAAGCAGTTGATATACAGCCTGCAAACCTAACGTGATATTGTTTCGGCTTCCAATCGAACATCCCTAGTCAGTTCCCGTTCGATTTCGAGTCACCGAGGATTTATCATTGTTGGTGACGGCTGGTGACTTTTGTGGATGATGCATTCATTTTCTTCACCAATGTGAGCATAGTCCATACATGAATAATGTGGACAGAAAGAAGAAATTCATTCAAAGCTGTTAGATAGTGCAACAATTCTGGTCCTGCATGCGTAATTGATCCAATGGACATGTGTTTGGACGATGTGAATATTTTACTATTGACTTTTGGAATCCAAACTTGGGACCGAGTATCGTCTTCCCCCATTGATCCGATTGACCAGTGAAAAAGCTTGGGTGAGTCATTGCTGTCATTCTTACTATGCGCGCGCGCGCACACACATACACGCAGTCCTATTGATTCAGATGAGATTTAGTTGCGAAAACGAAATACAGAATACATAGGTACAGAGATGACCGGATAACAGAACACGGGGTACGCATATGTGGTGAGTAGCAATCACATTCAAAGCTGTCATTTGCTTTAGAGAAAATGTCGTCTTCGGATCGGCATGTACGTGTTATTCATGTTAGAAGTACAATGATATATCCATGTAACTCGAACTCTGACTAACCGAATTTCAAGTCCAGAAACAATTAGCAAGGATTTTAATGATACGAACTTTGAGATTCTGACGAGAAAGTGCTGATCGCGCGATACTGCTAAGAGCCAAACCGGACACTAGTCTTAAGACTGCTTTTGAAAGTGAAATACATCTATCAAGCATGTTTATGCTTTCTTTCAAATAAAAACTACCCAAACCCGACCTCAGTGTCGTTTGACCCTTAGATGAAACTTACATCATCTAATTCGATATAGCCCAGGAAATCGTAATTGGTAATTCACATGTGCTACAAATGCGTGGGTTGCATGTCTGATTGGTTGTGAATCTCGCTGAGTATGAACACATTTCGCGGTTGGATCAATTCTACATATATGAAATGTCAAAAGTTGGTGAGCATAACACCAATGACAGTAAAACAACTGATGTGGAGACTATGACGACGTAGAAAGTTTTAATTTTCCAGAAAACCATATTCATTCCTGTCGAAACTTAGGGGGAAAATAAGTATTTCCTTGAGTAAATTTTAATAAAACATCTTTGATAAATTGTCTGACTTTTATTCATGCGTAATACATGACCTATTTCAAACAAACATCACTGAGTTATATCAATAATTGTGAGAATACCAAGTTGCCATTTCACATGAGGTTTGGTTTATATTTTTTGACATTTAAGCGTATGTGAAATCGACGAAACCTCCGAATATCGAATGTATTGCAACACTATCGTTGGTTCGGGTATATTGTCAACAAACATGATCAATATAAACGAACGATAGTCAATGCTTGAACGCCAATGTCTTTATAGTATTGGTGAACTGTAACAATCGATCCCCAACGGAAATCGTACGATCGCGCGTTAAGTACTGGGTCACAAAAGTCAGTCGCTGAAACTGAGATCGAATTTGAATAAGATGAATTGGTTTGGATATGCATTACTTCTGATTGCGGATCGACTCCCTCGTTGTGAAAAGTAGGGTTTTGAAGGTGAGTCAAAGTGATCAATCCATGATACAGCAAAAACGTACGAAGATCGTAATCAACGAACTTCCGCTGTTCAATCCAGTCAGATTACCCGACTGAATTCCGCGAGATCCCCCAATATAATGGTTGTGACCTTGGATGATACAGCTGAACGCCATATTCGGAGGGTTCTGGTACTAGAAAAGTTTCCGCTTCAATGTAGTTCCTCTGACTTAGTATTCCCTAGTTTCTTCTTCACTAGTATTTGGTGGTATGAGCCAACAACGAGAAACACACAGAGCACATCCGTACAGAGTAATTGGTTATAAAAATTAGGAAACTATGGCTCAAATTAAAGATGTATAAAATGCATGCACTGATAGAAGACTGGATCTGTAAATACAACACATCTGTGCTATTCCAGGCAGCGTAACCATATTTGCTTGCACATAGTCCTGAGTTGATGGCGTAAAAGAAAAATTCCTCAACATTGTCACAAAAATGTATGTACAACTCAAAGAGGTTTTCTCACACTTGAGCTAAGAACCGCTTCCCCCAAATTGACTCAACAGCAATGTTCCAAAATTGTTTTCAAGAAGCATGCATCATAGACATCGCACTTGTAAAGTAAAGTGGGAAATGCAGCCCTCACAATATTAAATAAATACTTAGGTGGAATCCATTCACTTGTCACATCCTCGTAATTATTTTGTATACAATTCTCATTCTGTTTTTAGAGAGGCAAGACCAATAATTTTTATGGAACTTATGACGGATGATTGCTAAATCACAAGAGTGACCTAGCACAACGACGGGGATCGATAAATGCATGTGTACCTTTTGTGCAAGTGAATATTTCCCAAAATAAAGAACCACTGAAATTCCGTATCTGAAAGAAAGAGTCCTATTCTGAAGTCTTTACAGAACCGATAGCATACTTACATCGGAAACAGTTTCCGTGTGCCAAAAAACGAACACCCTTGATGCATAATAGGCCGGACTAATGTACAGTGCACTCAAGTATACCGGAACACCAACATTTTCATCTAAACTACTGTTAACGGCAAAAGTAGACGCGGTGGGTTACCCGTAGATTTGCCCCTCTAAAATGGCGATCCACAGCACCAGTTGGCATCTATAAATTAAAGTATTCTATTTAGTTGCATTTGTCAGTAGCAGGAGATAGAATGTTTTCATAAACTAATTCACCATGTGATATCATCGCTCAACTTCCCGGTAGCGTAATGGCTAAGGCGTTCGACTCACAATCGTTCTTCGCGGGTTCGCATCCCAGTTCGGGCACGGTCCATATGAACCGCCCATCATTTCTAACAGCGTTCAAACAGCTGCTTTTTTAATGCTGTTGAGCGATGATATCACATGTCGAATCATTTCATGAAAACATTCAATCTCCTACTACTAACATGTACCAAGTAATCAAGCTCTGTAGGTCATATCCAGAGCCTTCGTCGTACTTCGGCTAACTGCAGAGAATTCATCTATCAGTAGATGTCGATCGCTGTGAGCTAGCGGACAGTAACCGTGCAAATCAGTGACGGATAGCCGCAACATCATGTGGTGAAGTTCAACAAACCGTTCAGAGTCTGCTCAGTAGCGTAATGGCTAAGGCGTTCGACTCAGAATCGTTCGTCCTTGTGCAGGTTTGCGTCCCAGTTCGGGCGCGGTGGATATGCATTGCTGATGATTCCTAACAAGGATGAAACAGCAGATGGTGGTCGTCTGCAATTATTGGTATTTCAGTGGTTTTTTGGTCCGATAAAATAAATTACAAAGAACTTGGTTTTTGGAAACAAACCGATCATTTTGTTTGAAAAAGTACAAAAGTGAATAAACTACCTCACAGTGCCTTGGGATATTCGAGCTACATTGTATTTGGTGCAATATAAACAGGGCCCGTTTGGTAACAGAATCAAACGCTAGTGATATAACGGTATGGTTTTTTTGCGAAGGGATATCACTATGACTTTCGGGATTCTTTTGTCAGTCTCCTAAATGTTGGTGTCGCTGGGCACTTGTTCAGCATAGTATCATGGTTTTGCATCAGATGATTCCAGTATGTTAATTGACCCTAAATCTACCCCAGAGCTAAAGAGAGAAACGTGACGTGAATGTTCATGGTTCCCTTTATGAGATGCTGGTAATTATTCAGTAATTTAGACTTTGATTCCATACTAGATTTACAAATTGTTCCTAATCTGTACAACTACCTGGATAGTGACACTCCGAACAATTTCAATCAGATTCGAATAGCGATGGTAAACTGGTCAGTCGATTATCTTACTCTACTGAAGAAGTAACCATATTTTTATGACCTAATGTGTAAGTAATGAAACCATTTCAAATACCATAGTGACAAACCGGGAGTCTGACAAGTCTGGATGGGAGAAATATTAGCTGCAGCGGTTGGTTTTATTCATGCGACGGCACTCGGTTTGTCTCCATGCTGTTTGTGCGATATCTCGGCCAATGAGCAAATAGTCTCGCTTTTATCACGATTGTGCGCGTGTTTTAGTGCAAATGCGAAACCAGGCAGATAAACATCGGTTGTCAGACCAAGCAGTTGTTCTTTTTATGTTTCAATGCTAAAGAACCATGGGCTAGTAAAAAGTGCGCCCGACAGGGTTGACCACAACCGGGTTGGTTGGAAAAGGTATGTCTTACCCATGCCTAGCTGTCTGGTTTATGCATTCACCGATGGAGAGATGGGCTCTATAAATGATCGTGTAGGTCAAAACGTCGAGAAACTGAAAAGCATTAATGATTTTTCGGACGGCATATAGGTAGATGACAGTTAGACGGAGAGATAAACAAATAGAGAGGAAGATGCTTCTGTGTTGTTTTTCTGATAGAGCAATACTTTGCCCAAAACAGGGAGCGGAAATGTTAACTTTTTACGTGCCTACTTGATTTCTAAAATACACGAACATTCATAGTCGTTAATAACAAGGAGCATTGCATTTTTTGTCTAGCAAGCAGCTACCGCATCATATTTGAAGGAATCCATCGCCAATGAAAGACTATATACTGTAGAACTGAACAGTGAGCATAGGGTTCAAACCGATAGATCAGAATTCTGAATAACACGATGCCAAACATCGGAACACTGTTGGCTTGATGCCTAAGATACACAACTATCCGCTTGACTTTATCTCGTGGATATTACAAAGCTAATGAAAAAACTTTACGGGTTTTCATCCAAACCTATCGGTAGATAAAGAAATAAGCTTCCGGATATGGTAATTTTGTACATCGTTTACCTTGCTTCCACCTTCCTTGGATGTTATGCTACTGTTATTTGGATGTAACAAGGTTCGTATCTAGGAGGCGACTCACCGTCCGACCAGATAAGACGTGACGGATGTACACTCTGTTTAACCATGATCAAGTGCACATGGTCGCCAGCCTGGCGAAGTGCTCGCACTGCTTGTTCGTGAGTGACCTCGACCAGCGAGGTCTCGTTCACCTGGACGATACGATCTCCAACGGATACACGACCGTCGGTCTCGGCGACACCACCCGGAGTAAGCTGTACCCATGCACGGACATCGAGGAAAATATGGGGGTGAAAAAAGTGGATGAGATCAGGTTACCAATTGTAGATTTGTGGGGACAGCGCAACAGAAACTTAGTCTGGTGGAAACATATCCTAAGCGTCGTAAAACCAGGATCCCATACCAATGGGGAAAAATGGTACGTATGTTCACTATGTACCGGTATCACACTTGTCGACGTCGACTAGTACATACGAAACATTTTACTTATGATTCAGATGATAAGAACCTGTTTGGTATCACCCTCGAAGATCGAGAACTGTTGCAATTGCGGATTCATTTTTCACGTCAGTAGGAAGCGGGAAAATTGATGGGAAACCATTTAGGGCTTTCCTAGCTGGCAGAACCTAAAACCGATGCACGTGACCCAATTACCAACATGATACAATTTTTTATAATCCAACAAACAGAAGATTAAAATAAAATTAACATTCTCGGTCCCAAATTTACCAGAATGACAAATCATCAGGAATGGACGAGCAAAAATTAGGATGCAATGAACCGAGGAAACGACCATTACAGATGGGATCGGAAAGACGAAATCATCTTGTATTATTATTAATAGTATTATAAGAGTCCCAACTTCGACGTCACACCTTATGGAACCCCGACTATTTAGAGGTCTGGTCTCTAATAGGTGGTACAAATCAAAGACTGTACCAATACATCACTGTGAGACTGGATTTTGCGTATCTCCGGGACTCACTGGACTATGTGAGATGACCTACCCAATCTGTAGATACACTCGCGTTGGCAAGCCATTCATTGGAGGCTAGATAAAGTCCAGTCACAAAGAATCATTTACTTGGTCAAAATCTGGCCCATCACGACCTTGAAGAAGCCACGCAGGCAAATCAAAACGGACGGAAGCAGTCTACAGGTAAAAATCCCTCACCACCGGCATGTCAGTTTGTGGATTTGTTGCAATTAATTTGCCAAGTCACATGACGGTGCGATCTTGGCGAATGCATTTCAACCTGTGATGAAGACTCATAAAAACGTTGCCACAGCAATTTGTCAGGAACATTCAAAGATACGTCCAAATTTTGGGGGAACGTGAATAAACTACAAATGGGAATAAAAAGAACAGAAGACGAAAAGGCATTTGTTTCTGTTTGTCTCAATATGAAAGTTGCGACTAGTTGATTTCAGTACAAGCATAAATCGCTTGTACAAATAATAAATCGTTTCCTTTCCCACCAACCGGTTAAAATTAACCACCTGAAGGTAAATGTAGAGGTCTCTTCACACTAAGATTAGCCATCGTACCTCATTGGGTAACCATCACCTACTTAATTCAGGTAGCCCCCCACCCTAATTCATGCTTCCTTACTCAGGTTTGGATGAGTCGCTAGCTCCATGCAGCATAAGACGCAAACCGATGGAGGAACGTAAAGTTACTCACTTGAAAGGCCAATGGTAAACGAAAACACAGTTTTACTTGACAATCCTGAAGACTTCCCCGCACCGAGAGCGTAGTCACGTTCCTCGTGTTGGATTAACCTTCAAATGCTTTGTGGGCCAAACTTTTAAGTCAGACATGTCACATGGGTCTCCCAAAGAAGAAAATCGTCAATAATTTTTGCAGTCGTACATCTGCTTGAAAAGCCAGCTCCGACGCACTTTTTGTAAAAATACTGGTCAATTTTGTCCTTTTTACATGGCGGACGTGCGAATCGATAGAGGCAATTGCAACTAGGCTAATTTCTTTGATAAAGCTGTACACAGATTCGCGCTTAAATGCTTTCTTTGAACTGACATCATCGAGTATCGGTTGTATGGGTTCAAACGTTGAACATTAACCCAGCAAAAGTGCGGCACCGTCCTGAGCATAAGGGACGCAATCCCTGAATGCAGTTGGTAATTCTTCCGATGGATCCGGTCATAGTGCGGCCAGGAAGTTGACCTCATCAACGAGAACCACAAGAGGAATTCACAGCTGTTTCATTTCTGTTAAAATTTATTAGGGATGCACATCATTAGCGTTTCTACCTGGGATCTAACCTAAGTCGAAAGACTGCGAGCAAAACATCTAAGTCACACGCCAACGGGACTGAATTTGGACGGTCAATGAACATCATCAGCGCATGACACAACATCCATCCCTCAGTGGCTTTGCACGATCTTCGAACTAGTCAGCGCAACAGAGACTATTTATTGATCTACGTTACAATTTGCTGTCCTTAATGTGGCAAATAAAACAAAATACATCCAAGCACAAGTTACCCGGGACAGAAATCGATTGAAGTTAGCGCAATTTGATGTCGTGACCTTTACTATGACTGTATTAAAACAGTGAATTACAGAGGAAGATAGTTCGTTTATATACGACTGTGCACAAAAAACCTCCAAACAAAAACTATGTATTCAGAATTTCATCAAAAAACATCTTTAATGGTCACCTTTTACTGTCTCTTGGCAAGGCCTACTTGGAAGTATTTTCAGGAAGTAAGATATCGAAAGATAGGGCAATTTTTGCTTTATACGTTTCCGTAACCACAGTATGTTGCATCGACACAATACCGCGAACAGATACCAAGTAAATAGGCCATGCTGATCAAACTAGAACATGATTCCGTGTTTGGATGCAAATTAATTGGACCGAACGAATTAGCAGATAGTTTTACCGCGAAGTGAAACAACACGGGGAATGTGGCTTTTCTAGTCCAGTGTACACTTGATCAGAGATGGGCTAACAACAGCCCCGTTCTACACAATGGATTCTTCCGTTTGTTATTTCTGCTGATGCAGTTTGATAGCAGGAGCTGTAATTGGCAAAAAGATTGCGACTTTTCCTTTTATTTATCAGTTACTGTAATCAGAAGGTCCCCCACCCATTTGGTTACAAAACACGTTGGAGAAAGTTGAACGTGTTCCTGTCGACCCACGCAAATGTTCAATCCAAATTATCACTTTAGTAATAAGGATTGTGTAATGCTTCTTAGTCGGCCAATTGTTGGACACACAGAAATAAGCAGCTTGCTCCATGTTCTGGAAGCATTTGTAATTAATGTTCAAACGTGTATTCTACACTATTTCCTAATCGCAAAAAGTAACCTCTTGTGGAAGACCGATATGTGAAAATACTTCCGTAATCGGGCGGCGGTGGTCAAGCGGATAAGGTCGTGGCGTTTGGATGTGAAGGTCGCGGTTTCGAATCCCCCACGGCCAGTCAACTTCCTCATTCGGCAGCCCTCTATTGGCCGCGGACCCCTTCCGGAAAAACGATGCACATTGTTATTTCATTAATAAAAAGGAATTAAAGGATAAAATATAATTCTGTCATACCGGACTACTGTGGAAATCGCGATTTGATGGATCTTAGCGGTAGAAGGTTTCATATGATGTGCCAAATGATTGATCGCGCCGTGTCAAAGGCAAACTTCTGATAAATCCTAGCATGAATGAAAAAACTGTAGAGCGCTCCATGGTTGGGAGCTGATACTGCATGACGAATCATTAGGGAAATGATTACCTGAAAAGCGGACTTAATTGGCCGAATCAAATTATCCAACAACTGGACGAATAAACTCGACCACTGGTTACCGGGCAGTATTTGGGCTGATCCATATTTTACTCACTGTGAATCCTGTGAGTATTGCGCAAGAAGGCAAAAATTGTGTGCATGGTTCCGTAGGGGAAAGCAATATAAATCTCGATGAGGAAACCTAACCCTATTCCCCTCAGAACCGTGCTAAATATGATTGCAAACATGACTCTATTGGAAACTGGTGCCCATGGCGGCACCAGTCTACAACGGTATCAATCAGAAGTGAATGGCACTTAGGATGAACTAAAGAATTCCATTTTTCAGTAGTATGCTGTGGCACTCAGCCATGTCACCTACCCTCTCCAACCGTCACCTGGGCCGATTCTGCTTAACACAATCCGATAGTCTAACTGCACCTATACTATACGAGGCAGACCGCATATTCCAAGTCAGACAGATTCCGGTCTGAACAAATATCAGTTGCGCTATTTTCACATGGGAATTAGGCTATCTTCATAGCCATCTCAATAACAAAGTGAAAAATGAAAGGTGAAAGAGGGGAACCCGGACGAACACCAAGTCTCGTGGCGAATTCGGGCACAACATCGTCATAAGCACGAACTCGGCTTCGGTTGCTCGCATACAGAGATTGGATGGCACATCCTTCAATGAGAGGCAGCCTCAAAGAACTGCACGGTCGACTGAGTCAAACGCCGGTTTGAAATAAAGAAAGACAGAAATCGTTAATCTACGGATTATGTTCCGAGATCCGTCGCAAAGTGAAAATTTGATCAATGCGACCCAGATAGGAACGGAAACAGGCTTGATCATCAGACGTACAACTTTTGCGAGTACTCGACAATAGGCGGAGAATAATGTCCGCAAACTGCTTGGATGCAACGCACTCTGTGATTTCCACATGAAGTCCTATCACCGGTCTTGTAAATCAGTACAATCACCGAAGAATTTGTCATCTGAGTAATTGCCCAAACCAGTTATTTGTACATTACTACGGATAGTGTGCGTAAAAAGAAGACTGGATAACTCTGACAAATGTGGTCTTTGTTTGGAGCTACCTAGTTTTCGTCTCTATTGAAATGTGACCAGTTTAGTGAATTCAAGATACATTTGAGCAAATTCCTCGATATCTGGACCAGATGAGAACGTCCACATCTCCTAACAACATTTAAGTAGAACAGATTTTGGTTTTTCCCCAAGGAGTGACTCAAAATGATATTGCTATTTCCCGGAATTGTTGAACTAGTACACTAGATAACGGAACTATCTGCTGATGCATCGTATGCCAGAAAGGCGGCTCTTTTTAAACCAGAAAAAACTTGATTCCCTTGTTTTGCTTTGAAAGAACAGCATTCACTCAGGGAGTTCAAAACCAAAGTCAAATACCAGTGGTAAATTTCTGTTTGTATTTTTCCCGAGGGTCATTTTTCGCGCGTGTGCACAATAGCAAAATGAAAAAAAACCATTCTCGGACGCAGTGCGAACCCGACAAAAACGTTGTGCAAGTTAGATGGACACTGAGCACGTATTCTGGACTGTACCGAAAAATACTAGTGAAGGATATTTACACTCATGGGAACTACTACTGTCTCGAGGACAACAAAACAAAAAGATTACAAGAATAAAGTCATTTTACACACGCCGTCGAAGGATTACTTTCCCCTGGCTCAAAGCACGTGGACGAGGGATTTTATTTTCGCGAATATTGTCTTCATCTTTCTGTATAACACATTGCAGCATGTGATACGCCAGGAAGCGCTCACATCAAATCGACAGAAAAACTGTTGTCAGTCTAACTGGATTTGAAATATTTTCATGTGTTTGTCCAGAAATGTAAAAGAGAAAAATTCGCACCTTGTCTTATTCATTTACTCCATTTGACCAATCAGAACCTACCAAAATTCATCTTGGTTACATCCAAGCTTCAGCAGGTTCACGTATAATATTACTCACAAATGTCAGCAGTCTGGCGTTAGTGAAGTGTGCGGGAATAACAGAAAAGTTATTCGACCGGAAAAACCTGATCGTCTTTGTTTGTGACAGGCTTGTCGAAATTATTCTTGCAAGACCTAGTGATAGATCACAATTACCGCAGTACAATATCATTGCTTTGTCCAGAAGAACGGTTTTCGTATATATATATATATATATATATATATATATATATATATATATATATATATATATATATATATATATATATATATATATATTGGATGACAGCAAGCACAACTGGAACCCGTCGAGAATTAATTCATTTAGCCCTGTGATTGTCAGAGCCGCCTTTCTAAATTGCCATTTCTGGCCCGACTCGAGTTACTGAGACTGACTCATTTTATTCCAAGACCTCTCAAACTGATCAAGCGGTCTGCTTTGTCACTTTGAATAGGTGACTGATTGGTTGGACCCTGTATAACTGATTATCTAGTGAGGCTTTGTCTCCTAGATTTACTCACATATTAAATGAATGTATTACCAGAACCAAACTTCACTATCAGAAGTCAGTTACGTTTTGTTAAGGCCTGAATGCATACATCCTAGAATATACAAGGTATGAATTCTATTTGAGAGTGTGATGGTTCGCCTCCTAACACATGCTCAGTAAAAAACGTCTAGGTTTGTTCACAATTTTCAATAGTAAGCTGGATGTTGACAATATGAATAAACTTGAGAATTTTTGCTACTGTTGTAAAATATTGTAAAACCCCTCTGATCAACAATTACCTTGGTAACAAAGATCCCTGGATCACCATCCACAGTCTCGTTTCCAACCCCACCAGCGATACTGAATCCGAGACCACTTCGAGTACCTCTCAACAAAGTGACCTCAATTAGCAACGGTCCCGGTTGTGGTGCGGGAACAGGGCGGGCATTGTGAACTAATCCGATTGGGCTAATCTGATATTTGCCACGGGATTCCGTACTTCCGGTCGGAGTGCGACGACTGGATGCACTGCTTCCAGGAAGACTACGATGTCCACCAATTAGCATGGCTGCACAACCAATTGGTTTTTGAACTCCCGTGCACCAGGGGAATGCCGGAAAGCTGTGGACGAAAACAAGACTAACATTTAGTAGTCACGTTCCTGTCTAAACAAACAATTAGACCGTGGGAGAAAAGTTAATTCATTTCATTGCTTGTGCTCCTTCAAACAGAACAGCGATTGAACCAGTCATGAATGAATACACAAATAAGTATCTCAGGTTTTTGTTTTCTGTTAGGAAGCGAATTGAACGCGTCAATCGAGGTCATGTAAAGCCTACTGTAAGTGTACGAAGGGCACAAAGCTGTTGGATATGATATGAACGGAAAATTATTTAGACATGCACATACTGATGACAAAAGACCGTTATCAAAAAAATCAACTGGGTGACGAAATGTCAAGTGTTTTTGGAAAAACAATAAAAATTGTGAAGATGGAAAATGACACGGATGCAGAAAGAAAAATTTGCGAACAAGAAACCAAATGGAACGGAACAGCTGTTTTGAAACTTCCAAGGATGATGGAAAATGAGAGTACAATAGTCAATAACAATAATAATAATAATAATAATAATAATAATAATAATAGAAGAAGAAGAAGAATGGCAGCAAATGGTAAAAGGTACGCTAGATGAACAACAGAAATCAATTCAACGAAACGGCAAGGCGTGACAAAATGAGTGAAGCATAGTTTTTATAACCTAAAACATTTCCGTGAAAAGCTTCAAATTTCAGCACGACGATCTCTCTCCCCGTTCGCATCCAATCTATGTTGGCCACCTATTTTCTACGTGCAAAAACTTTAAACTGACCGTATTTGCAACATGTGGGAGCAGACTAGGCTCAAAACCTCAAAATCCCGGTGAGATAATGATTCAAAAGTTAGTTGAGCTTAAAGACAATTACAGCAAATTGGAATAAAATATTGTGAGTATTGATAAAACCATCCAAAGGATGACGCGTTTGAATCTAACGAGTTCTTTTTTGTTTCTCGAGATTTTATGAGCGTCGTTGGTAGTTCATTTTTCCGTCAGCACGAAATCTCATTTGTACAATCAAGAAAACAGTGCCAGACATGTGTATTCCCTCATTCGTGAAACTTCATATCTTGAAAAACAAATTCACGTGTTTGGGTAAACTGAGCTCTGACCTTGACACCAGATGATTAAACTCTAATGCATGACTCGCAGACCATATAGCGAGGTGCGATCGTTCCCAAGGCCCGTTAAAATGAGGTGCTGTTTGAAATGTTTTCATTTTTTGAATGTCAAATGACAGGTGATTTGTTAATTGAAAGTGAAAACCGATTGTTACAGAATACTGAAAAATACGAGGGTTCCGTGAACATAGAACAAAATCTAGCGTACAAGCTTACTTTTGGCGATGTCAAATGGAATAACTGGTTACGCTTCTAACCTCAAAGATTCCGAACCTAGATCTGTCGGTCACTACCGTCACAGACGACTACTGGGATATTATGTGGTCCGGTGACAATCCAAATCTCAAGGTCACAGTTTTCCTGATTCTCTCTCCCAACAGCTCACTGGGATTTTGAAGTTTATTGGGAATATTATCAATTTCACGTGGTTGTACATAGAAAATGGACTGCCAACACAGAATGGATGCGAAAGGACAGCATGTACTTGGTGAAATCTGGAACACCCCACAAAAATGACCTTGATTATATGAACGGTACTGATGACAAACGGACCTATCTACGGGCTGATCGCAACGGATCACAATTTATCTGTTTGCAAGGCAAAACTTTAACTGACACGTTATAGAAATATGGGGAAATATCATGCGAGTAACTCATAACTGTGAGGAAGCGTTTCGTTCAAATCTAATAATGACGAAGCTGTCGTGATGTTTGCAGTAACTCCGCGGGCAATCTGTGAATAGACGGCGTTTCGTGCACATGCATTTCGCCAAGATCAGTCGCGATCGCGCGCGTGATTACCATATGGAAACATCAACAGTATTGATTGGCGAGCTCAAATAGTCGTGGTTCGGATCACTTTGTAAAATGTTTGCCGATTACTGGGGAGGTCATGCAATTCAGCGAGACGGTTTTTCTAGTGTAATCCACGAACAGGGGATAAAACATCGCTATTGTTTAGTGGTAATAAGCGAGAAACCCATGGTAGGCTGCCAGAGAATTTCCGTCCGAGCATTTATATGCATACTACTTACAAGGTGATCCTCACGGAATCCGGTGGTTCTAAACCGAGGAGTTTAAACATTTTAAGGTAGCTGCATCTGACTGACGTTCTTTGGGTTATCAACACCGACATTAATTGCAGTTGATAACCGTATGATTTGTTTGGGTCATTTCATTGATTTTAAGCATTGTTGTACAGAAATTACCGCGTCAAGCCCCTCATAGGTGCCATACCAGCGGAGATGAATCACACGCTGTTGAATCACGACTCAACCTTGGTCGCCTTGCTGAAAAGAGGGCCTACACGGGTCGGTTACGCTCACATACACACAGACAGGCACGCACGCAGACGCGTTAGCTGTCGAGGCCCATGAAAAATGCCCGTCTTTCGCCGTTGTGTGATCCAGTTACTAAGCGACCGTGTGTTTGTATGTATGTGCAGGCTACTGACTATTCTAACGCCCACTAGAATGGGTCACGCCGTCGATGGAGTAGACGCGACTTAAGTACGGACTACGATTTAAAAAATCCTGACAACCGTTGCACGATTTTCAGAAACATACCAACGCCAGACGGACAATCGTGATTAAAATGCCCAAAAGTTGTACTCCTTTCGGATTTCCGGTTGGTTAAGGTTGACGTGCAACACGTATTATTTTCGGTAGCGTCCATCAAAAATCGATGAACAAACGACTCCTGTTGGATAAGCGACAGGTGTAGCCATGAAAAATTCGCTGAACGGGATATTCTAGATTAAGAATTAACTTTTTGTGATGTGAATCCAACTGGAAAATCGTTGTTTTCGAGCGTAACTGAAAGTTATTTATTGCTGAAAAATGAGGATCTGAATTACGTAATCACGGTTTTGATTACGAGATTTTAGCAGTTTACAGACAAAGCCCTGTGAACTCAGTAGTACTACAACAGTCTGTTGGAAGCTTGACTAAGTTTTAATAACATACACACACACGCACACACGGGGTCAAATGTTGTCCATCAGGAAAAAACCGAGCAAGCATTTCTGTGGGTTCTTAGAAAATATGTTTGGAATGGACTTCCTAACCGAAAGCGATCAACAGGTAGATTTTTACGGTTCAATCCGCGACCGTATGTCCCGGTCCTGGCAAACATTACTTTTAACGGAAACAAAAGAAGAACACAAACAGAAAAATAATTGTTTTGGTGAAAATTGAACAGAAGACGACAAGTCTTAAATGAATGTACTCGTCCAACCGGACCACTTTGCTATATCCAACACTGTCCGAGATCATTTAGACAGCAAAACTTGTTAACTGTTAGACTTGGTATATACTTTACAGGTCAGCAGGTATGTTTGCATCCGATACGAACTGCGTGACAAAACAAAATGTGCATTACCTGGATGGAATCAAATTTCGTCGCGTTTTTCGGTCAACTGTGGCTGATTTGACCATACCGGAGAATAGTTTGCAATCTAACTGATTGGCATAACCCATATCCAATGAGGATTGGCGTTTGGTAGGCATCGAATTTCCCGGGGACCTATCCGGTTGTGACCAACGTTCACCATTAGGTGGTTCTGAATGGGCAATTCCGGATTCCGATGTGGCTGGCCTGTGTGTAGTGCGATCGCCGTTAGACCGAATGCTGGTCGAATTCAAGGTTTGTTTACTGACAGCCGGATCAAATAGCAAAGACCCGCTCACCAGACTGGTATTGGTCAGTCCGGCACTGCTCATACTCATTGCCCCGTGGTCACTGCTCATTGTACTGGCCACAGGAGAAGTGGTCCTTGGCAATGTCACTGGGATTGTAGGGTTCTTGCTCGTAACTGAGGCAGGAGGTAGAGATGCGGATGAGCTGGCAGCGGAAATGGACTGCGGATTGCGGCGTTCGACAACCTGAACAATCCAATAAGAAACACGTGGTAAACTTCAAATATTTGGATTGGCGCTTTAGATGGAAATGCACAAAAGTTTGATAAACCAGTTAGTTATATGAGGTAAATACCTTCACCAATCAGAAATTGCAAATACCTCAGTGAGCACTACATCAATACGCAACTATTTTCACTCAGGAAATCTTACCCGTTTGATTCGTCGTAAGAACTTGAAGTTTGTGCTACAAAAGACGAGGCCTGTCTCATTGGTGATGTCTAGACCAAACCACCCATGTTGAAACCAAAGCTTACAACATTACTGATCGAAATCGGTATGAATTTGGTATAACGTATGGAATTTCATTGGGCCACCTAAGCCCTTTCCGTTTAGCGTGATGGTTAGCGCATTCGACTCACGGTCTTTCTCCCCTGGTTTGAGTCTCAATTCGGGCACGGACAGATGTGTACTGCTGATAAGGACTCCTAACAAGATCAAACCAGTTACTCGATGTCGGCTGCTTCTGGTCTAACGGTAAAGTCGTAGTATTGGAGATTCGCGGGTTCGGATCCACTCACCGCTGGTCAGGTTACTTGTTTAACAGCTCTTTATTGGCCGCAGCACCCGTCCTAGAAAATAGTATAGCTTTGTTAATAAAGGAAGAAAAAAGTGAAAGATGCTGTGTTACCGATGTGTTGAACACTGACAACGCTTGATGGATAGATTCATGTTCATCACACAGCTGTGGATACCAACTAAGGGGTTCAAGCATAGCATCCTTGATGCGAATCAATCCTAGGAGAATGACGTCTACTTGGACAGTACTCGGTGCCAGTGACAGGCAGCTAACTATTCAACTAACGCACGGCTCAGATCAACAGTTAGGTTAACTTTCGATTTATCTCCACAGGCGTGCATCTTTGCTTGTAAATGCTTGGTGAAACTTTCGAAGAGAAGTACACATTTCCCTTGCACGCGGAACAGCTGCACTGCGTTTCACACGGAACCGTATTGGTAGACGCCGCGGGTGACAAATTGCCACTTGGTAAACTAAAGCTGATAAGTCGAATGTAAACATTTAGCAGGCCAAACACGCGATTTTGAGGTGCGTGTGCAAATTTATCATGCAAAAGTCGTCCTACAAATATGCAGAAAAGTTTTGCACATACAAAAATGCGAAAAGTAAACCAACTGTGTGTTTGTACAAAATTGACTTTGACAATCGAGTGCAGGGGACCAAATGATACCTAAAACGAGAAGGTGAAAATTCAAAATAACATCATCTAACCCATTCTAACCCATGCGACAAAACGAAATACATCTGAGTGTACAGACTAGCGACTCATTCGAAACCACTAGCCTCCAGTTTGGGTCCCATTTCGATCGAGATAGAAACAACACAGCTGACAATTCATACCACGTCAGATAGGGTGACCACATGATGCTACTGAGGTCTTCACCAATCAGTTCGATATGAACTGACGCTGCCTGATGAATTATTTCATTAGCAACAGATGCTTGTAATTGGCGAAATTCGTTGTCCATGGTGTCTGATGCTCACAGGGAAAGACAAGAAATAGGCTTTAGTAATGCGGGATTTTCCTTGTAGCCGGTTCCACAACTATACGCACCGGTGGTTCGCTGTCACATTTCTAAGGAATGATATCCTCGTCACGGTGAACAGTATCGAATTGCCGATATGCAGAAAAAGATTAACCCGGAAAGTGTTGCACATACCTGTAAGGAGACCTATCCAGTGCAAGCAGTTTATTTTAGTTGTTAGTGGTTTGGAAACGAATAAGGATGATATATTCACCATGTGATTTGAGTTTAAAAATCGTAATAGGCGGACTTGGTCAATCACAACAAAGCAGGCTTTCAGATTAGGGATCCAGTGTCAACTCAGGAGACGATGGGAGAAACCAATTGATATGGGGGCTTGCTGCGATCATTGATGCATTAACTTCCTAAATCACTCGTCGACCGGCGGTGGTCAAACTGATAAGGTCCTGGAGTTCGGGCGCGAAGGTTCGAAGCCTCCCACCGCCAGTCAACTTCCCCACTCGGCAGCCCTCTATTGGCCGCGGCCTGCTTTTTGAAAATGGTGTATACTGTTGTTTCTTTAATGAAAGGAAGTAAAGATAAAACATAAAAGAAGATACTGATGACTCTTACCGGTAGGTGCTTTTGTTGTTTCTCTCAATGAAGATATTGTTTGGTTGTGGTATCCTTGGGCCATAGCTCCAAGATGCAAGGGGAAATTATTATGGATTTTCAACCCGAAGACATACTTCTGCTTGAAAAATCAGTGGACAGTTTGAGCGAAGTTCAACTTCAAAGAATCAGTTGCCTGGTCAACATTTGGTTGTGCATGACCAAGTAGTTATCTTCTGGGCAGCCAACATGAGATTAAACGCGGACAGAAGCGGTATATCGGTCAAAATACATTGAATAGATGGACGCGTTAGTTGAGTACCTTGGAGGCATCTTCACATTGGGGTCAGCCATCCTACCTCATCGGGTAGCCATGAACCGCTTAAGCTGATTGGCCTTGCGAGGTAATCTAAGCTGCCCTGTTCAGGTTCGGATGAGACACTGGCTCCATGCAGCTTGAGACCTGAACCAATGACGATTAAGTCGCTCGCCTGAAAGGCCAAATCATCGTCGAACAACAACAAAATTTTACGACACTCCTAAAGAAGCTCAGGCGTGTTTTAGTCATTTCCTCACGCTAAGTTAACCTCACATGGCTTATTGAATCAGAATTTCCAGTGAGACATTTCAGCCGGATTTTCCGAGGAGAAGCTCTAAATAGCATGGGCAACCGCATATCTCCACTCGGACAGCTACCTCCTAACCTGTTCTGGGAAATCTCTTGGTCAACTTTGTTTTTCTGAGGCAGCGGATAAACTGATTGCCAGAAGCAATCACAGATAGACATGTTTTTTTTTCTGACAGGTCAGTTCACAAATCGAAGGGTTCAAATGACCGCAAATACTCAATTCAGTTGGCAACTTTTAAAGTTCGCACACCACACCAGATAGGAGAACAAGAGACAGGATGCTAAACTCAGAGTGCTTGTTGTCAGAGGGAACGGATATTAGACCCAAATCTTCACTCTCCGAGGTGATCAAAGCAGTGTTCGCTAGCAAGACTCGTTAGTGGTGTCAAAACATTCTATTAGGGAATCTCGGACGACTTAACTACAATCATTCCTTCGAGATGGCCTTGGGAAAGACTTAGTTAATGGGATGAGCATAAATTTCCGATATGACAATAGGACAATGTACCGGAGCGCACTGTTGTCCCGAATAATCGGTATAACGGCTGTATCGGATAGTGTCAAGGCGTGTCTGATCGGAAGGTCTTGATAATGTTATCGTGGAACGCCAATTCAAACTTGCATTTGGCGCTAGGTGGGTCCACGGATGGGTAATTAGCCTTCATTATGATGGATTGCTCGTGTAATCCTGCCACGTTTATTATTTTGGCAATGTATCATCAAAACCACCGGCAAAAATCATGACTGCGAAACGACGATTTTAATGTCCGTCCCTAACGCGCACCTTCTCTATGCCCAATCCCAAATCAACTGGGCCACTTTCAGTCAGTGGAAGATAAACAGTAATATCTTTTCATGATTGAAACGAACGTTTTTGTTAAATCGGGCAGACAAGGTGGATGATAATTGTGCAGTGTGACAAATCGTCGGTCGTAGCGAACCAGAAGAGTTGATTGAACGTAAAAGATTTTTTTTAAAATAAGCATGCAAAATCTTTGTCAGGTCTGCTTTCGTGAATTTCGTTCTTCATATGATGCACACCATATTAGACGAACGTAAATTTGAATTGAAAAAAAGCATTGAAACACGTCGAGCGATATGTATGGAGCCATTGGGATCACATTATTTGGAGGTGGAAATGAGGCCGTTTTCGTGATGAACAGCGTGCGTTTGCTCACTCGATCTATACTGACGCATATCGACGTGTTTTGTTCGCCGAAATTTGATCACGTTCGGTGGCTTGTACAGTCTGCCATGGACATGTTTACCTGCTAAATGGATGCTTGCTCGCTCCGTTGCGAGAGCTAATGCATTTCTTGTTACATGACGTTCAAATGGTGGGTTACGTAATTACATGTTCCCAAACACTAAGATAAAATTAACCAAAATCAGATAACACAAGACAAGACTAATGATTATGTTGCCTAAACTAAAATTTCTGGCTGTTCATAAGCCAAACAACCTTTTCTTAGCTGGGTTCGCATAACTCAGATTGCCGATAAACTGTCATAGCCAAGCCTGGGCCTGCTAGAGTACTGGTTTTGGGGGCTCAGAACGTAGGCGTGGGACACATGCACAGTATGTCGGTTACTAAGGCGATTTGATTGTTTCATTTTCTTCTCCAACCAAAGGCGGACAATGGGATTTGTGATAATGACATAAGCAGACGTTGGGAAAGATGGGAGCGTTCTATCCTAACCACAAGCCAATCATCAATTTGTCGGGGGCTTGAGCGCATGAGTCGAACGGGACGAAAACTGAGCAATTGGATGTGATGAACAAAAAATTCGCATTATTAATGGGAGAAACAATTTGGTCTAGGTTGTAGACCTTGGGCCGTGACAACAAGAATTGTGAAATTACGTGTGCCAACTGGTAGAGGACACGGATTAGACAAATTGGCATTTGTAAGTCAACGGACGTGTGTACCTGTCTCCTATTTCTGTTGGTTAACCGAACGGTCTTTGAAAAATAAACCTGAGAAACTTTTCTATGAAGTTTTTCTGAATGAATTTGTTTGGTTATTTGTTAGTCTCCGTTGCAGTTAGGTTTTCTTATACCTGTCGTTCACTACGTGGTCCGCACACATTTCGCGTGTCCAGTGTAAAAACAAGAAAGGAGAGTTTATTTCATATACGGATCGCACAAACCACGTGATTCTTTAACAGGCTGGCAGATTTCTTTACCGTCCGGTCGGGAACGGGTATCGTCACGAGGACAGCCAACAAAGATTGTCCCTTAGCCATTGGTGAATCACTTTGATTTTCGAATTAGAATTCATTCAGTTAACTATAAACCACTTATGGCGAGACAGTAATAAAATGCTATTATGTTTACTTGTTCGGTTTTATTACTTGCCACTTACATACTTTCGGTCTTCCACTGCTAGGTAGCTCAAAAAGGGAATCAGGTGTTGGTGAGAATATGAGCTGTTTTTTTTTCTACCCGATACATAATGACTGTTTGTGTCTGGCTTGGTAACCAAACAAAAGGTTTGAATGATTATTCAGAGGTATGTCACGTAGGATTAACTTCACTTTTGGAATAAATTAGATAGTTGTGAAATAATTTAACAGAACGAGGATACAGATGGGATATAGAATATAAGCTTCGACAGACTAAAGGCGTTGATATCCACCAGAGCGGATTTTCGTTGGCCACCTAAGTGCAGTCTATTTTTGGCTGATTAGCTATCAGCAGTTACCGGTAGGTTTTTCAGCTGACAGGCAAGCAGATCGCAGACTATGTGCTCTATAGATTTGGCCATAGTTACGGAGAGTCGTAAAATATCCAAGAAATTCCGGCGGTTTTACATCGACGTCTTCATAACACTGCCAGAATTTGGTGGGAAAATTGTCTCGGTAACTTAGACGGTAGGGTAAGACGGCCTAGGATTCAATCCTCAGCTGAACTATTCAGTGTAAACAGATTAATGATTTTGGGTTATAAGTTGCACAGACCCACACATAGGCTACTTTGCTGTACTTTGTCCTGTGAGACAAGCACTGATTGGAAAATGGGTCAAGCTAGTCCGTATGTTCATGAAAAGATATGAAAACCCTAGTCAATGAACTGTTCGGAGTAGATCCTGTCAGATAACCGGGTTTTTGTCCACGAGATTCCCAAAGCAACGACTAGAGGCATTAGATGATATGAATAAGTAGCGGAGTCGGTGACGTCCCCGCACTGGACGTCTTTTTTCTTCTCATTTTTTCTGTTGTTTATCTTTTACCTAATTTATTGATAAAATTATTGTGTACATCATTTTTTGGGAAGAGGATCGAGGCCAACAAAGGACTGCCAAGTGGGGAAGCCGACCGACGGTGAGCGGATGCGAACCCTTCAAACTCAAGCTGAAAAGCCAGGACGTTGACTGACTGACCAAAGACGGTCAAAGTTGTTCCTTGGTTGGGGATTAAACACGGGTCTTCCACGTGACGGGTGGAAGTACTGACAACTATGCTGCCGAGTGTCACTCTGTAGTTTCCAAATTTAACATCACTCAGTCATTTTCTTAGTTCGTTTAGTTTACATCTCGCTTGCGTAGACAATAAAAGACGAAACCACAGTACATCGGTGCAAGTAACGACGAGAGAACCATATCAAATGGGAATCTGACTCGAATTAGGAATCAACGAAGTTTCACGCGTTTAGATGAATTAAGACTTACCAATTTCAGCCGACTGCCGGCCAACTGTAACGCACGGACCGCTTCCTCGTGAGATACTCCAATCAAACTGATTCCGTTCACTGATATGATCCGATCACCGACTCTGAAAATAGGAAATCGATTGTTTGTGTTTGTAAGTGCATCCGTTTTTGGTTTCTGCATGAATACATACGAAAAGGACACAACAACTTGAAACCATAAACAAGAGCGGAAAACAGAAACCGAAGGGAAGGACTGAGCATTACGGCCTAAAATCAATCAAACATTTTGATCCGAAATCCAGGACTTATCCGCCTGTGCGGGTCAGCACACTGGACCAAAACGTCTTTTTCCGCGAACGATGGGTGGCCTCGAGCTCGAATTTGACTACATTTCTTCAGTATTCGGGAACAGAAAGATCGATTGCTCGTTGTTTGTGAAATCATTCGTTACACAACACCAATGCATCAAACTGGTGATTACGATAAAAACATCTTATGGCTGTTCAGACTGTGCTAGAAATTATCGTCCATATTTGTTTGCCGGGGGTCAGCCGAACCACCTAACCACTAGGTTGTAAACAGCTTGTTTAGTATAAGCACTACATGACATTGTCCAAAAGCCTCCGTGACGGATTCTAACCAGTTACTATTGGCTCCCCCGCAAGCGATCATTTTTCTTGTTCGGAGGGGGGGGCTTCCCGGTAGAAAAATTGGATTAAACAACCTTACTGAACGGGAACCTATTTACGATCCAAATCAAGTATCTTCCTAAGATAGTTCAGCCCCTCCAGGCTCTCTAGGGTAACTCCATTCCGAGAGCAAAACATCCATCCGGAGGCCAAACACCAATTGTGTTAAAAAGGTGAAATAGGGAAGGCTACTGACCATTTTTATCGTACTCCCGATTGAGTAGTATATAAGTAAACAGGGTTGTACTGCATAAGTTTATATCCAGTGATACCAAGATATATGATTTATTACTTTGGATGACAAACATTTTAGTGAAAGTAGCAAATCCGAATTACAAACTGTCGGTCGCCTCCATTATTTGGTCGAAGTAAATGTCCGAAGTTCTCTGCTACGCTTGCCATGCTTGAGTACATTTTTCTTCGTGCATTATTTGGTTGGACCGTATCATAAGGGCTTTCGACGCACACTAAATAGGAAAACAATGAACTATTTGCATGCTATACATCAGACAGAAACAATTCGATGTCCGGATTCTGGATGGGTTCTTGACAGGGATAACCAAAAGAGTTTGACAAAAAATATTGAATAGAAACGCGGAAAAATTATGGCATTCGTGAGCAACGCAAAAATAACATAAAAAGCGACCACGGAAGGGTTTCGAATTCCGTCATTATAAATGAGAAACGATGAACAAATATTGCTTGAGAACCTCAACCCATGAGTGTATGACAATGCAACTTAGGCATAGAAACCGATCGGTTTTTTCGTCGCCTAACGCCAAGATGTGATGTGTAATTTCATTCTATCCACCTTGAACCTTTTGACTCTCGTATAAAAACCATACCACCAATCGAGGTCAAACAATCGGGCGACCAGAAAATTTGATTGCTCTGAGCGGTTTTTATAGGATACTTTGTGAGAAAATTATTAATGTTTTTCCTACACAAAATATGCAGCAATCAAAATAAGACTGATGTGAGCACAATTGGAAAATCATGCCTGAATTCTGTCTGAATTTTACAGCATCTGCGTTCCCGCTGTTCACATTTCGTTTGTCACACCACGTTTAGCGAGTCACGGGAACAAACAAGCAAGAGTTTTTCACTAGTGTAGAAATAAATAAAGACCCGGGCTCGACTGGGAATCAGAAACATTATGGCTTTCAACGCGACATGCCATAAAACAGTGAGGTAGGAACAAATAAACCAATATCCGAATGAACAATAAACAATTCCACAGTGTTTCAAACTGATTTGCCAGTGGACTCGGAATAAGAACGGAATGGTTGTGATTTAGAGTCACAGTGAACCATCTTGGGGTGGAAACTGCAATTTGCGAAGTCAGTCGCACTGCCTGCCCTAACAGTTCTAACCAATGTGTACCGTGTACGTTATGGTAGTCAAAGAAAAGAATTGGAATTCAGAACTGGCGGTCCGAAAGTTCGTCTCGACAAAATGCCGAACATTGACTATTTTTCCTAAAATATTAACACTTGAAATCAACGAAACGGATCATTGGAAGAAAATCGCATAAATATTGCCATTATTTTTGGTTAGATGGCCACATAATCACTAGGATGAGTGGCATTTGCATGTGACACCTCGAAATAGCTAAGACAACTGCAACATAGCAGTACCACAAGGTTTCTGATAGCAAATCTGTTCACTGTCGCCGAGTGGCCAGTGACTAGACTCTCTTACCGAGTAAGCCTTGGATACTGAAACACATGCGAGAAATTTGAACTTAGAAAGAAGCGGTAATGACTCGAATGTGTAAATTCAACAACACCTTTTATTCACAGTTTAGAAATGCACACGAATAGTTGCAATATCGAACCGCATACTGCATTACGCATTGGTCCATCTATTCTTGAAAAGCTTCACTTCTAAAAATAACTTTTTTCTCGTATGCAATTTTCAAATGTAGTTACAAAGAACTATATAAACTTTGAAATGTCAGTCTAGAAGACAATTTGGGGACGTGAATTTTGTACTAAACAAACAAGCGTGGATAGCATAAAATGCTTATCACCAAGTGTACACCCGTAATGAAGCAAAAATCGTGGCAAAACATTAACAACATATTGTAGTCGAGCAAAATGTCTAAGAATACTTCACGATTTGTGTGTGTGTGTGTGTGTAGAAAAAGGACGAGGAAGGTTGATGCAGTCTTATCCGGTCGTTATCTGTCCACGAAATGTACATCGCATCGTTGTCCACATTAATTTTTATCGAACGAAAACGTGATTGTAAAAGAACATTATCAGATGAAAATCTGACAGGGTTGGTCACAAACACGCCACGATTCGCAGACAGAAAATGACAACGGACCTGAGGCCACTGGTTCGACAAAACACGTGACTTTCGCTCAGTACAGAAGATTAGGACGGTTAATCACATCTGAAACGATCTCAGCATTCTCGGGCACATTGTGGTTCTTTTCCAGCTGCGCGGTGACAGGGTTAAGCTCTGTCCGAATGACGGAAAAACTCTGTCACATGCTTTTCCTAATTGCAAGGCTACTGCCACATTTTTATTCGTGTATTTTTTAACTTCATACTCGGATAAAAAGCCAACCGTTGGACGGACGATGTTTCTGGGATCAGTATTACAAAACAGAGCCTCAGCACGCATTTATTCAGTTGACGAAGTTTGGCCAGTTTATGGGAAAGATTCAAACCAGTTAGTCAACAAGTACACTGTTGGAATACACAAATGTAACCTTAGTTATTTAATCAGCAGATTTACAAACCTGTCTAGATGTTTATGTTGGACAGCGAAAGTTATCAATCATGATGATACAACTAAACTTTCCGAAGTCTTCTGAAACTAACTTTAAAGGGAGGGGGGTTGTACCAAAAATACATTACCTATACGCAGCATTTTTAAAAGACATTCCATGTAACAAGTCGGTCCAATAAACGAAACTTGTGACACGTGATAATTCAGTTGTTTCTGAAGCACTTACTCGATAGAGCGACCAGTCGCTGGTTCGACCCCGTCATTCGGCATTGTGTTTGCGGGAGGTTTTTAAAACCTAAATACCCCATCCTCATTTTCCACTTGAAATGTTACGACTTGAACAGAAAGACAATCACATGTACAGGTCCAGGATACCATCAAATCACATTCGATAACAGTCATCTACTGATTAGTGGATTGGTCTGTATGTTTGGAGATCTTGACTAAAAATTAGTAGGAATCATTGGGATATCATTAGATCTCTAAAGTTCTATCTTTTTAGCATGCTTTTATGGCCAAGTCTAGAAGCTAGCAGACCAAATCGAGTCAATCTAGTACCAAGTTGAGGCCGTTAAAATCTAGAGGAGAACCAAAGCAAGTGATGAAACATAATTCCGAACAAAACCGTCCATGTCAATGCACAATAATCTTTTCCGGTCCCTTTGAACTGAAGTCAGGTCAAGTTAAATCTACTTGAGTTAATGATTTGCTCTGAGCTAGTCAATTACCATCCTGTTCTGATAATCTGATTGTAAAAAATAAGTAGGTCATCGATTAAGCAAAAAGAATTTCACCACCAAACAATAGTTACCGGGTAAGGTACAGTTAAACATTCATATTGCTGGTTTTACCTGTAGAAATGCATGGACCATGAGCAACACAGTCATTGAGGTAGGGAGGAGAGCAGACGACTGGTCTATTGGAACTCTACACATGTTTTGTACTGATGGGATAATACGCGTTGAGTCAGTCGATTTCCGGATGTACCTTTGATTTGTATTGTTTAATGAGGCGGAAAAAGGAGCCTAAAATTTCTCGGAAACAAGCCAGAACAGACGATGAGAGGAGCATGTTGCCAGTAAAGTGAAACACCGGGATGAAAAAGCCAACATCCGAAACGAATTAGAGCTGTCAGAAATTTCAGTTGCTTCACATAAGCTGAGGCCGCACGTTGAAACCAGAATAAAATCTGATTGGTAATGGCACTCAGGTATGATTTGCCCTCGACGTACGCACCACTTATGTAAGCGTCGAGCGGGAACTGGATCGGACTGTTCCGAATATCTTGGTGAATCTAAAACAAATAGTCAAACAGGGTTTTCAAGTTTGATTACACCGTGCCGCAAAAAAGGAATATGTTGATGGCTGGTTGATGTTTGCAGTGGATCAAGTTATATAATTGAATTGTTGGATTAGAGTTCAACCGCCATGCACAGCTGCGAAACTAGTAAACGCGAGTAAGAGGAATGGACAGAGCAAAGCATCTTGCAAAACTGTTTGAACAGATGGAAGCTCGAATGAAGTCCTGTCTTGAGGTTGTGCTAATTGTTAGCGATCGGGAAGAATAATGATGCTCATGAATATTACCTAACCGGTGTTGGTTGAATTAAATGGAATTCTTGGTCTGGCCATCAAACTGCTAGTTCATCGTGATAAACGACATAGGCTTCCGAAATTTGGAAGGCTAACCGTTGATTCATAAGTGAATTGTCTGAACACCTTCTCGCTCATCTGATAGAACACAACTGTTACAATTGTGTGGATCGTACGTCTACGCGCGTGGGCTCGAATACCACCGAGGTTGAAGATGTTCCACAGATGGATATGCTAAATTCGTCAAAATCTGCCATACAAGGCTTCCGAATTTGGAGTAGTTGTGTAATACTCGAAGTAATTCCCTTGTCAGCAAGGATCCTTGGTACCTCGAACTTGTCAACACAGTTGAAGAGATCAAGCTACTCGAACTAATACGGCCACTCCCTGGGCATTTCTGACCGAGTGGCAAAATAAAAGAAGATGCGGGCGAAGCGAGTGCATGGAGGACTAAACAAGAACACCAAACAGGAAGCCAGTGGAGATATGATTTCTGATTTCGTTTAGACGATCGTTTCAAATTAAAACTTTCAAACATTTTGAAAATATTAAAAGTGCAGGATGCATGACGAAACATTTTTGAGACCGGAGTAATGATTCCCACCTTCCAGAAGGCAGGATATTTCCAAGGGTCAACAAATTTCAATCAAATTCGCAGACCTACGAGAACTGTTTGAAAATTTTCCGGAGCTCATGAGCTTTTTCTCATCAGCGTACAAACACACTATGTCAAGCTTGTCAAACTCTAATTTGATTGGCCGGAATAAGTCCCTGATCAAACGGTAATCGTTCGCCTCGTCGACCAGTTTCTCCTTTGTGAAGCAATTACTCTAATTGATGAGATTAGAATCTGCTTGTGAGAATACAGACGGGAGTAATTAAACAACAATAGTAGAAGCAGAAAATATTCCGGCACGTGAGTCATCATCGTTGCCATTATCACCATTAGTTATATTATAGTGCAGCGTAAAATAACAAGGGGATCCGCACCAAGTCCTGTCACGTTCATCATATCAGCCGCCACAAAGAAAGAACAAATAATACAACGTGGAAAGAAGGTGAGGAAGAATAAACGAGCATCGTGGTAGCCAATGCGCGGAGCGAAAAATTGGAATCCAAAGGGAATGATTCGAAACTTTTATTCCACGAACAGGCAACTAGTGCGGTCTACGGGGATTCCGCAGCTTAACTGTCACGTTGTGGCACCGCATAACAACATCGACCGAAACATACTATTATTTTTGTCACAATACGTCATACTAAGTCTAGCTTAAAGTTCCAACTACCTAAAAAATACTGTTTTGGTCAAAACGTTTTCCGTATACCAGGATAAGAGTCTGTGATCAAAGGGAACGTCTACGAAGGGTCTCATCGGATTTCATAACCATCTCTTTTGATTGGATAGTTTTTATTTGTCTTCATCCTATCCGGAGTGATATGGATCGCCTAGGTGCTTTTGGACTGCATCTACACTAACAACTCAATGTGTTTTACCACTGTTGGTAACTGATTGATTAATTTTGTCAAACAGTGGTGATCGGCTTTCTAAACTTGGTTCCCTCGGTCGGCTTATCGTTCGGTTCATGCCACTCCATATTGACTGTTTCGTCTTCGCGACTCCACTGACCTTCAGTTTAGATTCTAGACATGGTTATCCAATGGTCCATTACTCACAACCAGTATAGTAACAAATGAAAAAATAACACCATTTTCTCTTGTTCGAAAAGTTGAAACAGATTAGACGTCTTATGATTTTAACAATTTTTTAAATTATGCTCGAAGCTGAGATCAAAAGATCGCCTTTCCATAGCAAATCGATGCATTTACCTTCAATATCTCCCCCTAGTATGGCCAAACCCAGTGAGAATGAGTCGGATCCGCGGAGTTCGTACGTTGACCCTGTACACGAACGATGCCCAGAAGCGGAATCTTTTCTAGCTTTCAGAGGGGAGCAATGTAGACAGACGAGAGATCCAGTCGCCGGACGTCCAAATTAACAGTGATGATCCATTTTCTCAGTTTTCTTTCGACCGCCGCAGTACGAAACTGTTTGAGGAACGGTTGGTACACTGTTGTGTGACCATTGTGTTAAAGCTTCACAGGATGCGTCGGAAGAATTTCAGATGTCATCGCTGAAAGAACACAGACGTGTGGGTGTTGGAGCAGCGCTACCTCACCGTGTTGACCGAAATCAGACTGTGCATTTTGAGGACAACCTGCAAAAGTTGGTGGGTAAACACTTCCACCTTTCTGATGTCCTCAATATGCAACAGTAGTGTCTCAGAATCGTATTTCATCAGGGTGCTGGTAACATCTCACTATATTTACACGTCGAAGCAACAACTGATCATGCTGCGGGCCCTTTATGGCTTACATAGGCGTATGAACCCAACCCTGGTGCTGTCGAACCGCATTTTGACTTCAGTCCTGGCTTGACTGTTTCGGGAGAGTCATAGAGCCTGGGTATTTGACTGTCCGTTTGTGCTAAATTAGCTCGATGTGTTGCATATTTGTAGAACACAAGTTGGGTCTTAGTTTTTGATCTGGAGTTCCGCGATTTTTGCGAAGAAAAGCACACGATTTTGTCCGCAGAAGTACTGAAATGCGAGCGAATCTCAAATCAGATAGAAAAACCTGACTTATCTGAACACCATATTAGCAGACGAGAATTTGGTGTATTTTCCAATTGACTGCGCACGTGATTCTGTGTGCATAAACACGGGTAACCGTGGGTAGTATGCAGCACGGGAAATGAAAGAGAATACGCTGGACTGTCTTCCATAAATGAGTACGGTTGCACACGCTGATAAACAGTACGAACTCATAGGAAAAACAAACTTTTCTGGAATTCTGCCTGCTGCCTGCTTACCTTGTATTTCTGTCCCCTAAGCTGAATCTTTAGATAGTTGCCCGGTATGGTCTAGTAACCGTAGATCACCATTTATTATCTCTTAGAGGCCAGGGTCTGGCTTGGAATGAACACACTTTTTCGCGCAAATCACATCTACTGTCGAAGTCTACCGTTGGTTATCAAATTTTTGTGACTGGATCACACAACTCGCGTGCGCTGCTCTCGTTAACAATGTGTATTGTTCAAAAACTCATGTTCGTCATACGTCAGGCTTTGACAGGTCACTGGGCGATGAACAGTGACTATGAAGATTGACAGAAATGTAAACAAATGAATTCTGCTTTCCACGCCGTGGTGGAAGAACCTTCGTCAATGTTGCGCAGCAACTAGTCGAAAACACGGAAAACAACATTGCAGGAAAATCGATCAGACAAACTCCTCGGAAAATTTCGAGAAGCGCCCACAGTCAGCCATTGTCTCAATGTTATCCGCGATTTCAGAACAAGAGTTGTTTTGGCAGTTCCTTGCCGATCTGGTGGCCTTTCGTCGAATGGCCCAAAAGTTGGGCTGAATAGAAGGGTAATTTCTCTTGCCTCTTCAAAAAATTAAATAGTCACACAGGACGTTTACTCCTTTCGTCGTTGCATGATGTGCAGCTGGTCAAGGAATCGGAAATTTCCCTGAATTTCACTGTTTCTTCAGCGTTTCTCCACCGATTGAGTATCTAAGTCTTAGACTCAAGGTGATGGCATCTGACACTGAAAATATGGTAATCATTTTCAAAGGACAACCTTAGTTGCGATTGGTAAGGTAGGCCTGGTGTGTGTGTGGGTGCAAGTCTGGTCAATGCAGTCTAGTTCCTTGTTTCTGAACTTTTCCATAACCGGTATTCTTCAGCCGAAGATGTCTAATAAGGTCGTATCCTTGTTTGGTCAACCTGTTATGCAGCATGATCGCCCTCTGAGTTGCATACGACGGTTGTTGTAAGTGAACACAGGAAACGACTAGTCTGTTGTAGGCTGCAGAGTGGATGAAACCAGCACCATCATGGCATTGTTGTTTTGGGCTAATAGTTCTCTCGGATGTCCCTAGTTTGCTGACTTGAACGACCAGTGAAAGTGTGCTAGCTCAGCACAAAAAGAAGCATCACTCCTACTGGGATACGGCTGAGCACTTCCAGTAGCAGAGCTCGTCTAATGCCATCTCCTTGGATTGTAGCCATCGAAATATCTGAAGACAAGCAAGGAAAGCAAGGCGCAGTAATCCGAGAAACCATCGGGCTCCGTGAAAACTGGTTTTTGTCCTCATGCCAGTAGTGTTCGCGTCTCCGCAGAGAGGTGAGCCATCATAGATGTGCTAGCTGTTCCCTATTGTGAAACTAAGCTGATGAATTCCCGAATAAAGTAGTATGTCTATTTGGCAACTGCTAGACGTGCCTGTAGTGGCAGTCTGAATACAAATGTCACAAATCGTTCAAACTTTGCAGCAGACAATTTGATTGTTATTTGCATAGATCAAAGTCCTCGAACGGCTTATTTATCGTCGTGGTTGCTTCGATAAGCCGATCCACATGGGCAGTAAGCATCACACGCAAAAAATCCATAGAGTTTTAAAGAGGATGTGGAAAGTGGCGTTCTCGGTGTCGAGGAGCTTCTGTTCGAAGTTGTGCCTGTATCCCTTGCAAACAAAAATGGCATCTGTCGGGCCACGGGAAGTCCGTCTATTAGGGAATGGCTACCGATCAGGCGATCCATATGTAATCAGCCAATCCTCGAAGTACTTTGAGTCCAATGTGATCTTGTCACATGTTTGGTAATGGTCCCCTTTAGGCTGTTTCGCTTTTCGGTAAAATGGAACGTGGACCATTAACAAAATTTTCGATAGAACAGCTTCCTTTGTAACCTTCGGAGGTAATTGATTTTTGGCACGCCGACGCCGTTTCACCGCAGGCTGTAAATCTCGGCTACGCTCAATCTGGTTTCAGCCGCATGTGAAGGGTTTGCTGGGGCGTGACCGCTAATGTACCCCTGAATTTAGTGATTTCAAGAGTGCAATTTGGGCAAATGATAAAACCAAAGATACGGAAGACAACAAAGTAGAATGGCCAACTTCGTAGGGCTACTGTTACCGGGCAAACCGCACTACACAGGTGATTCCGTCATCATCGCCAGTGCCCGTTGTCACCATCACCTTGACTGTTGATCATGAGCATTGTATAATCTAAACCAGTAGTCACAAATGCGATAAAAGAAGACCACAAAATGCAAAATGTTTACTTTGAAAACTGCAACTGAAAATGATAGAGTGACCATGCTACCCATACTGTCGACTAATATATTAAATTTCAAAATATGACGTTCGATAACCTTCGATAATGCAGATACGGGTGACTACATGCGCCTGAATCAAATAAACATCAATAATTTCTAAAAAAAGCTTCCTCCAATGACTAGTGTGTCTAGATAGTATTTTGGGAGGTGCGTAGACCTTTGCATACTCCTGAGGCAGACGCCTTCATCTTCCAACAACCTGGGAGAAAGAACAAAATACTCATCCCGGCGTGATAAGCGCCCAAGATGAACATGGTTCAAAGTAGACCGTCTGAATTAAAAACGATTTTGAGTAATGGGAAAAGTTCGCGGTAGATAGTTTGGAATAGTATACTGAAGTAGTACATATTTTTAACAAAAAGGTAATGGGATTTTGTATATCCTAAAATGTATACTAACCGCCTGAACCGGTCAAAATGGACTGAGCGACACTCGACTGTTTTTCTGTAATACTCCAATTTTCACAAAAATTTCGTGAATTCGCTACGTGCAACTGCTCAGTGTGATAAATTTCAGATGCGGCATGGGTGGCCCGCGTAGTATGCATGCCCATGGGAGACGTGTGGAAGAACAACGTGTTGTAAATGCGACTCATGGTATCCAGAAATTCTCCACTCCAGTCTTGCTGTCATCCGTTCTCTTCCTAAAGAAAGATTACGATACATTCACCTTGAACTGATAATCGAATCCCAAATGTGTTTGTTCAACGGATGTTGACAGTGGCATACCATATTCTCACTTTATGCTGACGAATCTCTAGCGTGGGTCGTAGAATGCGTCCACAGTTCCGTTACCTTAATTCTTAACTGAATTAGAAAAATTTTTGCACTTTGTAGGAGCTTCTTGTGCACTTGCGGGTACCCGAGAAGAACACACTTCCAGTAACCGATGAAAGCTAGTCTTGTTCACGAACTTTTTGGTCCTGAATTTACACCCGTAGTGGAAAGATGAGGAGAACAAATCGAACAAACTAATCTTTATCATGGACAGTCCACCGAAAAGATTGCCTTTACAAAAAATGTTTGTGATAAGGAGTAATCTAGGAGCGAGAAGTCTTAGCTGCAGTACTTTGCCACTTGCATAATTGCTCGAATTACCAATTTCTGTAGACATCAGTGTGGCTCAGGGCGACGATAAATATCGCATCGAACCAATAACCCGAATCTCGATATGACAATTCTGTGATAATAGCCCGAGATAAACTTTGCCCAGCATAACACTCATTCAGAATCGCAATTAGCCAAACCTTTCGATGGGAGAGTGCTTTGGAATGAATCAGAACTACTTCAAAGGTCAGCAGTCAGCATTTCATGTTTCCAAGTCCGGATCATACTCATTATCCGATATGCTTAGGTTGATGAATTCGCACTGGATGCAATTGCGAAACGCTCATACAAATGTGCAACGACTGGATGAACCTCATATATATATATATATATATACACAAGTAGAAGGATGTTTGGACAAGAAAGTACCGGGTACGCATACCTGACGAGCAACAATAACCGCGAAACCGGTCGTGTGCTTCTGGGCAAATTTCGTACACAAACCCAGATACTACACACTGCTATATGTATATATTAGAGGTTAGAAGGCGTACACCGAGTTAGAGCGCTTATTGTAACGTTTCGATCCAAACCAGGACTCGTTGTCAAACGTGAATGAGAGACTGAATGGGATCACTGGTTTTATTCGTTTTGGTGCACTGTCCGTCTGTTCGTCTCTATTCTCTATCGTGGGTCTTGTTAATATGACGTAATGCTTAGCAATCTCGACATGCCGAATGAACGTGCTATTTGAGTGGAGGGCTTCGAAAATCAGTCGCTCCCACTTTCTGTTTGCCTGCCTGACTACCTTTGCGTTGTTGCTGTTGTCCTCATGGCCCGCCTGTGCACAGCAGTTCCATGTCTGTGTCGTAGGGTTAAGCTATGTTCGTGCAAGCGGATGCATAACTGTTTGCCTGTCTCCCTGACATATCGTTTATCACCCCGAAGCATGGAGTAGCATAAACTACTCCTGATTAGTTGCGCTGGTCGACGCCATCCTTTTCGTTGAATAGAGTGGATCTCAGGATGCCGTTCGCTTTGTGGGTTATTGTGATATCTAATGGACGTAGGATGCGTTCGACCGCCTCGGATACTCCCCGTATGTATGGAAGTACCCCGATCGATTTAATCCTCTAGGTATTTATCTTGTTTTCTACGAACACAGGTGTTGATGAAAGATTTTGGATATCTATTGGCCGCAAATAAATTGACCAACCTAGATTGCTCCTGTTTCCGTAGGTGCCGCATACTGCAGGGTGTGTCGGCTCGATGGAACAGGGTACGTACACGGCTCTTTAAGTGGCAGGTTGGGTGGTTGCTTTTGAAATTGAGTGTGCGGTCCGTCGTCGTCATTTTTGTAGGCGGTTGTCTCTATGCTCCTCGTTTAATTGCCTCATAATTAGTACGTCGAGAAACGGTAGAGCCGAGTCTTTTTCTTCTCCCTTGGTGAATTTTATCACGTCTAGGTTTTGCTGGAACTGGTTCATTTGTGCGTTTTCTAAAATAACAAACGTACCATCAACATATCGGATCCATAAGCGTGGGTGGTGTTTCGAATGCTTAACAATATATATATATATAGCATCCAGATACTACTTGCTGCTTCTATATATATATGCATATGCAGGCACATGGCTTCAACTGTTCTTAAGCTCACGAGCAAACCGAAGAACAAATAAGCATAAGTTAGGACAGGTAGCACATGTCACATACTGTTTCGCTGAGTTCCGTAGTCGGTGATCAAGATTCCTGTGATGATCAACAAAAACGGCATCCAGACTCATCAATTGCGTGACATTTAATCGACGTCAAACACTAATTTAATCCAATTTTGTTTTTCAAGCCGCTCTTACGTAACCGCCGATCGAAACAATTAGTTTTTGGTGAGATTGCGTTCATCAGATGGTATGTGCAAAATTGTGCCGATGCGATCAACTCACCGCCCTTTGAGTTGACCCTAATGCCGTGACCACAGCTTCCCAAATTTAATATTTCCCAAAATTGTACGTTTATAAGATTATTATTACTAAGAGTGTTCTATGAATACCAGAATGTTTTACCTGTGGGATTGACTAGGGTAATTCGAAATGTTAAAATCTCGCAGCATCTGTCCTCTTTCTGTCTTGATGAACAAGTAGAATGATGATTTGGTATTTTGCGTCCATTTAGAAATACGGAAGTGCATGCTGCGACTTCGTGCCCGGAGTAACTGCCCGCAGTCGGAAAAACTACCTGTTCACCGGCTGAGTAAATTTTCTGCTGATCAAAACAGATTCACAGGCCGCCAAAAGTAGCACCAACATACGCATCCCAACTACTCAGCACGTACCAGTATGCCCGTGCCCCAACCAGCACGTTTCTGAATCTCGGAAGCCCGCACGCGCATGTACCCACACACACACACATTCAGCTGGACAGAACACCGCTGAAGAGGATGGTGCGATTTCAGGGGAATACAAAAAATTGGACCTGAAAACTTTAGGCAAACCAGATGCGATTTTTTACCATTTGCTTAGGTCAACCTTCTAAAACCAAGATCTACAAATTCTTGTTTATACTGAAGGAATACGAAGGAGAACGGATTGGCACAGCAAACACAAACAATTCACTGAACGAACAGATTTGCAAGTAGTCATAAGGCTTCACTGTTTGATATAATCATTACGAATGAACTGTTTTCAGTTGGTCAGGTTAGTAAGATTTTCTATAGCAAGGAAAGTAAAGGTGCTTGGACAATCAGCATTTCACAACTCCCGACACCGCACAAGAGGTTTCTCTTTAGAAATTTTAACCGGACCATTTAAATTGAAATCCTCACCCATAAAGCGACCGGGCGATAAATTAGCGTGAGAGATCTAAGCAGTAGCATGCTAATCACTACCAACCTGCTACAAGCAATGGGCAATGCGGTCCTGATATGGTATGTGTTCTAAGGCACCGAAAGAAGAGACATGTGTTCTAATTCGACCATAAATATTAAATCCATTCTACCTCTTGGGTGCCATCGTCCGTTGCCACTAACCTGGGTGAGAAAAACCAAATCGTGCGGACACAAGTTGGTTTATTAATCAAACTCGAATCGTTAATAGTGGTCCTCAACGGTTAACACTCACTGTTTGATTCTCCTGGTGGCTCAATCGGCCCATCGTTATTCACTGATTTTCTCACACCGACGGATGTCATATGCAAGCCGAATCAAAATCCGCTACATTTGCAATATGAAATTCTTCTTATTTGTGAGACTTATAAGTAACGGTGGACAGGCACTGTTAGGGAGCCTAGCCGATAAGGAGAACGACTAGGGTTCTCAATGGAAACCTTTGGTTCCTACAAGGACCTTTCCACAAAATACCGGGAGCAGTTGGATGGAAGCCCGTTTTCCAGATTAGTTCTTCTTCCATTCACTTTCCTCACCGAGTTGCCAGCTCGATGGGTCATGGAGGCGCGCAAGCCGTTACACCACATCATGACGCAGTTTCAACTTACCACCATCAACATTATCGTTTAGCGTTAGAAGGTAGGGCAAACTTCACTGAGCGCGCTGCCTTTCTCACAGAAATACACACTGCTATAGAAAGAATGAGTATATACACGGGGGACAGGGAGTGGACCTACGAACATCGACAAAATAAAGGAAAACCGCAATTGCCAATACACATAATACAGTCTAACGGTACAGACATACTTCTGTAGTTATTCTGATTCGACAGAGAATGACAACACGATAGCAGCACTTCCCGATTCACCGCTGCATTCTTCAGCGTTTCTAGACCGCTAGTTGATGGATCTTTCAGACCGCAGCGTGGTGCTCAAATGTTGAAACACCGAGAGATTTATCTACGGCAATATATCTTTTGGGGGCGCCTGACCATTCAATCAATAAGCACATGTTAATATCAGCAAGGTTGTAGACAATGGGCTTTCGGACATCCTGCTCAACTGATCGAGTGGTACAACGATTGAAAACCCATCTTTACATCAGTACGGCGGGTCCAAATGTGAATTGAACTAAGGGATGAAAAGAGCCGCGTTAGAATACCACCTGTGGTCTATTGTCTCTCGAGCTTAACAGGAGGTCAAAGCAAAAATTATCTATCAGGGAAAACCTACAACTGCTTCCAACAAAAAACCCCATTTGAAACTGAATTCACCAAGTGTGGCTACAAAATCATTTGTTAGGTAGAAAAAGAAAATCATTCATACAATTTAATATGATGACTCATTCTGACGCGAATTTGACATGTGGACGACCCTATCATACTAGGGTATGGAATAGGTAATGCACCGGCTGCAGTGTGAATGTATTAATGTTCGATGCCACGTGACTTCCGTTACTGGGACAAACAATGTATTAGGTAGTAAACGTGCTTGTAGCTTTGAGGACCATAAGAGTAAAAGGTTATGGAAAAAAGGATGAGAAAACTGTTCAAGTGTTTCGTAAACGAAGTTGTTTTCTACGGCCACATAGTTTGAGTTATATTCGAAATCGTTGACCGAACCATATAACCTGTTTTTTTTGGTTTGGAAAAACCAACAACAAGTTCATTAGGCAAGTTTGATACGTGAGATCCCTCACAAGTCGTCGATGTTGAATACAACAGTTTCCGCTTCGTGTCACTGTTGGCCTTAGTGGTTCATTCAAACTTTCCTATTGACAAGATCCATAGAAGCGGAATTATTTGACCTGAATAATCGGATTACAGGAACATCTTAATCGGTTTGGTACAGGTTAGAAGTGAATTTTTTTGAAAGACATCACTTCGCAACTGACCGTGCACCCGTCTGTTGCCCGAGCTCCATCAGTGAGAACAAATGAACTGGATAACAAGTTTACAATTCCGATGAGGACGTACATCGGTCAACACGAACTGGTCCACCGAAAATATTAGCTGAGAGGTGGCAAAAAATCGCGGATATTTCAATTGTAATAATATAAAGAGCGATGAAAGCGAAGCCAAATCTGATGTTGACCAATTTACGAATCGATAGTGACTTAAGCTGACTAATAGTGAGTGGAGCTGAGCTTGATGATAACTATTCAAACTGAAATTCATCCAGACGGAATTTCCAGATGATATTCAGTCATTTGGGAGTAACTTTCAACAAAAAATCACTCCAGGTATGGTGTTGCCATTCCCCGGTATCAAATTAGAAGCTATATGGTTTGACCAAAACAAACGTGTTCAATATGGCCTTACTACCTATTAGCATTTGACATTCTATTGAGCAAGCGTCGTGTTTTATCGCGGTTCTCATGTACCATCCATCATGTGGAAGTTTGACACGCCTAAATTGAAGACAACTTTCTTTCAGATTGATGTGGTTTATTCTTTGACATGAACCTAAACCGAGTATTGTTCGATTGACAATATACGATTCACAGTCTCGGTCAATGATCAGTAACCGCCTCCCTCCCCGTTCGGGTCTCTTTGGATAAACACGGGCGACAAGACGTTCAACTTGGCTACGCATTTGACACTGAACAACGAGAATTTGTACAATTTGTCACAGTGTGTTTTATGGAGAATTCTAAGTGCCCTTGTAACTTGAGACATTGTATACACTTTGTCTGAAAACTTGCGAGTAAAGTTCAGGCACAAACCAATGTTCGGCAACCGTTGAAAACAAGAAAGTTGGGATGAAGATAACGGCCAAATTGAATTTTTCTACCGTAGGTTTGTGGAAGATAAGATTTCCTTCAAATACCCCTTTACAAATTGTTCTCCATGAAGATTTTATTGTGATGGAGTCCCCTGGATGAACAAGAATAGATCCATATTTCACGTAGTGTTCGAACGAAACGTCGATAGGCGTTAAAAACTAATCCATAACGTACCATTCCTCAGAATAGAAAAGCACCAGGTAATGAGCGACTATTCAGTATAAGGAAAATGGAGCCAGTACCTCAGTAGTTCGCTGCAGTATTGAAAAGAAGAAGCATGCTGTAGGGGCAAGGAGATTCTATAGAATGCCATCAGTCACGAAGATGATGGAATATCGCTCATGAGAACGGTTTGCTATTAGTAATGCAATAACCTTAACCTGATCATTTCGGTTCCTCATATGATGGTCTGGACCATATAGTTTCAAACGCCACTAGGAAAGAAACGTAGTTCTTATTACTGGTAGATTGTTGTTTATGCCTTCATCCACGGGTCGACAGGAATCTGACGAAGGAAAAGAAGTACGTAACCATCGCGACATTCTATGTCACGTGGTATTGAACTGAGGCAAACATCGTGCGAACTCCCTCACCACATGCATTTGGAGATAAGGCCGCTTCCGAGTGAGGTTAGGATCTTCGTATTTCCATCTTCACCACCAACTTATCACTTGTTGTCTCAAAAAGCCAATCATCAAAAAAGAAGTTAGCCAAGTTTTTGTCTAGGAAACAACTTCATTATTTAATTTTCTTCTTGCATTTATGCAACCTCGTCCTTCTTTGACCTTTTTCACTTTTAAGCAGACTTTATATGGACAAATGGACGATGGTGCCATGGGGCCCCTCGAATCCCCCAATTTTCGCCAACCTCTTTCGAAATCCACTTGACTCCAAAGGTATGACCTGCTTTCGAAATTCACCACGTACCTATTTCTGATACGTCGGTCGCAAATGTGCCCACAACAGATCACAGGAAAAAGGACTCTTTGTCCGCTATCATGAAACAGCTCACACAGACTAGTATCTGCATTTTGAAACGGTTCATCCTTAATGTGTAAAACGTGCACTCGTTTTGTTGCTACCAAACAGAGTCAGAAATTCGTGCAGCAACAACTCTGTCCGTGAGGAAGAATCAAGATACCTAGATTATGTTTCTAAGGCAATGACTGTGCATTTAGTTACATGTCACATGAGAGCATCAATACGACATCCAGACGATAAATAATTCCCAGCCTCTATCGACATTCCGTACCGGTTAGGGAAGTCGAAGGCAATCAGAAATTCTCTTGGACAGTACCGTGTAAGCACTTCCATTCTTGTTCACAATACACTAAAATCCAGTATAACTACGAGACAAAATAGACTACATTCACGGAACAAGCTAGAAAGAATGTTTTGCCGAATACATGGGACAAACAATCAGCCAACTAAAGATCAGAATTACAGAGCGTAAACAAGCAGAAAAAACGAAGCGGACCAACAAAGCAGATAGAGGAAAGCTAGGATGAGGATCGGGTGATCACTCTTCATTCACTGGCTAAGGGATACAAAAATCGACACCAAAATCTCTTCAAATCGGCTTTTGGACACACGTGGAGTCACCCCGATTGCATCGATCGAAATAAGTGAGCAGCACTATCAGCTGTGTGGGCTGCACTACTATGACGACAAATCATGTATCTTAATGATCGTACACTGAATTAGACGGTACTGGACCCGGCGATAGGTTGCACGAATAATGTGACCGAGTGCGACCGACACTCGATTTCTTCTGGTCACATTACGCAAAGAATAAGCTTGTAGGTCCACACGAACAAGAACACACACACACACACACACCATACGGGAACATCCACTGGCTTTTAACCCAATGTCATTTGAACGTAAAATAAGCCGTGAGAAAGACTATCCAAGCCAATTGAAATCCCGGTGAAAGCTGTACTTTGAACTGACAATAATTGAATTTACCATTTGGTAATCGTTTGTTGGCCGCGACTCCCTTCTTGCAAATAATCTTCTTAGGGGGTCCATTGAGAAATGAAGTAAAAAAGAACGCCCGGTTTTACCGTGTAAAATTTTCTCACTGAACGTAATGTATCGAATCTTCGACACGGTCCGAACTCATTTCTGACCTCACACTTAATTCCACGCCTGAATCGGCTGACAAATAAAGAGTACAATTCTGCAGCCTAAGTTTCGTGGACTGATCAAGAAAAAAAGTGATGGAATTGTTTTGGTCGATCCCTGTGACACGGTTTTGGAAACTTTTTGATACATCCAACGCATTGTACACCTTCTCAAATCAGAAAACACGGGAAAACAATGCGCAAAAGGAACGCCTTACAGGTTCCGCTACAGGTGACTTATCAAGGGTAAACGATGGTCTTGCTAACTGGCAACTCATTTGATCATGCTGTTCAGTTCGGCTTCTCAAATTAGACTCACAGTACTCGGTCGCAATTATCCTAATTTGGCCATAGAACCCATTCGGTGCAACGTGAAAGAAGACAAGTCACACAGAATAAATAAACAGTTAGAAAGGTTATTGGTTTAAGCCACACAATCGAGGACACAAATCGAGAATCATCAGTCACAGAAACTAATTGCGTTTGCTAATCCGTCTGCCCACTCAGTACATGTATGTCGATAGTGTTTTAATGAGGTGAATGCGATACTAGTGACAACAGTGCCAACAACGAGAACACTAAGGATAGAAAGTGAGATCATAATCGTGACAATAATGCCTAAGTGAGGCGAGATAAATCTGAAATGAGAAATTTCACTGCACTTCTGTTACACTGATAGGATAAAATTCGCCTGCTTACATTAGAGCGGTGTTTATTCAGATAACCATGGCAACATTCGATTATTTTTAAGTATCACACTAGCATTTTTGTTTCACGATGAGAAGTAGGTTTATCACATCTACGGTTTGAAACAATCACATGTTTACATCTCAGAATGATAAGTTGCAAAGTCTTTTGATCTCAGAGTTTGGTGTTTTGGACGAAGACATTTCAGCATCTGCATAGGAATTGCAGATTTCATCTCAGCCGATGGTAATAGGTTTCTGATCCGAATTTCAGTCTCGATGAGCGAAAAAAACCGGAGGATTCAAATTTTCTTTTGCTTTTGAATACAACAAAGTTTAAAATGGCTAATTACTAATGGTTAGTCAAGTCATCCATTTGTGAACTAGCATTTTCAATAATGGTTTGTTTGCTACTGCTGGCTTGTTAGTAGTGATCACCTGTTGTGACCACGTACGGTTCAGTTCACTAACACTATACTGACAGGCTATGGATGGTACCTGGAATTTTCGAATTGCAGGGAAAGAAGGGTCCCAGCATCTGTAGGGATTGTACGCCAATGTCGACATGTGTTTGTCTTCATTTTACAATTATAAATCGTACATCTTCACATTGTGAGGTCCGATTTATTGATTACCCACTTTCTTGGTAGGGCAGTTTGTGCTAGTGCAAATTCTGGTTAGATGTAACGGAACAAAAGACAGAATAACCATACAGAAGTGAGAACATTTCCATGATATGAATTTCACGAACGGCGGCAGTTAATCATAGCGCCCAGGTTCTCCAACCATCACGTTGGAGGGCCTCGCGGACCACAGCGAACAATGATCTGACTAGACCTTCTTGAAGCAGCCTATTGGTTAGATCTTTCATACTTACTCGTGACATCATGAACTGAAAACCCTGAGTCTTCTCCCAGTCATTGTCTGCCTCGGAGAACAGTGTATACCAACAGAGTGCCTGTTCGACAGACTTTGCCCTGCGACCCAATACCTTGCGTCTAATCTTGGAGTTATCAATGTCTTATTTCCATCATTTTCTAGCAATACTCCAAAGTCCTTATGTCGACATTTGTGATAATCTCAGTAGACATGTAGCTGACAGAAATGTCATAAGGCTCAGCTAAAATCACATAGTATTTCGAAAACGAACCCAATTGGCTGAACAAAATCTCCTGAACTTTGCTGCCTACAGCATTGAGCTTTAGAAATGTATAGAACCGAGAATATAGGGGAAGCCGGGTTTACCCTGATTCTATGAGTTTTGTGTGTAGTACTAAATGGTCTGTGTAATCATATTGCCCATCAAACTGGTCGAGGTCACGTGTCTTGAATCGTGTAAATCGTCATATTGGTAGGTGTTGATACTGACTGGCGAGTTTATAGGACTCCGGGTCACATTGATTTTTCTTTTCCAGTGCTTTTCAGACCGACTAGCAACGTCTCCGAAGACTTCAGTGCCAGTGTAAACTGCATCACGGCACATGAACCCTGTCCAAGGAATGACTGCATACACAAGAACACAATTATTTTTCGCTTCGGTATTTGAATGCCCACCGGTCAGTTTTGCACTCATACACTCTGTCATTCGACTTGTTTTGCTTGAACTCCCTGGGTGATCTGCGAGCCAATAATGCATGCGCAAATAAAACGTTGAAGAAAATTTGTCTGCCTCTTGTTTTATCTCGCAATCCCATCTCAACCTTTTCAAACCATCTTCCGCCGAGAGCCTAAGTAATCAAGGTACCGTACCCGCACGTAGACAAACAAAAGCAAGTTTCTCTCTTAGAAACTGGTTGCGATATCAAGCACGTGTTATCAATTAATGGGGAAAGATTTGTCGGTTTGTCGTTATTCTTCTCCGTCGGACTACGATTGACATATCGTGCAGCAAACAACCATGGAAGTTGAGGACAAAAGATTTAATGTGGCCTAATTTTAGTACCTCGAAGAAACAAAATCGTGGTTCCCTGTGCGTGGATGTTGGTATGCCTACGTGCGTGTGTGCGTGTGATCGTCCGTGTGAATTTCCAGATTGGTTTAATCATTGATCCCATTCGTGTTATGAAAACCCGTGTGAGTATTAAATTTGAGTATGGTGAACCCATAATTTCTGTATCGATTTAAAATATGGATCCGTGTTCAAAGAACAACTATAGCAATATTTAGTTGCACCATGTGTTTTGGGGAAAATTTTTTCGTTCGCTCGGTCGCGAAGGAAGTTTGAAGTCCATTTGAAATTACTGACCAGTTGACCTGTTGACCAGTGGATTGGAAGCACGTGCTCACGTGAGAAGTACCGTCGCATTATTTTTGCATGCAGTGGATCTTATTCTGTTCATTCATAAACTGGGAAAATGTAAGCTTGCTTTCTGAATAAATTGCACTGGAACTAATCATGTTGAAAAAGAACTCTTACTAGGAGAAAAAAGTTCATTCTACTGAATAGGCCGTGGTGTAGTGAATAAGGTCTTAGGGTTTGGGTAAGAGGGTTGCGGGTTCAAATCCTATCCCCGCCGGTCAACCTCCCTACTTGGTGGTCATGTGATAGCCACGGTGGCCTTGCTGAAAACAATGCATGTTGTTCTTTCATTAATAAATGGAGTAAAGGCATAAAAACTAATCTGATTAGATCTCATTTTTGAGTGTGGAAAGATTCAGATCATGTGGAACAACGTTGCATGGTTCAATGCCTCTGACGGGCCGAAATTTCTATGAAATGTTAACAAAACTGGGTTCCAGACAATGACTTGACTTATTGATTTTGGAGGTTTCTGAAGATATTTATCCTTCCGAAGTCACCTGGCACTGGTTGTTCTGAGTGAACTGACTAGGTTTTACCATTCCGGAGAAAAACTGCTCATGTTTCCTAATGTGCACCTGGCATCAGGAATTCTTTTTTGCAAAGTCAAAACACTGTAACCGAAATGCGTTTTCCATTGCCAGGAAGAACAATACAGGTCCAGGAATTTTTCACAAAATTCAATGTATTGCACCACAGCTAAAGTCGAAATAACAATATAAAACCTGGAAGATTTCAACTTCGAATTTGAGATTTGAATGGAATGAGCAGTTCGAAAAAACGGTCAGAAAGGAAACCACCAATAGGAAACCGACAAGAAAGTGTCAACTTCCGCTTGATTGGGCACAATTTAAGGTGTCAGAAGCCTTGACCTAACTGTACCCAATCGAGGAGTAGAAACAAATTGCCGAGACGCTAAGATCGATGTACCAGTTCGTATACGGATAATAAAACGACCATACAAGGGTGTGGAGTAGAAAAAGACATTGAGAGAAACTGGACCATTTAGAATCGGATTTTCACAAGTGTCAAGCATTTTCATTAGCAGCTTAGGGTGATAATCATAGGAGGCTGAATTTGACCCCGAATCAGAAATGTCTTCGACACGGCACGTAACCGGAAGTGGGACCGGTGTGTACATTGTTACGACCAAAAGAACACTATCAACCAAAGTATCCAGACGTACCCTTTAGGTTGTGGCACATGAATAACCTCAACTAATTCTACTTTCTAATGTCTCTCATAAACAATAATTCTCATTTCAGACGTCAACAATGCAAGTTGGACTTCCCTAACCGATCGATGAAAATCTGCCACCGTCGTTTATTATTCTTTATCAGGTGTTCATAACTGTTCACAGCTAGTCTCATGTAGTAATGAACAAAACTTTTTCTGTCACATGGGGTGCAAAATAGAGACGCGATAATATGTGAATATTGCTTACTGCAATCCCCCATCCTGATTGGCTGCTCCACTTGGATTAACCCGTGTGACGAAAATATCCGTGCTCATCTCAGACCCTTCGGCGGTCATGGATCGTCCCCCGGCTATGCTAAATCCAAATCCTCCTGGTTTTTTATGGATAATCACTTCCGTAGTGATTGGCAAATGACTAAACAAATTCCACTGTTGATTTCCCTCTTCCTCGTCCCCTGATGGTCGCACATTTGTTTCCATGTCAGCAATCAAATGATTGCCCTGAGATGATTTAGAACTCTCCATATCTTCGTCCCAGCCACGTTCCTGATGCAGCGCCGTATCAACGACAGGTTTTGGTTTTCGTAAACGACGTTGCCTCGGTTTGGCTACTGGCCACTTGTCGGATGGAATGACTTTGTCCCCTGTGGTTGCACGAACGTTGCCATACAAACCGGACTTGGTGGAGTAGTAAATGACGGCGGTTCGGGGCTGGTTTGACTCGCTTTGCATCTGTGGGCTGTATTCAGTTCCGTTGTCATTTGTATTGTTATTATTATCATTATTAAACGGAGAATGAATGGACGGGGAGTAGTTGGGCATAGAAAATGATAACGTCGAATTGCTCTGATTTCGTTGAGGCGGCTGTTCACGGTGTAGTTTAACTCCGTAAGCTCTGTGAGTGGTAGGAGTAAAACAATGGATTCGGTCTCCGTCCAATTCATCGACCATATTGATTTGATAAAGCGAACGCTGCAAATAAGAGTGCGAAATTGGCGCGATTAGATGCTTAGCTTATGAACACATCGATTTTTTCACTTTTACTATCGAAAAATATCATTTCGTAGATATAAAAGTCTTTTATCAGTGACCGGTTACATCGTTTACCCGGGATAAATTTTCTACAACACTCCAGGTAACTCATCTGCTTATTTTCTATCATTCATCTCGTATTTACATTGACAATAGAGCTACAATAAAAATCTTCATTGGGCAGGCTTCGACCAACTAAGTTCGAGATGTGGGGAAAACTGGCCAGTAATGTGGGGATTTGTATTCGCTGCCTTCAAGATAAAACTTTTCGACTCCCAGCGGCCAATTTGGCATTCGGATTTGGGGAATTTTATTCGCTTTTTGAAATGCACATCTTTTGGCTATCGTACAAATGACCAGTGTCTCCCGAAGCGGTTCATTGCGTGAACATGAGAACAATGGATCCCTAGGGTGTTGCTCAAATGGTTTATCTGACTGTTCAACAATGCATATATGTAGGCCTTACTCTAGAAATAGTCCAGCGTTTGGTTACTCAATAAATGATTCACTATGATGGTCAGTGTCAAATCAGATCGCTTTTCTCCCATGCCTGTCTGTATGAAGAACTTGCAGACAGGCGGGTTTCCCTCAAGATATGGGAGCTTGGTATTCTGCATTCCCTAGATGAACCTCGAACTGGTTTAATAGCACTGGTGATCGGTTGAGGCTTCCAAGCCCCAAGAGTGACTAGACGTAAAAATGCGGTTGTAAATGACTAAGAAAACCAGGCAGTTTTTACAATTAACGTGATAAATTTTGTTTAATCTAATGGTTTTTGATATCAATTTGGGAGTGATGCAGTTGTAAAACCGTAAGGCAAATAAACGCACTACGAGTGTACAGCTTCCCTAGGAAATGCTACAAAATACCGTCAGTGGGAATGTAAGGTGACGAGTGTTATCCGCCATTCAACAGGAGTACATTTCATTTTGTGCCAAGGGATGAAAGTTGTTGCGGGCGTGCGAAACGCATTTCCCGATCACCAACTCAGCTCTAACCCCCGGGGACCGTTCACTCCGGGATATTAGGTGAGCGAAAGTTGCGTGAGTTGAACTGCTTATCACCCAATCCCAACAGTTTGCGGACGAAGTGCTTAATTCTGCTGTCTAACAGATTAGATCTTTCGATCGAAGGACTTGGTTGGCGCCACTGAGATAGAACCCTACTTCCGTTGTGGCAGCTAGGTGATATAAAGTCCACAAAACTCAAATCTACCGAGAAGAACAGGGCTGACTGCCAATCTAATCTGACGTCGGTCGAGCAACACACGGGCTTGGAATTGGACGAACAGCAGGCCCGAGGACAAACATGGAGTTGGCCAGGCACCCTAGACCGCGAACTGATTGCAAGTAGCCTGATTTGCAACACACTCAGAGGGGAGCGGGGAAGGGAGGCGTTCGATATGCGGACCGCATAAAAACAACGAACGCGCTAGACACGAGGACCGGCTAATGACCTATATGAATTATCTGATTATGGCAAGTAAACGAAACCGTCGTGTTGAGTCGCCCGAGGCCGTTTGGTCGTTCTCGATTGATTAGGCGGGCTTGCATTGGACTGGACTTGAGGTCGACCGAAGATGCTAGAGTTAGTGTCAGTGATAAACAAGGTGTCAGAACGCTTCCGTCTTACGATGCTCTGATTATTCTTTCGCTATTTTGCGATGTTGCCAGGTAATGAAAAAACCAGAGCACATTAGTGCATGATTATTGGTTTTTCCAAAAGAACAGAACTGGGTTGGACTGTAAAATAGCATTTCAGTTCCTCACTAACGTGTGCAAAAAACTAGTTATACCACTTGCTAAGATAGGAGAGCTGACTCAGTAATTTATACGATAGGATTACAGTACTGGGTTCAAGGTTCAACCTGAACTAAAGACACTAAATCAGAAAAGGATAATGTGGTTGGGACATGCTGAGTGCATCCCCTCCGAACGACTCGCTTACCTTTTCTACCCTGGTCTCCTAAGCAGATAATGGTTGGGGCATCGTTCGAAGTGGTCAGTCGATGAGATGGGAAAGAAGTATGAAAACTTAACTAGTGGATACCCTCATATAGGTCCAGTTCGACTACTTGGTTGGGATTCACGAGTTCCTCCTAAGCAATGGTTGGAGACAATAGGTGATGAGGTCCAATGCAACATTCGAAACCTTTATTCCTCTGCAAGGCTCCTCAGCGTACTACTTTGCAGTCGATCTTCACTTTTTTCATTCTTTTTTTTGTTTGAGCAGATAGTGTTGTGAGGTATAAATCATACGCAGAGCACGTTGGGGCTTTGTTAATAGTTACTATTTGCACTTATTTAACATGGTCCTCTCAAACCTTTGGCTGTGCCAATCAAATACGCCGTCTGTCTTTTCAAATCAGTAGACTGAGGTAGTGTGGCATAAAACAAACTACAATTACCTCTTTCATCCATCACTATTTTTCGTCCTGTTTTACTTCATTGATCTCCAGTTAATCACTCATACGTATTCAGAACAGATATTCACTTATTCTGCCCAGGTCCTCATTTCATTAGCAGTGTTTATTTTATTACTGCCGACTCTTCTATTGATATGGATATGTGGGAAATTTCCCTACTCAACCCACGCACGAAAAGTTGCCTTGATGCCGTTCAGATACACTCACTCGTTCGAAGTGTGGACTAATTTTTTCGTGTATCAATGGTTAGTTATCACAACCTCAGTGTTCCGTATCTGGCACGAATTCTGATTAACAAGGGAAGAATTCTCAGGGGGGGCGGCTCATTCAAACTTTCGTAACTGCAATTTTTTAGCCCAGCCTCAACAATTTACTTGCTCACACGGCGACAGCGTTAGTTTTCATTTGTCATTAATAATTAATCCATTCTGCTCTTTCTATTTTTTTAACTGAAATTTAAGTTTCATAACTTACAGAAGTCTATCGTGCAACATGCGATAGAACAAAACCTTAGACTAGCCCTTTCTGGTTTTAGTTCTTAATTGACAGGTTTTCTGCGCGCAGAGAGCTGGTGACACCTGACGTAGTGAGCATGGCCAGCAAACTAAATAACACCGTTGTCCCGTCTCGTGATCTGACTATCCAAAAATACCTACCAAAGGAGGTGGATGAACCGGTCTGATGAGCATCGTCTGCTTTGACAACGGAGTCTATTTGCAGAAGGGGCCTGACTGGAAGTGAAGTAAATTCTGGAGCAAATAAGACTACTCTGGACTGCACAATCGAGGAGCGCAACACGCCCCAATAGAAGACCCAAGATTATTTGCAGACAGACTTTCCGGGCATAGTCATAATGGCACACTGCTCAAAACTTCTCGTCCGGCTAGTACCGAAGTTTCGTACAGTTTATTTTCATCCGCAGACACGCTAATTTGTCCACGATGTTCTCTCAAACTGAAAACATAATGCAGTTTGCCAATCCCTGTTTAACAAGTGCAAATTACAGGTCGAAAAAAAAACCTCGAAACGTATTTCGGCTAGCTCCCTGTGTCAGCTACCCTACGCCTATTCTAACACGAATCCTCCGATCCGATGTGAGGAAGAAATCGCCAGGGTATAAAGCGTCAAGCCGTGACTATGCCATTCAACTTTATTTAAAAAATAAATGAATTTGGTTCGTTAGATCACTCAGAGTTCTCAAATGTTTCAAAATGAGCCAATTTCTTCTTCATAAACTCAACCGATTAGCGTTCACATACTTCCCAGAATTGTTTGTGCAATGAAGGCTCTAACCACAGCAGCAAAAGTTTAATTCTAATGGTACCAAAACTATCAATGTTTCCCAGTCTTCGTAGATTGTTAAGCAAGTGGAGCAGACGCGCAAGAAGCAGACCAGGTTCTATGCCGGTTTGAATGTACCAACCGAACTCTAACTCTTTGACAACTGTTAGAGTACCGTTATGCATCTCGGAGACCAACGACCGTTACATTGTTAGGCATTCGCGCGATCTTCAAATTTGTCGACAGTCTTTTTAATTTGGAATGGAGGAATAATCGGTCTCCACGTAGTTGTAGACTCATATCTCAGACCGGCTTTACGCTTATGATCAGCTTTTACCGTTCTTCACCCCCGATGGAGTTGGAGATTACCTCATATACCCATTTCCTTTTGACTTTTTCACGGAGGATAGTCTATAGAAGGCTTCATCTGGCCTAATAAACCATGGAGTTGAACTCATTTCCGGGAACAGAGACTATGACTCCAAATTTGGTGATGATATCGCATCGCTCAGCGACAGTGCACAGGCAATTCAACGGGTCTTGGCGACAGATGAAAAATATCAGTGGCATATCACCGTCAGTACTCAAGTAGTTTAGGAACAGCTAAGATTAATGGTTTGGGAGTGAGAATACACCACGAATAGAAAGGAGCCAGAGCATCGTTTGTGAGCCTACGACATCTGTTGTTCGGCCTTAATATCCGGTTTCCCTCTAGATGAAAGGCGTGCAACAAGGCGGCAATTGGTGTTATTTTTTACTGTTGCTGCAATATCTAACCTCTCCGAATAGAGAATACATTGTGGCTATCTGCATTTTATCACTACTCTCTCCGAAACATTGCTCAAGTCTAATAGAAACCTCGGATGACCAACGGCGAGGTGCGTCTTCCAATGTCAGTAGTAGACAGTTGCCCTCGGACCTATGTCAACGCACCATATCACGTTTTGCATAAGTCTTGCCTACGCGATCAAACATACCAACTCCCCCTGATCCTTTCGCTAGTCCTAACTAAGGCTAGGAGAAGCTACTTAGCCATCCGTTTATGACTTGGCGTAGAGGTTAGCTTTGAATTTGACTTCGGTTAGTGTTTTGCACTTTTTTCCGTATATTGATCTGCAGTAAGCCGAACCTATCTCTAGATCGCTGTCGTCTGCCCCCTTCGTTGCACATGGGAACAAAGAAAGCTAACTGGCACACAGAGCTTCTTGTTTACTAAGTAAGACTACCACATACTTATAGGTTGCCTTGTTTGCATTATTGCACCTGTACGACTGCCATCATTTTATCATTTGTCTGGGTCGCGCTTTGATTGGTCCATCGTGTCCGATGCCTTTCATGTGATTCAATTCATGGCGTTTTCGTCCAATCCGGACCATTCAACGTGACTGAATGGCCCAGTTTACTGTATGGCCTTATTTTACACATTCTCACTGTTGCCTTCTGATCCTGCCACTGTGTCTGCTGTCCGCTGGTAGCCAATGGGATGATGCGGTCTCACTTTGGTCTTGTATTCTGCACTTGTTTGCTGCTTGTCAAGATCAGGTTGCACCCACGCCCGTGTATTGATCACGATTTGTCTGGCAAGGTCCAGACTCGAACAACCACCGAAAACCAATGAAAAATTTCTATCAGACGCAGGTGCAAAGCCAGTTACAGTATCATACTCTACCAACAAGCACTGTTGCTTTCTCCAGTGGGTAAACGATGAAGGCTATCATATGCACCGTTGCAAATTTCGCGTGATATCATCCTAGCATTAGGAACCTGTATAGGTAGGTCAACATATTTGGAAAAGTGACACGGTTTTACGCAAAGTATATATATATATATGCATATATATACATATATATACATATACATGTATATATATACATATATATATATATGGTACTCTTCTACAAAGTTTCCATGCACACTCCTGACGCCACAAATTCCATTCTGTTGAGACATACCAATTCGGAGTGTACATGTATGTGGATGTTTGGACAAGAGAGCACCGGGTACGCATACCTGACGAGCGACAATAGCCGCGAAACCGGTCGTGTGCTCCCGGGCAAAGTTTGTTCACGCATCCAGATACTACTCACTACTTATATATATATATATATATATATGCATAAAAGAATACCTATATGCCGATGCATGGAGGCATACATATTTAGATCGTGTGCCTTAGGAAAAAACCGCAGATAAAGAGAACAGCAAGGGAGTAAGACTAAAATAGAAGTAGTTTTATGTGTAGGTCACCAGGAATGGAGGTTCTTCCGGTACCCACTTTCATAATGGCAAGTAGCCTATTTGAACTCATTCTGAAATGAATTGAGGGATGCGTAACAAATAATTTAAATTGTAAGTTAGGATTCAGTTCTAAGTTGCAATCTAAAAGGATGTCTTACCCAGGCAGTCATTGCTCACGTTCACACTCATCGGTGGGGTTCGCGATCGTCTGACTTAAAACCATGAGCTTCACGAAAGACATGCTATTAAGGAAGCTACACAGTGGCTTTCAGACAATGGATATTCAGAAATTCCGAAATTTCTTACTCAGCAATTTGAAACTAATTTGCCAGCCACGGCTACGGTGTCAGTTGCTCAAACAACAAGTACACGGGAAAAATATGGGACAAAAATTTATGACTGTCTCAGTGCAAGAAAATCTAACAGAACAATCGAGGAGTAGGTGTAAATGCATTGTGCAAGATTGTCCAAGAAGAACGGTTGCCGCTTCAGACTTTCCGGTTGTGGATGAGTACTTGTGGATGTAATCAATGTGATCACACTCATGTCCTCTTGTTTAAAAAAAAGGCAATATCGTCTCACTTACTCGTGAGCTAAACGATGTGAAAAACCAAACGCAGAATGATCTCTGATGAACTATCTCCGCAATTGGTGAGCGTTACTAGTTAGGTCGTGATCCCCAGTAAACTGTTCAGTCGATCAGTGCGGCAGTCGTGTACAGAGTAGCTTTACACCAGGATGATAACAGTGCCGGTCACTGATCCATTAGCCGTAGATAGAGAAAACGAAACAACTGAGTGCTCGAACTACACTGTACCGCCCCTTCCAACTGACTGAGTCCATTATCACTTACGCTTGTGGCCTACCGATCTCTCATTAGAATGATGCGCTCAGTAGCGCATGCATGTAAAAGCAAGCGCAAATTTGTTTCCATTAAACTGTGTTATACTATGAAAAAAACGAAACAATCCATTGCTGTGTGACTGATAACCAAATCTGTTCTGTTACACAGGTTTATTTAGATAAGTTCTTCAGTGAAAAAATCCGCACAATGTAGTTTTTCTAAGGTAAACATATTTACAGATGTGACGTGGTAAGCCAAACATAGACTTCGTCACTGTGTACTGTTCTCTAATGCACACAGCTGTTGACTGGTGAACAAAGTGGCCGCTTCATAGCTTGACAGAAAGAGTTAAAAACGTTGCTCGGAGAAAGTCCCCTGATAGGATGCGCTGCAATTCCGAGTTTGAGTAAATCAGATCCCCTTCCACTATATACAATTTGCTCCATGATGTGACGGGGCAGCACATTCAGTGAAACGTTGGCAATCAAAATATTCCGTCATTTGTTTTGCTCACGTTGTCGACTTGTTTCTATTTTATCTTCTTTCCAAATATCTTGCCAACCACAGCTGTTGGAAAACGGTCAAACCAAACAATTTTGGCAAAAGCTTTGACGCGTTATCATTCGCGAACGATAATCCGCGGGCAAATTGCCGTTTCGATTTTAGAAAATTCTGTCTTCCTGTCCATTCGTCTGCTTGTATCCGTCTGCAGGCTTCCAATTGCTTCTCTTTAACTGGGAGCGTAAATTATTTTCACCGCAGCCCAGTCGCGACAATTACATTCGGGAGCTTCTTAAACATGAATCGAACTGAGCAAGAACGTTTCGGATGCAACAAATAGATGTGAACTACTAACCTTGAAATAGTTTTTTTTGTCTCCACTCATTTGTTTATGCATAACCAATTTTGAATTCAATACATTATCACTGAGGTCTAACTGTTGTCTTAAATGAGATACACGGTACACAATCATACAAAGCCGTGAACGGTCAATAGGGACTAATATCCGGGCAAAAGTCTAGTCATTTCGGTTCCATATAATTCCCATTGTCGTCCACTTTGCACTGTTGTCGTCTAGTTTCGGTTCGTACCCTGATGTATTTTTCGGTCTCAAGTGAGACAAACTGAAAATATAAAAATCGGATAAGCACAAAACAATAATTCGGGTTTAGAATCCCGGCACGTTACCACCTAGAGTTCGTGGTTGTATTGTTTCATATACTTGACAATTCATTGGAAGGATTTTGTGGAGTACAGCACAGAAATATGCCAACACACTTTAATCGATGGTATTCATAGCTTCAGGGATCAGCAACGTAGCTCGATCCACATCGAGTGTCTCTTGGACTCTGAAAATTTCAAGGTCGGTTAGCTACAACAGTTGATTTAATTTTGTTACCAGATCACTTTTAGCCATCGCCTTTTCACTGCATGCCTTTGAAACCAACCTATCCCGGACGAGTTTATGTGTGTGTGTGTGGGTAAGCGTCAACTAAATCCAATCGGTATCTTTCGAAATCAGGCACTCGTCTAGGCTTCTAATATCCAACAACCAAAGTCATCGTTGCTGATAGTGACCTCCTCATCGTACCGAACCGATACTAAATATGATAATGTTTAAACCCTAACATTACATACAGCAATTACTACAAGTAAATCCAAAGAAGTCGATTTTTTAAAACAGAACATCATTGTTTGTTGCCTCTAAACATTGGTAGTCAAGCACTAAAAGACCGGAAACAATAGAAAGTCTTAAAAATGCGTTAATTAAATCTCGGTCTGATAATTTCCTCGAGGTTCTAACAATTTAGGTTTGCATGCTTGAGTCAAGGTGGCACTTACTGCTAATATATGGGCTTAGATAACTGTTGCTATCTTTGTTTAAAGAGCTTTCTTCTCTAGGCTTGGCATATGACTCCCGAAATTAGGAGCATTGGAACCTAATGTTCGTTCTCCATTAGACTTAGATTTGGTCTGGGATATTAGCCCTTTTCCTAATAATTTGTATTGCTTACAGTATGACTCTGCATGCACATGGTGATTTAGTTTTGTAAATTTTTAGGTCCATTGCAGTTTATTGGTGACGTTTCAGATTCAGTTCAGTTTTCCAATTATATACGTTCCACACCGTTGTGCTGTGATTTTGGTTATTTCTATACGGCACGGACTATTCAAAGGTTAAGTGAACAAACATTAGCAGCAGGGCCCGTGTAAGGTAATAAGGTGAAGATGACTCTAGAAAGAAAAGATTCTAAACGCAAAAATGCCACAACATCATTAGATTTCAAAGGTGGATACTAGCCTTGGCAGTCTGACTGGAATTACACAAGTTAGTCTAATGCTCGAGGTGTTCCCACCCTTTTCGGAATTGTATAACCTGAACAAATCAACTAGATCCTCAAAAAATACCAGCTCCATAGAACTCAATACAGCACATTACTTTTTTCCAAAGGTTAAACCTTGGGGTCTGGTAAAGTGCAACCAAACCTTGAGGTACTAAAAAGCTTCTCAAACCATCCGACACAATGAGACCACACCTTGACGTGGCGTGACGGCTTGTGTCCTTCCATGACACAAGGAGCAACTTAGGATAGCTTTTCTGAAGCCAAAGATCCAATCATGCCTGGAACGTCAATGGCCAGGGACGTAATGAATTGGTTTCCTGGTCCCCCAGTTTGGGAGTTTACTTGAGTTCGTTAATTAGACGAAATTTTGAGTGGAAGAATAGTTGGTACAAGCAGATGAATTTCAACTTAACTACTCCCCGATGCCTTGAGGATAAGTTTTTGTTAGAGCCCAAGGTTTTGGTTGGGGACCCTAATCGTCGTCCTGCTTATTGGCTAGACTCCCTAGCAGTCTTCGTCCAAATAAACCTCAATGAACAGAAAAACAATGAAATCCATAATGGATCGGTCGTCATACAGAAGAATCAGGTCCACGCTGCTCAATGCATCCAGCAGGGTTGGCAGTGACTAGCAGAAGCCTGTTCCAATTTCTCGTGCTCGGTTAACGCCCCAATCTTTATGGGTCAGATTTTGAGTCAAAGGCTCCGGTTACGGTTCCCAAAGAAATAAACCCTTTAGCGGTGTGAGCAGCCGCGAAATACCGATAGCCCGAGTACCTCCAGCACCCTTTCTACAGGGATTCTTTCTAATTTCCATTATTATTCTGATATACGGACCATATAAGATGCCATAAAGAACTGCGACTCGATGAAGTTATTGGATGCCAGCATTAGTTGTAGAGGAAAAAATAGCTTGCAAGCATTATTTCAGCCTAAGTGTTCACTTCGCATAGCTGCCTTCAGCGTCTGCGCATTCATCCGAATAGGGCAACCAGCTGTCCTAGCTAGGACTTTTGAACCTTTCAAAATATGCATGGTTTATCTCCAAAACGTGCCCACAGGATCCCACTCCCGTGACTATTCTTTGTCTCACAGATACAGCCTTATTATATCGCTTTACTCCTTACGTATCTAATAGTCCGGTTTCCAGCACTCGTGGTTAGGTTGGCGTTAAGATCGCCCTGAACATGCATGCCCAGCGTCCACTTTCAGACTGGATCACAGTCGACAGTTGTCTACTTGCTGTACGGCTGTACGGTATCAACAGCAGTCGATTAGAGCGTAACCATTTGTTCTTCGTTTCTGTGCATGCTGCAACCCTGAGGCCAAACACGAGTTCTACCGATACTGACCTAGAGCATTCCGTAGTTTGCGATCAACGAACGCTGTGGTCGTTGCTGGTGATTTCAGAGCCCAATGAGACTACGTTACGGGAACGGAACGCACACCGGAGGACGATTTTCTGTCCCAGCTGATCAGACTGACAACGAAGATCGTCTCATCCAGGTTTGCTCTAACCATAGATGGTTTCTGACAAAATGTTTTGTCATAAAAAGCCACATTGGCTCACCTGATGACCCCTTCGCCTTCACAGCGTTGTACTCAGATTGATCACATTGCGGTTGGTCACTAATGGCGTGGATCAATCAAAGATTGCCGCTCATTCTGGTTCACACCTGAGGACCCAGATCATGCTTTGGTCCGTGCTCACCTTGGTTTGGGCCTAGGCCGTGGTAACACTGGAACAAAAGCCGCTTGACGAACACAGCAGATTTTAGACGATAGTCGCAGACTTCAGTTCCATTCGAAACTTTCAATGCGTTTGTTGTAACAAAAAATGCCCAGGATCCAAGCACACACTGAGAGCAGGTCACCAGATATCAAGCATCAAACGGCAGCTTCTACGTAGGCCTCTAGGCCATATAAACCTCAGAAAGGATGGATATCCTGAACTTCAATTGCACTGTTAAATGCTCGCAGATTCGTCTCTGGATGCAACACACAATGAAACGCGTAAATCTCTGAGGGGCCAGCTGACCAAGAGCCTGAGAAATGATCGCGAGCAGTGCTGGATAGGAAAATGTAGGAAAATGGAAAGGGTTGTAGCTATCGGAAATGGTCCCAACCTTTACCGACTGATTAGGAACACTGGCCTTCGGAGGTCCAGTGTAAACGAGTTGATGAAATAATTCGATGCCAAATTGACTCAATTTCAAGTTCGTCGGCTGGAACGTTAGGAGAACACAACGGAGTAGCTTAGTTGGCTCATAGCTACATTGAACCTTCCAGTTATGCTTGCAACTGAGCCAATGCAGGTGAATATCAGTCTTCCGTCCGAAATGGAGGTAATCAGGTAGATAGGTATTCCTAAGAGACATAAGACCGTTAGACCAGGTAAACTGACCCCGTTCCTATTAAGGTGCGGTGAAGTGTTAGCCATAACAATACTCCCTGGATCAATTTAGGCAAGGAAAAAGACTCGTAAGTACCAATGTGAGTCGGTGAATATTCCGATTTACAACAAATATGATAGATTCTTATACGAAAACCACAGGGGAATTAGCTTAACAAGCAAAGCATCCAAACTACTCGCGGGCATCATCCTCTGTCCATTATTTAGTACTCGCTAAAAGGTTTATACCTGGCAGCCAAGCTGGTTTTCGTTCCAGTCGGGGTTGTGTTGACCAAATTTTCCCTTTGTGGTAGGTCGCAAAACAAAGGCACATGTTTCGCAGACCAACACTTTTTTAATTAAAAGCAACGTTCGATCGTGCAGTGCTTTGGCGCTGTATCCAATTGAAGGGTGAACCAGAGAAATTTATTTCACACGTTCAGTCTCTGTACGTGAGCAGCGGAAGCTGAGTTTGTGCTTACGACGATGTTTGACCCGAGTTCACCTTGATAACTGGTTTCGTCAGGATTTCCCACTCTCCAATTCCGCCATTCAGATGGTTATGAAGATAGCCCAATCCTTATGTGAGGATAGCAGCATTGATATTCGCGAAGACAGAAACGAATTTGGCTTAGAATATGCGGACGAAATTGTATAACTGAGTGAAGATCCAAGTGAGCTGGAAGTTCTTCTGGATCATATGAACGATAGCGCAGGTGCGCTTCGTATGTTTACACCTTTGAAGTGTAAAATGCTGTTGCAAGACTGGAGTGGATTGACTCAAAACCGAACCTTGTTCTTGCAGGGGAACAACTGGGAGAGGTAAGCAGATCTAGTCACTTGAGTAGCTGCATCTTGCCTGGTAATCGCATATCGGACGAATTGTCTGCGCTCATTCAGAAGGCCCGATTGACATTTGCTAACGTGAGGCATTTGTGGCGTCGGTGTGAAGTCCGATTATCGATAAAAGGTCGAGTGCATACGGCAGAGATGAGGTCGGTATTGTTACAAGGCTCCGAAAGATGACCGTTAAGAGCAGAAGATATGCGAAGAATTTTGACGGCTGAATACTATTACTTTAACAGCATTGATGGAATATGGTGAGAGAATTTAATCAGTAACCCAGGGGTCGTGCTTGTGGTGTTGAATTCTTGAATTCAATGTTTAGAACAGGCGCTGAGTCGAAATAGGTTGAGCTGGTTGGAACACATTTTGTACGAGTCCACAGAACGACTGCCTGGCGCGTTGCACACTATTTTCCGAGGCAGGCAATGGTCGGAAGATGCTTGAAGGTGGTAAGTCTATGCCACGGGGAAAAGTAGGAAAAATTCTATAGATGGACCAGTTCGTGTAGATCCAGACTATTGGGTTGGGGTCAACGGGATCGCCTCAGTTGAAGATAGGATACAATAGATGGTCAGGCTCAGTGCTGCGGTCAGTGGAGTTCTTGCATTCGAAACCTTTTTCTTCTGCATTGTTCTTCAATCTATTATTTTGCCGTGGATTTTCGCTATTTTTCTGTTTGAACAGAAGTTGCTGGATTTTCGGTGAGATGGTCCAGAAATAATCGCAACTTGCCTGGATTTTCAGTCAGAAGCAAAACATCGTTCCTCGAATTCCATGTTAAGCCGTTTCGTTTCTGAGAAAACGCCGATGCCGCTATTCACATAAGGACAGATTGATTTTCATGGTTACTTTCACTGAAGCGTTGAAGGAGCGTGATAAAAGATTACAACTGTGGAACACTTGAAACTCAGATAAAAGCTCGTTGAAGGTATCACTTGGGCTTAGGATGCTGGCACACAACGATGAAAAAAGAAAAATAAAACTTATCGATTCGAGAACCGTGAGAATAATAAAATCGGGTGCCATTATTTCAACGGCAGTGCTTACTCTTCCTTATTGCCTACCATATCAGGTTTTTCTGCACCCAGCTGCGTGAATGCTTAGCAATACGCGCACAACCTAGCGCCAGGCTAGTGAGAAGATGTAAATGAAGGAAGCAGTTGTAGGAGGAAGAATTTTTGTGTTCCAGACCATACACAACTTCGGTTCATAAAAGGTACTGTTTGGGTTAAATAGAAAACACACATGCTTTGCCATAGTTGAACAACATTAGACAAAATCAGACGCGTGAATCGGTTTCCCAGTAATTGGGCATATAGGAAGAGCAAACATAGTTAGTAAGGTTCTTATGGAATGGGTGTTTTTAGCTAGTTAGAAATCTACTCGAGAACTTTCACAGGCTTCGTAGAGGTGGAGTACAATGAAGTTCGTTTAGGTTTTTTTAACGATAATTTACCTTTATAGCATAACTGTCTGATTAACCTTTTAAGTTAAGTGATGCCGTCATTAACTTAGTCATTGCTTAGTTACACAATCACATTTTGGCGAAGACAAGCGGGCTGGTCATTTAAGTAAAAACTACGGCCCATTCTAATTCCAAGTTCGTCAAACCAAGGTGTTTTTCTTACTTAATTTTACCTGGATATTCAGTAACATCGTGGTTTTTATAACCTCAGGACCAAATGATGTAAGCAGTATATCGAAAAACCAATGCGCCACGTATTAGTTTTAATTGTGAGTGATATAATGTTAATAACACAGCGTAGACGTAATGCGCCACCGTTACGACTACCGTGGGTGGTCTTTCTCAAGGCAAGTTTTACAATCAACTGCACCTTGCAGAACATGATGAGTGAAAACTGAAAAGGAAGAACTTTTCCCCTCGTATTTTTTAAACTGTTACTCATTTGGAATTAGTTTAACAGAAGATCAGTGGCTGATGGTGGATCACATTGGGTTGGAAAATCCCCAATACTGTTGAATGCGTTATTATGATCCATTGAGCCGGTTCAGATACTTCTCGAGGTCTTGCCTAAATAACAGGAAACCTTGTGACTCAAGGGTACTACGACATCCAGCGTAGCGAAGAAACGACCGTAAGCAAACTGAGGTGGATCACGTAGTGCTACAGTTTTGGGAGGCCCCGGAGCGATAGCTTTTGGAAAACCTTCATAGGTACGGAGGTGCATGCAAGCAAACCGAAGTTTGCCGTGCTCCTTTTTGAGGCAACTCTCCAACAGTTGGGTATCGCTAGACAGTTGATGCACTCGTTGAGAAAGTTTGTCAATGGTGGTGTGGCAGTGTACGAACAATAGTCAGTAACACCTGGATGGAGGTTATCTGGATCGCCGAAGTCCGTTTTTTCAGGAAATTCAATCGGTCAGCAAGAATATTCCGACTAGGGTTGAGCAAATTGTGGGTTATAGAATCTAACGCATCAATAAGATGACCAATTGAAAAAGTGTCGAACAAATGTCTTCTGCAAACCAAACGAAAAACGACATTAAAAAAGCAAAGTAAAATCATATCCAGTGCAAGAATTACTTGTCTCATTACATTTGAAGTGCTTCAGATCTTTAGAATCAGCCTCTGGAAATGCTCTACTTACATAGGGGCTAGTAATAAGAGGAAAATGAGCACGGTGTTCTTAGAATTAAGTGCAGGATTGATAAATTTCTTAGTAAAATTACGATCGGATTCCGTGAACTCTGCATCTAAAAGGTGCTATTCAAAAAGTTATCGTTCGAGATAGAGATTTCCAACGCTCTCGACAGTTGGTTCTGAGAACAGCATTGCGCAGCTACAGATGACAATAAGCCTGTGGAATTCTGGACTGACTTGAAAAAGTATGGCAATTCAGTGCATTTTAAGGTAGGCATCTCTCGTGAAATTCCTAAGGCTAATGGACGTGAAACATATAGTTTGATTGTTTCACTTGCAGCCGTCATTGGGCGGTTCACTATCAAAGTGGGCAAATGAACTGATTTCAAAGTGCACCGCTTAATTCCCGGGACAACGAGACTGAGTGCAGTCACTGAATAGTTTCCTCTTTGGTGGGCCAACTACAGTCGGTTACTTTCAATAACGGGATGAAGACGGCGGCTATTACCGATGACCTCAGTCCTCGTCGATTCCGTAAAACTCACTGTCTACCATCCCTCGTGGCCATTTCTCGCAAACGTGGCCAGATGACATCTCAATGACCTGTCTGCCTCTTTGTTTGGGACTACAAAGGAACGGAATTTTCAGTGAGTAACGGAGAAGTTGAATGCAGATAAATGCGTCTTCCTTAAGTCTGAAAAAGGCTTGCAACAATGTGAAAGACTTTTTGATCTGCTTCTAATATCTTTCCGGATCTCAGGCATTGGCTTGGGTTGGTAACTACATAGAAATCTCCGGATGGAACTCATATGGGCGATTACTATAGAGACAGTCGCGCAGGACGATTAGTTCGCCCGTTACTGTGACCACTGCCTAGACGAAAACCAATGTGGCCGCAAAATTGTAGTCATTGAGAACATTAAAACCGTAACGAAGATGTTTTAGTAGACTGATGTTGATATATGCAATACCACCTGGCCAAACCATATGCAAACCTACTGTTGACCGGAATCTGGTCTAATAATACACACTGGACTTACTTGCCCAAAGCAAGCCCAAAACTCAAGTGAACACGAGTACTGGAAACCAAATCGTTTACTTTTAAAAGGATGAAGAAATTTAATGAACTTGCAACTGGTCTATCAAGGGTTATTCCAGGAGTCTGGTATTATATTTGGATTAAGTCTATTTAAAAAGTCCATAAACTTGTATCTAGAGAAGCCGCTTCGCCCTACCCAATGGAGTACAGAAACACTGAAAACAGCCAGGTAAAGCCAAAAATTACGCTTCAGCTACGCATTCAGTCCGCTTTTTGTCCTCCCACCTTGAGGTCGACCTGTTAATGTATGGTTATTTGGAATACCGTACACTGTCTCCATATTACAAAACTAAGGTTAGCTAGTTTACTGTCAGGAAAGCGGACGGAGACAGCAACATAAACAAAACTTCGCGACTTCTCACATGAGACAAAGAGTGTTTTAAGTCAATTGACCTTCAGTCTAGTTCAGTTTCCACAAATCACTCTCCTTGCACTGATGTTCTCTGATTCTGGCTGCCACCACAAAACAATGCCTAGTCAAAAGAGAAGAATAGAATAAGGAATAACAAAAGATCAACTTCAAAATAATTTATTGAAGAACTACTTGGAAGAGAATGCAAGAAGGCCATTGGCTGCGACATTGTGGCATGTCAGATGTTGTTTCTAACCCTGTTTTGCGAATCTTGTGGATCCTATTAAGGTAATATAAATAGAACCATACAAACCTGTCCACTGATTCAAATTTTCTTTACTTTTTGCTGTCATCACCTAACAACTCAGACCCATTTTTCAACCATTATCCTCCTAGGATAGCGCAAAACGAAGCAGACTTTCTGTGGACATGCGCAAAACATTCCATCCACCGTGACTCACTTGGATTCAATATCTGCTCTAAAGATTAGATTTAAGAATTCACCGTCTTACGTCAAATTTTTGTTAGTGGCACAATCTTTCCATTATATTTTACTCATACTTCAAAGAGAACGGTGTTCAAATGCCGAACGTTGGTGCTCATTTGCTGCTCGCAACGGTCATATTTCTTAGCCATATATCAGAATCAACCTTAACGCTGATGCGTATTTCTGACCTTTGATCTATATTCAAATTTCAAGCTAACTCTACAGATGCCTAAAACTAGTGAATACCGTTCTAGCCTTCCATATGAGAGGAGATACTTTATCCAATGAAATACCATCTGAGAGGATTCAAATATCCACATAAATAAATCTATCTACCTATCTAAATTTATCTACCTCAAGAGCGTGATTCGGTTTCTAGCCAATCTGGTCCTGCAAAAGCTTTTTACACTCTAAAGGTGCAGATTGCGTCCCATGCGTACTTTCACCATCGCTCAGAAGACCAACAAATGCTTGCAATTTACTTGGGTCCTTGCTCAGAGTAAAAACATCCTCCGCGTGTTTCAAAGTAGGCAACTTTCTATCTTCGAAAATATCAACTCCACCTGCCCCACATGAGGATAGGACTACTTCCATAATTATCTAAATTACAAAGTTGGTATAAAGACAAAAATGCTACAAACTCGACCTAATTTATTTTGACTCTGGGTCGTTTGGTCCAGAACGTGATTCTTTGGTTCTCGCAAACGGACACCAAGGGAAGGAAACATTGTGACCTTGTAATCATTTGGTATTCACGCATTCTTTTAGAAACCTATGACTTAGCTTGCCCAAAAAAGAAGACCAAATTCAATTTTGCTTGTTAACCGTCTAAGTTGCTTCTACCGGTGATGAAGCCCTTGTGATCTTAGAGTTGATCAAAGCAAATAGGACCTTGTCAACTCGAGTGAATATTTGAAGAATGATTCTGTCGACAGTAAGCAATTTCAACGGCGCAACCGGTGGCGGCCAAGCGGTCAATGTCACCGCGTTCCAAGCTAAATGTTACGGGCTTCGACTCAAGTCTTTGGTAAAATTCCTTAATTAGCAACCCCTGATTTCAGAATATCATGCAGAAATCCATAGCCGAAGAGCTATTCTGTGCACATATGGATGGGTAATTAAGTAGTACATATAAACGTATGCAAACGTGTTTGTATAGGGCATAAGCGTTCATGAAAAATGGAAACGTACGGCTCGATCGAATGAACCTAGGTTATTGTTGGAGCTTGATCTGCGCAGATCAATTGTAGAGGCAACCAATGAAGGACTGGATATGTTCTCCCATCTGACAGCAACGTCCAACGCTGCTGCAGTTTTTTCCTCATTGTTTTTATTCGGATCCAGAAGAGTTGATTCGTAAAAATTTTGAATATCTGCGTTAGTAACAAAATTTTAGCAAAAAGTGCCAGTCAGCAATAAAATGTAAGGAAAAAGCAATCTCACATATTTAAATGCTGTTTATGCAAAATACTAGAACAATATTCAAGTTGATAAGATTGGTGCAACTAGTACACAGTATTATTTGTGGTTTTTTTAATCCCTATCTAGATATTTGAGACTTTGCTCATAGTTATTAGCCTGTTCCCACATCTTAGCCTTGCCACAAATCTGTTTACCAAGCGGGTCAAAAAACGAGGTTTGAGAGTAGTAAGTTTCCTCAGAAGCGCATTTACCAAATCCATGGGGGTGTATGCAGTAAAACGTGGGTTCGAAAACGATTAGATTTGTAGGGAGAAACTTGTATAAAAACCCAAAACACTCAATGCAACCTATACTAGCTGACGTGTTTTACTTATAAATTTCAGATGTTAATCGCTATGGCATTATCGATAAAGGACAGGTATACACATAGGTAACCGTTATTATCCGCGGTTACTCAAATAGATGCAATCAAGTATAACAAAGAAAGTATTTTTTTAAATATTTTCGACTATTGATATTCTGTTCTCCCCTGGTTAGAGTCACATGTGCACGTGTTTATTTTTTGTATTAAAAACTAACCCCATCTTCAAAATGCTGTCACCACACGGGAGAAGCACTCCAGCAGTTAAGCACTCTTAAAAACCTCCGACAATCCTGACGTGCTTGAAAATACAGAATCAATTACTCAGTAAGAATTATGACTATAATACAGTTTTTGCACAAAACTGTCTGGTTTGTTCGTCTTTAAAAGTGTATTTTAATTAATTAGATTAGATTAATGTGCAAAGCAAATTCTGTATTAGTACATAAACTCCCTTTAGAATGTAAATATGCATCAATGGGGGCTCTTTACACAGATCTCATGTGACAAACAAAGACCTCTAGACAAGTTTTGCTAGATAAATTATTCAATTTAAGATAACCACTGTAACGTAATGAACTAATTATCAGTGAACTTTTGTTGCCAAAAATGTTACCTTAAATGAAAAACATTACTTTGTATTTCTAAAACCCTTTGGTTTTTTCCTAACCTGAGGTTAGTTTACAACCAACTCTGACAGAACAAATCAGAGAGCCTTAAACGTATACACCAAAATGTTCTTCGGGATCTTACAGGAGGTCAAATTCGTTTATAGAAATGGACATGCAAGCTGATCTGATAGTCTATAATCCATTCTAGTTCATTTGAATTTTGGATGTGCAGTCCTGCAATTTGCACGCTATACCAAATTAGAACACAACGTGATGCTACTATGTCAGTTTCACGTTTGATCGGATTGCTGAATTTCGTGGGTTACCAAGAGTGCGAAAGGCAATCTCAAGTTCTCTTTTTAACCGTTGCTTCTCGCGAAGGTCATTACAAGATGAAATGTTCCTTTGGTTAAAGTATAAAAGCAAAAACCCATATAATCACTCAATTATCTGAACAAAGAAGGCAAGAATCATGAAGTCAATTGCGCAATAGGCCGCAATTTTCATCTTATCCAAATCTGGAGCGCTCAGTGAGTGGCAAAAGAAGGTTTGATCATATGACTAGGTATCCATGTAACCTTTGTCAAGATTTCAATCTTTCTACTCATCCGCCACAGTGTCTCAATAATTGTCCCAGAGTGCTAAACAAAGTAAGAAAACAGCCTTGCCACAAAAATTCAGAACTTTCCAATTAGGTATCAGTAACGAAAGCAGCATTTGCCGGCGTGCTTTTGCTGGCTAGATTTTATTTATTCGATTTTTATTAAGTATCCAGACTGAATGTGATAAAAACGCAATATTTCTCGAAGCACTTTGCGTTTAACATAAAAATTTAATGGTTGTCGCAAGCATTTTCCCAAACGTGGCCTACCGAGTAAGGCAAGAAATAAACGGCTCTGGAAAACATTCATAAGCCGATTCAATGCAGATATCAACGGTCCATCAACTCGACTATCCAAATGATTCCGATATTCTACCAACTGATCCAGGGCCACGTGAGCATCTGAGGAAAGAATTCGGATAAAGTTCTGGTTTGAGCAAATTCATTGATTACACAGACATCGGCAGCTTAATATTCTAATGTAAAAAAGATATTGGTAAGAAAATGTGAAGCGTGATAAAAAAACGCGCTAAAGAAAACGGGTTAAGTGAGTTTGAGGGACCAGAATTTCTAGATCTCATTAAACTCGGCGAAATGTACAACTATGGTTTCAAAATTCAATTAGAATCTGCTGCAGTAAAGGCCGTTTACTCTTGTATTGTTCGACATAAAATGCAACCTATGAGATTGGATCTGCATCCGAGTTTGAATGAAAAAGTTTGAATTTCACCAGTCAGTAAAATTTGTGGACGTTTTCTATGGTGAAATTGTGCAGTCTGGTTAACTTCGTAAACAGTGAGCACTAAAGCTTCAAGCCCTGCCCAATGCTTTTGTCTGGATTCATACTGAACTAGTACTAGTACATGCACTGACAATGAAGCTGCGACAGAAATTTAAAAGGTTGCTGTGTATCATCAACACTTTACGATAAATTTTGAAATAAAACTACTAGGGTTGCATTCTGTTTGATGAACAGAAAATCAGAATCAGAGATGTCCGGTTTACGGACGGCCTGTTTGCATTCTGCTGGTAGTTTTAAAAAATACAAATTAAAGGACTACATAAAGAGAATATCTGTGTCTTGTCTTTTCGTGCTTGAATCGTCTTAGTGAATAACAGTAACAAAACTAAGCACTTTATTCCACTATTTAATTAACTTGAAAAGCGTAATACATTTGGATACGCGTTTTTTTAAAGGTAGGCCGTAATTTACTGAAAGCCGTTATAAAAAGTATTACTTGAAGCTCATAAAGATACTAATCTATGTTCCTTTTCAGGCAAACACCAAATAGTAGTACATCTCCTATATTAATAACGAGTGCTTTTGACTTTCATCACCTATTGGCTCTATCCTTTTCACCTTTGTTATTGTGCGAACGCAAAGTTAAACCTGCAAGTCTGGCAGTGACTTCAGTTCAACCAAAATGAACCTAACCTAAATTTAATTCTCAATAAATGCTGGTGTATTTAGACAAACAATTATACATAAGTACAAAGACAAACAGAAACAACCGCTGCAAACACTGCACACAACCTTTCGTTCTTGGGTGGTTCTTTGCTTTATCTCACGAACAGACATTTTTGATTAAATAAATTTGTGCTAAAATTGGAACTGCCTTTAGAAGTCCCCGAAAAACAATGATGGCCATAAAAAGAAACAAACCCAATGTAACTTGTTATATGTATAAAGAAGAATTCTCTGCAATTAGGATATCAGGACAGGAAGAATTTTAAAACCCCAGTACTTTCTACTCACGTAAAGATTTTTCTGACCGACCCATTGCTCCCAAAAATTTGTCGATGCATAAACGGGGTTGAATAAGGAGAATGTTTTTCGTCAGACAGAAGTTGTTTTCTACGCAGTTATATATACAGATAGTCTATATCAACAAAACTTGCGATTTTTATTATACAAGCCAGTGGCGAGTGATTTTCTTGAAGATTTCACTATCGTCACTGTAAGTGATAACTGGATGTTGTATTTGAACAATATACGTTGGTTTGCGGTCGGTTAATTGGGGATTGAGAAATTGGACCTAAAACGTTTGTCATCACTGAGTGTACAAGACTTTTGATATGCTGGTGTTCTGTTGTAATACTTTACAGAAGATTATCCGCAGGTGTCAGAAGTCCATTGCGTTTCGGAATGTGTATCAGAAAAAATATTACTGTTGCCATCCTTACAATAATTAACAAATGTAAACAAGAAAGATATTTCACAACGCTTCTTAGGATTTTAATATACTACTCCTCACTTAGAGGCAACAAGTATGCTACAACTAGTAGACCTGCATACATCACTGAGTGGACTGATACAATCCGATGAAGTAAAGACTCTTCGGGTGACTATTCCCTTCCTAAAATCCTCATTTCTGATACGACAGCAAGCAACTTATTGCGGTGACATACACCAGTAATTAATGTTAAAGACTTTCACAAGTGAAGTGGAAAATGGAAAATTAGTCCACCCTCCAGTGTGTTACATGGCTCTATTGAGGTCTTAGAGCTAATTTGAGACGCGGGTTTGCTATGACATACATGGAAAGAATGCTGAAAGTTGTGCTTGGGAAATGAAGTGATAACTTCTTTACTCCAATTTCACTGGTCAATGAGACTGGAGTAAAACAAACTGAAGATGCCCACTTCAAGAAACAAATGTGCGCACCGTTATTGCTAGTAAGGTTTTTATTATTATATTTTATCGTTTTATAGATGCCGTTTGATGAAAGAATCCTCTAGGTCTCGTGCAGACGACGTAGGAAAAACAGTATCAAGTCTACAAAACATGAGGTGTTGTAAATCGGAGGGCCAAACGCGACAGCAAATGTGACCTCCACAACCAGCAAATACGAAATTAGGGATTTGTCCTTTATCTTTCCTTACGATATGCAAGGATAACGTCAAAGATTTTTTCAAATAAAACTCTTCCAGTACATAACAGATGCGCTTGTGACAGAAATCGGAAAGATATAGGTTACAAGCCAACATTTTTGTTTGTTCTATTGCAAAAAGTATAGGAAGAGTGCTTTCTTCTACCTCGCTTTTAGTACCGTAACGCACATTACAAATGCAACGTTTCGGACTTCAGTTTGGGACACGCAACTGAAACAACCTTTGCTACTGAGAAAACTCCGTAACCTGGTACAATATATTTTGTCCATTGACTCAGGTGTCTTGCATTTCTGGGTACTTGCCTAATTTTTCATCTTATTGGCACTTGCATACGTATCCAAGACAAAAATATTAAAATGAGAGGACTACTAAATAAGTGAAGAGCATTTTTAAGAAACACGGAGCTTGAGGGAAATTCTACGGTCCGTATTAAGTTAGGCATAACAATGCAGGCCAGGTTTGTCGTACAAAAACAGTTTAGGAAGTGTGGGTAGTAGTTTTAAAGGCAACGTAGTGTAGTTTCACATTCATCCAATTTGGAGCTACTTTTGTCCACAGCTCTTTCTTGAAGAGGTATAAATAGTCGCCAAATTGGCTTTATAGTGTTCCACTGGGTTTACTTTTGTAACCCCAATGGATTACCTGGGGACTAGGTAGACAACAAATAGAAACTGGTTTCCCGATTGGACTCAGAAAATGACTTTCTAATTTTTGATAGAAAAACAACAACCATTTTCATTCATATAAATGTCTTAGTTTAGCAATTTAGGTTATGGCTAACAAAACACTGAAAAGTAAGTACTACTGGATAATCATCATTTCCCGAAAAATGCTCCCTAGCCCTTTTCTTTTCGTTGTACAGTTACATTTTTCAAATAGACTATCAAATTCATGTCTGCTAGACTGCTTAGACTAACATGCACTCAACAAATAAGTTTAATAATTTAGAACTTGAAGATGAACATAAAAATATATATGAAGGAAGCAGAAAACAAAACATTCGTACGCCTGATAGGGAGGGTGCTTATGTTTAATTAGTAGGAAATTTAGTTTCAGAATAAATGCCATATACGAATAAATGAAGGAACGAATATGTATTCTGCGCAAAAATTGTTTATCAGTAACGGCAAGAGGGATGCGCAAGTATATTTCCAAGCTCTATAAAGAAACTTAATTTTGGTGGAAGAATCACTGAAATTATTGAATCATACAATATTTACTCGACGTGACATATATTTTGTCCATTCTAATAAAACACACCTATACTTTTCATCACAACCGGCATTTGTATTTCTAAAAGTGCTTATCCAGGAACGTGCGTTATGAATGCAACAGATAAGTTGATCATGAGAATAAATCCGCATACCTCAAAGGAAAACTTTCCACTATATTTAGATGGGATTCATGACCTCAGGGATGCTGTAACCCCTTAGCTTAATCATTAGAGCAATGCTATTGAAGAAGTGCAAGTTTTCTTATATCAAAGTTTTGCCAAAGAGAACAACCAGAAGACCAAAGCATAATTCTCTGTTACTGCTAGGTAACCAGGAACTAGTCGTTGAAACCACTTGAACAGGAAACAAAGAACAAATTTGTCCGGTAATAGAAACAGAGTAGAACACAGAATGCATGTTTGTCTTTAGTGAGGAATGTTTCCCTGAATGCAGGCAATTATGACAAAGTGAGTACAATCTCAAAAATACGCAACAGTTATTTCAGAAAGCTAAACTAGAATGGGGCTCTATCACCATATACATCACAAGTAACCGCATGACTGTGAATTGTAAGGGTGCCTTATTTTAATTCTGCGCTGGCTGAAAATCGAGAAGTAATGAAAAACCAGATTTATATAAAATTTTCCGTTACTATTGTTTGTACGTTTCATCGAAAGAAGTACTGAAAATTTCTAAACATCCACCCATAAAGAAGGCTAAAACAAATTATTACGTCATCTAAATCAGAGGCTTACAAAATGATTTTGTTGTTATTTAGCAAACTAGCTACATAAAAGCTATTAATATGTGCCAAACCTTCAAAGTGCTTATTCTGAGCTTCATATGTTTTAACTTTGAATTCCTAAAATTCATATGACAAAGTTATTAATTCATCGAGAATATTTTCATTCTTCATTAGATTTACTTCAGGAAAACATGGGTGTTTATGCAGAAAAGATTCTTTATCTGAAGGCAAACAACCTACCACGCATCGCTTTTCAACGCTGCTCACGGATAAAAATGTGCATCATTGGTTTGAGAACACCAACAGAACCCAGTATTTCTTCAATATCAATAATTTATCCGGTGTAACATATTTTTGCATATAATACGATAAACGTCAAAATGGAATCATAGGGCCCATAATAGACAAAAATAACTAATAAACATAAAGAGCAATCACCCCTCTTCCGAACGACCATGTCTTCATGTTACCGCGAAAGAAAACATGTACTGTAATTTTGTTCGACACAGATAAACAAAAAATGTTAGGTTATTTATCAATGGTTCACTGAATATTAAGGTGGCAGAAAGCAGCTCAGCCGAACCGTTATATCAACGAGTATGAGAAGTTTTAACGAATGTGTTAGTTTCGACAACCTTCCGAGAAAAGAACTATCAGTATTTTCCCTGACTAGTGACCGAGCATTCATCCGTTTTGTTACCACAGAAGTGTTCTGCAACACTTTGCACTAATCCCTCCCCGGATTTTGCTTCGTTTTTCATATGTTTGATGTTGAGTAAACTGATTATTGGTGAACGGTTCCCTCTGCTCACAGAAATTCACGCCAAAACAAGTATATGCATAATGCAGCCTGGTTGGCGGATATTCGGATATCAAACAATCGGTGGATGAATTCTTACCGCGAGCAAAAAACCTAAGTGACCGCTTTCAATCATATAGTATGCACATGGTTTCACTTCATGGATTCTTTCGGTGAAAATGTTGCAACATCTGAGTTTTACTGGAGCAATAAAACACTTGTATGTTGGAGTATCTGCTGGATGTTTCTTATAAATGAAGTTAGTAGCAGATTAAAGAATGCATTTCGGTAGCTCATTCGTGTATGGAATGACAGGAGGCTGATTACTACTGTGGGTAAGTTCTGGCAAGCATTTCTGTTTGGAGATCATGAGTACAACGAACGATTTTCTGGATACGCCTCCACATGGTGCACGTGTTTCAGAAATTCAATCAAATCGATTGTTAGAAGTCCGAGAAATATGGCGCAAGATGAACAGGCACAATGAAAAAAATATATGCGAAGAAACAAAAAGCCGCTGAGGAGTTGGTACGTAGTGTGTTTTAAAACCGGAGACCTACAGACTTCGCTTATAGAGTTCAGAACAATGTTTCGCATAAGGTGACCATTGAATAGGTCCGACCATATCATGCAATTTAATTTACCGAACCTTGCAGAGTCATCTGTTTTCCATAATAAGAGTCTGGAGCGAAAACGTCAGTGAAAGCGGCGCATTAAAAAATGCAAGCGCACATTATTTTGGATTATTTGACCGATAATATAAGTAATTATAATGTATATTTCACGATTTGCGAGAGGCATGCGCAAGGCAAGATCAAATTTTTACAAGGACGATGCAAAGGAAATGCGAATAATAAAAATCGAATTGGATAAGGTGATGGGAGAAACCTAGAATTATTGGAGAATCACATTGGAAAGTGAAATGAGACGCTGCAAAGCAATGGGGGAAGTACAAGTATACCAGTAAAAGCGAAAAGTAGAAAACTATGTTTTCAAAACCAGACGGAGTTTCCTGGAACTGTTTTCGAGCATTGGACTACGAGTCATTTCGTGTTCCGCAGGCAGTAGTGATCGCGGCTTTACCCAATCGCATATATACGGTTCGAGATATCCAATACGATATTCCGCGTAGTTTCGTTTGCCCGGGTCAGAACTCGAGCTCCAGTTCTAGCTAAGAGCTTCCTAGCAGGAATGATAGAATAGCAGACTTATAATCGCCATTACGAGGGCCAAGCCGGTAACAGCGCGTCCACTACGGGTGCGAGATCTGAAACGCAAAAAGGGAATTAGTCTGGCTTGGGTGTCAGCTTTTGGTTATGGCGATTACTGGGTCGCGACAACATACCTGCAACATAGGGCACTCATTCTGTAACACGTGGTAACTAGTACTGAGCTACGTTAGCAGTTTTAGGAGTAGGTGCAGGTTTTTGGCCCCCAAGAACGACCTATTCAGCCCTGCGAAGCCAGTAAAGAGGATGACATTACATGAGAAGCGAGGAGTACACCGGTCCAAGTTGTTCAAATCACGAAATGTGATGACAATATTAATAATAATAATAATGTGCATATTTCTCGACATTCGACAGTTACGCGCAAAGCATGATCACATTTACACAGATGGCGCAGTGGAAACCGTAAAACAAAACTCTAGTGAAGATACAGTGTTCGTGCTCTCATGAACACAACCTGCAATCTAAAATGCTAAGCACGAGTTTGCGGGCTTTAAATCAGAGCTAAGTGATCCATCACCAAAACTTTCAGGGGCTGATTATGAGTCGCGCACCGTGAGTCAATCCATGGTTTAACGCATCAAACGTGCGTATTGCGGGGGCATAATCTGGATGGGAAGAAGTGGTGGATGTTGTCAAGCGGCCGGGTTCATCAAAAATCAGGAGGGTAATATAGTGAAGACAAAGATCAATATGGATGCAGTATCGGAATGGAGAAGGGTCGAAATCACACTGGATATCATATGAGGTGGATGGAGAATGGCAATCAACAGCATTCGGTAGTCAAAATAATGCCTAAAATGAAACAGCAGGAAACCTTCGAGGCTGCATCAAACAAATTCGGGGATGAAAATATATGAAAAATTGTGGACAGAGAGAACGAAACTTACAACAATAGTCGCTAGACTTATGCGGCCGGGAGCGGATTGTGATGTGCGGCGGGAAGAAAAGACCAGTAGTGTAAGATTTGCGATCAAACCCTAAATGCACTCGCCATGAACGACCTGTGAGTTGTCCTTGTTCTATATCGGAAATTATAGTGTTCTGTAGCGGGAGGTTGGGGGATTGCGCGACATTTCAGTAGTGTTAAAAGCTGTTTGACCAATCGTCATGGTTCACCTGAGATTCGGCACCCGGGGTGTCACTGGCGTTGATTTGTTTGTCTTAAGGTTACGCGGCCGGGTACTGGAGCGTCAGGTCCAGATAGCAGGGGTAGACAATCAGCGCAAAGGATGGAGGGAAGCTTTCGGTGAGAGTTTCCGTTGTATCTGAAGTCACTGGCGAGCCTGGAGAAGAGCCGGAGAGAGGGGGCGGTCTGGAATTTCTTCCAGTTGGTGTTAAGGTGGGTAAACAAAATATGGAAACAGCGACAACTGTTAGTTTCTTAAGAAGATCTCAGGGACCGGACGACTGTCTTGAAATGCGCAGGAAGTAGTTTCCGTTGATGGGACGTGTGCGGCGAAAGCCATCTGCTTTCTCCTTATAGGGTATATGGCACAGTCAGTCCTAGGCTGCATGGTCTTTATTCGTAACGCGTTTCTCTTTCATCTTCTGGCATCTTCGCAGATGCAGAATACGGTGGTCTGATAGGACGGCCAGCGCAATGGTTAAGAAATAAAGTCCCTATTTATTCTGTTTCCGGAACTCGCCTTTTGTACATGCTACAGTGAATCAGTTATAACTGATCATGTGGACAACCGCCGTTGTTCACTACTTGCAATTGCCAAGAAAAGGCATAACTGAATGGGTCACTGATGGCAGCATAGGCTGGTTGCTAGGACAGGATTTGCCGTGAGAAATCATAGAGAGGGAAGAAGAGAGAAGCGTGAGAATATTGGGATCAGTAATTTGTATTTGAACAGGACGGTGGCAGCTTATACCACATAGTAGCTTCAGTAAGCTTGCATGAACAATTAAGAAAGAAGAACGACGGCAGTTGTTCTAGACGTCAACATACGTACCAGGTACGCGGTTGGGAAGGGCATGTTGAAAAATAGAGGCGGGGTGGTGAAGCATAAGTGAACAGTCCGATGCGCTACTTCCTCACACCATCAAACAAAGTAGCCAAAGGCTTATCTACCGAACGAGGGCGGCGTGGGGTCTCCCAATTTGCAGGGTCAGGTCTGGGCTGATGGCGTACATATCCACTGTAGAATGTGGCCCATTCCCTGGCAGCCCGAGTGTGCTTTGGTTGCTGGGGTCAACCTGATCCAACAAATGAATGGTTGAGCCCATGTAGGTCCTTTCCATAGTTCCTACGCCTGGCCTTAATTTTCTGCGTTTTGTGTTTTTTCGCAACTGCCGGGGGTAGTCTATTTTCCCTACGTTCGGAGATGCTGAAGCAAGCCTGTCGCAGTGATTTGGATTTTCGCAGGGACTGAAGAAACAAAAGCGGGGATGAGCAAGCACACGGAGGATGGTGGTTTATGCTGTGAAACAGGCCTGTACGTATGGCTCCGTCAACGTCAAAGCCGTGTCTTGCTTTCATTAACGAGTGCTGCTTGAAACTTACTAATGCGGGCTTGTGTGTTGCAGCATTGATCCATCGACAAGTCCACTGGCATTTTCTTCAGCCCACAATGAGAACTGCCCAAAAGGAGAAATATTGGTATATCTAAAGTTTTCTAGGTAGCCTTGAGGGAGCCGTGGCTAAATCGTGCTAATTTATGGGGATGTTGGTAGTTGATTTGATGATTTGGGTGTGCTGGTGTGGAAAGAGGGCACTGGAGTTGCGGGAATTCATCCAAATAAGGTTGACTAGCAACCAGTCAAAGGATAAGCGGCAGGCTCTAAATATGGAGGGGCATTGGTATCGTACTGGAAGTTAGCAACTGTGTTACCGAAGGAGGGTGAAGGATTGAGTAAAGCGGGCCAATCGCCTCGTGATTGCAGGCGGCGGTTAGTTGGCCGCCGTGCGTTTGTGTACTTTCAGACATGGCAGAGCTCATGTCGGGATGGCTTAGTCGAGTTGGGTATGCCGAGAATGCCAGGTAATCGAAATGTAAAGATAGACTGGCACACTGGATTGACAGAATGGATGTTGGTGTGCGGGGTTGTGCGGTTATTTGGATAGTTGATTGGTATGCTCGTCCTGCGGGATTCAACTGAATTAGGCTGGCTGTCATGGTGTTATTTGACAGAAAGACGAGGAAGCGCTTGAGAGCCCAACTGAAATAGGTTTAAACCAAGCGGTTGTTAGTGGCCATAAAAGACATTGGTGAGATGGCAATCATCTGCGTGGTTATACCGACCAGAGTTGGCAGATTCAGAGGGTCACGTTTGCGGGTTGGTCGGACGGGCGAAGGGGAGTGAGTTCCATCCAGATCTACCAGTATTTTTTGCGATCAAAGGAGACGATGTCCAGGGATTTTCACTCTCCATGCGAACAAACGCAAAGGCGGTGTGTCATGACCATCAGTAAATTTACTCTCAGACATTAATAACGAATTTGTGGGGTGAAGAGCTTGGACAGCAAATTGAGTGCCGTAGGTATGGAGGAAGTCGATTGTGCAAATTGCCTGAAGGTGTAGCTTTTGAGGGGTTTTGGGTAATCACCTCCTGCATGTTGATCTCGATCTTGGTCACCGGGCACGGAGTATCCGGAGATGTAGGGTGACAGAGTCTATCGCACGGACAAGGTAGGTAGGAAACCACGGCAGTAGACTCTGGGTTTGGCCCGTCAGGAGGAACCTGTAGTGGCAGCGTAGTGGTCAGAGGGAGCGCCGGATACAACCGAAGTCATGCCGAATTGAAAGTTGCGGTAAGCTTCTGTGACCTCAATATATTGAGAAAACACTAGTTGGCGAACAAGCTCGTTTTCAGTTGCGCTTCAACTCCCTTGGCCCACCCCCCGTCGCAATACAAACCCTAGACAACAAAACAATTAACACCACAAACCCCTTCCCCACCCATATTTGTAAATGACTAATCCTATAGTGAAAATATTTTGTCAAGATATATATAGTGATGTAATGTCATGAGTACGAATCACTGAAAACGAGCTTGTTCGCCAACTTGTGTTTTCTCAATGTGCTCAGTGGTAATTTTCAAGGAACCTCAATATATCTCTCGGGAAGTGAGTGATATCTGTAAAGATCTTGATATTTTTACATGGCATTTAGTTGGCAACGGTTGCCTCTCCTGTTATAAAATGCTTATCACATAGTTTATCACGAAATTGGAATAAAATTAGACAGTTAATTTTGGGGAATTATTTCTGGAGCCTAGAGCACAGACAAGGGTTTTGAGTCATACTGCAAACATAGAGTATGATAGATTGGGCCAGTGACAGTGGAGGCGGTTGGGTATGTTGAAGTGAGCAACGTTCTTTATCTTCGCATTAAGTTTGTGAAATTCTTCAGTTACGCGATCAAAGAAGCGTCCTGTAGCAGCTAAATTTCTTGCATTAGTGTAATTGAAAGGGCCAACTGTGCTGGCTAATGAGGGCCTTTTTCAATGACAAGTCCTTGATCTGTTGGACTTTGATTTCTAGTTTCCTTAGTCTTTTGTGACATCCAGGGTTTTGTAACCGGAATTACTAAATATGTCAATAAGCGAGACCGAAAACGTTTTGATGGGTACCAGGGTTTTAAGGGTTTTGTAAGAAAAACGATGCGGCGCTGACGTCCCTTTGGCTCGGCTAGTGGAGACATCGTAAGGGACGTCGTTAGTTAAGAACGCCTGAGGGGGCTATGAGATGCTGTAATAGTTTGTAACTTTACAAAAGACAACGGCAACTTACAGGTGAAAAGATATATAAACAAACCAACTGTTTAGTTTGCTCTTAAATGTAAATAGGTAGATAGATGGAATTTGTGGTTAGCTGCGCAAAGGCGTTTAAAATAGGTCCAGGATGGAGCCGAAAACGTGGCGGTCCAGGTTGAAACAAAAAATGACAGAGTGGTCAGCGAGAGATGAGGTCAGAGGGCAATGCTCAGAAACATTTAGGCAATAGTTTCAACTATGAAAAAGGTTCTAATTGTGCTGAAAATAGCACTGTAAATTGCCAAAACAAAACGGAACAACTCACAGCAAGGAGCGACGTACCGCAGGAAAGTTGAAAACGAGGTTAGACCGGATTCAAGAGGGACAATACCTGATGGAATCTTTTGAGGAACATGTGCCAGAAGCAGCATTCTGTTGCCGAATTTGGAAGACCAGGTTGCAGCTACATGAGAAATGATATTCTTCCGCCATTCTTATGAAGAAAGTCGAGATTTCTATAGAACGTCAGCTCATACCATCTGCCAATAAAAATGCATCCCCAGTTAGTCTATTTTGTATGGTTTTGGTAAAAGAACTTTGGGAGGGAGCAAGCGGAAGAATGCACGAAATAGCGCACTTTAACATAGGGACTACAGGGCCGTTTACTACAACGGTGGTAGTGGCCGGGGCTGACCGGGTGCGGGCCACCAAAACTGTAATGCACTGATTAGGGATAAACACAGGAGGTGTGATCCGCCAACCTAACCGCACACAAAAACCGGCGCTTCCGAGCTGCCCGCCCGAAGAACTTCGGCTAAAGCGGTGGATGCGACCGCGCCCAGTACAGTTGGTTTAGCTCTAGTGTACTCGAAAGATGAAGGACGAAATGTGAACATTGTGTCGGCAGGAGAATCAATGCATAAAGTTTCCAGGAGTGGATAATAATAGCAGACCATGCCTTTAAGCCACATGAAGTGGTCGAGAACAGCAGGTAGGTTTCGTGGAAACTGTCATTAGTGGGAGAAAGAATCCACGCGCTACTCGATGTTCACGAAAGTAGCAGGAAGTCCGAAGTGTCCAAGATGGATGGACAGATACTAACGGATAGTATGAAATAAAGAAATCAATATGTTGTCCCAGCTTTGGCTTTTCATGTGGTTGGCTCGAGTAGGAAAATTTATTTCATTTTTCACTCGATGTTCACGGAAGTAACAGGTGATCCGAAGTATACAAAAATGGTCAGAGAGATTTCGATTGGAGTGAGAAATAATGAATCGAAGATGTTGACTCAGTTTCGTCTGGTGGGAACCGTTTCGGTTCATCAGGGGCAATGATGATTCCAACAAACCCACGTCATTAATTTGGGAAGAAATCACGGATTATATTCCGCTCAGTATGTCGGGGGCTTAGCCTTTCTTTTTGTTGGTCCATTAGCTATTTGCGTTTACATTATTCCCACTCTGGAAACATGCTCCTTTAAGCACTTATCTCCTCAAGCCCGATACTGAGCGCCCTAAAGAAAACATTTCCTTTTTATGATTTATTCACCAAAAAATTACGTAAGGTTATTTGGTGCTATTTTGGAGCATCCTCCAGAAATTTATAGTTTTTATCTTTGCCTGGGCCTGCCTGGTGTGAATGTTATTTTACTGCTGTCGGGCAGTTTTCAACCCTCTTACAGAAGCATCGTTATCCGATCTTCTTTTTTGGAATGCGCTCCGCTTACCTTGCGTCTCGGGAGACTTCGAGAATCAGACCATTATATGTTTGCACAAGTGTTTCATCCGTCACATGCCATTGATATAATGCTTGTTGGGAAACTTTCCCTACTAACAATACTGTCTCTCAAACCAAATACTGCACTCCGCGCATTCGTGAATAGTCCGTGAATTACTATCTATTTGTAACCGCTTTGTAAACACCAGGACAGAATGACATGAGAAGAGAATCGAAAAGTCGATCAGCCATGTACTGTTTTTTTATTGTAAATGATTTCATGTTAATTAAACACCTATCAATTTTCTATATGATCCCTTTAGTAAACATTGATGCGGCACAAAACCTCCTTGGCCTGGCCGTAACAACGACACCTCTTATCAGGTCTGGCACATCCAGTAACAGTGCATAGACACACTTAAGATACTTGCCGAATTTTGAACCGGGAAACGCCAGTGCCTTCGAGGTGACTGAATGTTTATATGGTCTTCGTTAACCTAGATTAGACCACAAGGGCTCTAGAGACATTTTTAAAAGCCAAGTTATTTGCTTCGAGGAATTTAATTGCTTTTAGTTTGTTTGCCTTGAGATCCCACACCAAGCTCATATTTTCAAACATCCTTTTCCCGAGGAGTGTCAGGTTGCAATTGGCTGGTCATGTCGACTTACAGCAACGAGCTGTTTTGGAAAGGCCTGAAAAAAGTGTGAGATTATTCTGCCCTGCATAGTAAGGATTTCTGGGGCCAAATGGCCCTCAAGATATATGGTAGCGGGCGAAGCCGGAGTCGGGATCCCGGCAGCACAAACACCAGCAACTGAAATAGAAATAAGTAGCAATACAAAGTCGTTCCAGCTAAAGTTAATGGTGAGCTAGATAGTAAAGGTAAGGCTTGATATAGTTGATGGGAGCCAAGATAAAACTGATGCCACTCCTCGCACGGAAGGACGATTTGATGAATAATCGTCACATCGAGGCTACAACCTGGGTTACCTGTCGCAAGTGCTCAACGAATAACACCTGAGTCCAAACGGTCAAATCGCTTTTTATCAGCCAACAGTCTCAGATACAGGCGGAGTTCAGGCAGAAGCACCGATGACGGCAGGCTAGATGAGGGAGAAGTAGAAAGTGAAATATTTAGTTTTCACTTACAGCCATCATTTGGTCAAGGCTACCGATTAGGTTATATGGTCCTAACAAGACGGGTTGCGACGCAAGCATCAAGCCACCTCCAAGTAATCGAGCTTAAAGCTTTTCCATTTGACATCTGAAACTGGGGCTTTAGGGAACTAAGTTTGACGAAGCGGGGAAAAGAATTGCAGGCCGGTCCTCAATTAGCCTGCCACGAAGCCAAAATAAATCGGACGTATACATTCACCCGAGTTTGCCAAAACTGGAAATCTAAACTAGGAAGAGGATTGGGGCTTTTAACTACATTTCTTCAAATCATTTATTTATGTATTTACAGTATGCATGCTATGGTAGATTGTCGTCATCAGCGGTGGCCACGGGAAATTTCCATCAAGGGGATAGTGAGACAGCCTCAGGGTGTTGTTGACTTTCTAAATCAGGGTTGAGCTGGCCGAAGATAATAACAAGCGGAGCTAGAAGGCCCACGCCTTACGAATGATGGATAGCATCCCAGAATCGAATACTTCTCCGGGGCGATATCCCACTGGACACGGGTTTTGAGTGGATCCCGAGGAGCCTTCGCAGATGGGTTATGTCATGGGTCGCTGAGAGACGTCGCGCTACTTTTGTATCCGCAAACGGAAGCATGGAATTGTCTCGATGAACGTTTTTCCCCCTTTTTGAGAGGGGAGGACTGTCAAATGAGAACTCCATCACATTTCCGTCAGTTGTGGTTTTACACGCAGCATATAATTGTCGTAATCGCCCATGAGTGTCAATTCTTGCCCGTCGATGGTCACACCCGCAGACTCCGAGCCATTTTAAGGCGGGTGTTGGTGATATCAGCCGGAAGAAAGAAAGATAGGTTCGCAGAGGCTTACTGACATGGAGGGCCATGCTGACCACATTCCGAAGTGAACAAGAACGTCTATATGAAGAAGCTGAGTATCTGCGGATGGTCTTTAGGGCAGTAACAGATGTTCTTTGCGTGATAGTACGAAAAGGTCAAGGCTGATGATCCGGGGGAAAGGAAAAATAAAGCGGATTTATGCGCCAAAACTGACTACTTCATTTCACGTCGGGTAACGCTGAGCAGTAGAGCGGAGGAGCCAGAACCCCAGGTATTCCTATCCCAGGTTTGTAACAACGGGGCAGGGCAGTAAACGAGGTGGATTAGAAATTCAGTAGGGCCTCGCCTTTCTGGGCTAACGAACGTCACCGTATGACCGATAGGAAGCCTTCCTGGACGTTCTTATTTTCCAAGTCTACTCATCCATATTTTCGGACACAGTGTTGGTGAAAGGTAGCAGTAAGGTACTCAGTATTCGTGGTGCTTGCAGGTTGACCTTCAGTGCACGTCTTCGAGGGTGAACGGCTGAAAAATTTAGACTGTAGTTCCCATAAAGTGCGTTCTTTGAAACTGGAATTTCCTGCCGATTGATTTGCCAATGGTATAGTCACAGGTTTTACTGTCACTGGAACCCGGTATATTAGCTGCAACTGCTAATCCTTGGTATATAAGCTGGTTGCACCTTTGACGATTTGGCCATGACGCACAAAACACAAACGCTTATCGGTGAAAGAACAAAGATTTCTTTCTTATCTCCGGGGAAAATTTTACACCCTGAGAATCCGGCGCCGGTTATAAAATTTCTATTGGTTTGATAGAAAAATGGTTAAGGAAACGTCTAGGATAAAAGTGGGGAGAGTAAATCAGTGTTCACTTTACTTGAATACGAGAAAAAAAGGTCCCCGTAATAAACCAACTGCAAGAGGAAGTTGAAACAACTTGGATGTTTCCCGCATTGAGAGTCTAGCTCGCTTTCGAACAGGTCTGACTGAGTTAACCGTACCTAGTGAAGGGGTTGAGCTATGGGGCCATGATAGATCTAACGGGAGAGGACATAGCATTGGGCCATTATTAATGGGCTTGGCAGGGTCCCGGGAGGTGAAAGAGAGTTGAGTGTCTTTTGTGCACCCCACCTACTGAGGAGGGTCGCAACATTATTGACTAGAAAAATGTCTCTCCTTCTTTTTAAAGTGCATCACTAGTCATTTGGGGTCTGCAGGCTGTGGGGGCAGGGTGGAGTATGACAGTGACCTAGAGAATCTGGCTTTGGCGTCCGTACTATACAGTGAGTAAGAGGTGGACGGCTGTTTGGGCCTGACAGAACAAGGCGACGTTCAGCTGGGGTGGTCTTGATGGATACGTTTGGACAGAGGTTGAAATGTGAAGGGCGATCTCGGTATGTCTTCGTTTATAACCGCGGGGTGAAAACTCGTGCACGGTATCGGCACTAACGGATTTTCGTTAGGCCAACGAAAAGGCGAGTGTTTCGGAGGTAAAACGTATATTTTAAGTGTTGACTCCGCTGTAACACGCCGTGAATTGTATGCCGCCGGCATCTTGCAAACCGAATGCGCACCACTGGAGTCCCGTAAAGTGCAGACAACAATTTTCTTCTGGAGAAGTGGTTTGTCGATGGCTCTTTACAATGTACAGCTGCAGCATTGCTCTCTAATGAATAACTTTACTAGAACTTTCGTCTAGAACTGCAGCATGATGGGACAAACGTGAAGTTGGGTCGGCGTCCATAGCTTCGTCTTTAGACATGGTATATGGGCGACGCCTCTAGCGACCGTGAAATGATATCTAAGACCATCCATGGACACTCCGTCGGAGATGTTAGAAAGAATAACGTTACATGACCTACTCACCCTACTCGATGTTTCAGAGGCCACCGCAACGAGGACGTTGCCAGTGGCCAATAGGCCATGTTTATGCAGCCGAGTCTCAGCATCCATAAGAAAAGAAAGCGGTGTGTACTTTGAGAAAGAACGTTCCAAACTGTTAATATGGTCCACTAGGTTAGATAATATCCTCTTAAAAATGTGTTCCATATCATGGTATTTACTCACCGGGTCGTTAAGTACTGCGGAACATTGGCTCTTTAACCCCAGAGGAGGGCCAACTTTGGAGCATTCTGTAGTGCTAGTCGCACAAAAATTATCATTGACAACTTTGTTCTATTGATGTACACCAAGAAACATTCTACTTTCGCTTAGAAATTTAAAGTTTGGGGAGAAAATCTAGGGAAGGTTGTGAAAGGCGACCATTTCTAGCTAATAAAGGGATATTGTATGTAATGGATTACGGCAATTTCTGAGGAGAAAAATGCTAAGGAGTACTATTAAGCGACGTAACTTATGAATACTTCATGAGGTTAAGTGAGAACCAACAATGGAAGCAGGTCATGTGTCTACTGGATAGGCCTGAAGTTAAACTAACAGGCCAGCCAGACCCAGCGGCAGATAAGAGCCGTTAAATGACTGGCCGAAACTAAAAATATACAATACTGTTGCGTAGAACAAGGCCATGAGTCACGTGATGGGCCTGAACAGCAGGATGGTTTTGAAAAACATGAAGACGCGTGAATAAAATTTTGAGTAGACAGGCCGAGAGGTGTGTCTATTCTTAGAAACAACTAGGTGGACCGATCGAATTTGCGCTATCTAGCATAAAAGCGTTTATACTTAGGTCGGGTCAGAGTAGGGAATGTGACAAAGTAAACTTAGACGAAAGTAGAAAAATTATTAAATATTGACTGGTTCAGAAATTGAACGTCGAGAAAAATTAGGCTATTTTCTTTTGTCCAGGAAAATGATGCTAACGTCAGAATAAATCACCAGCAACTAAAAAACCATTACAATGATAACTCACGACAGGCAACGGCGTAACACATGATTTTATATTTTTGATACCTGTTCATTACCAAGCAGGCCGAATAAACATGGACGTAGTCTAAGCATGTGCGGTAAAGTTATACCAGCCAATAATTAGGGGACCGTCAATGGGCAACGGCAGTGGGCATAATTACGGGAGGAGGCAGTAGAGACAACAATCCACCTAGAACTAACCATAACCATATTTCAGGAAATCATGGTTTGCGTAGTCCAGTCGGAATTGCCGGCAAACTAGAATCCTCAAAATGTCAAGAGAAAGGAAGCAGGGCTTGAGGAACGTCCTAAGAACAGAAGAAAATTACTTTCGGCGAATTATACAGGGTTTAAAGGCTGCGAAGGAAAGCCAAGCTAGAAGCACAAGAAAATGGCAGGGGAGAACGGTGATCATTACAGATACCAAAAATCCACCAGTTAACCAAATTTTCCGTGAGGAAATTGTTCATATTTGTCAAAATACTTCACCCGGGGCGGGGAGTTCAAATTACGATAAGCAGAGATGAAGACTGGAAGGCGATGGCCGATTGGCAGTGCACCTTAAGTTTTGGAGGTTGGTTAGGAGTTGGGTGAGCATTATTGGAGACAAATCCACGCATAGGCGCCACTATACTCAGTCGGATCAATAAGGTTTCGCGAAACCACACTAGACTACTAAGCTACGGAAATAAATTGGGGAGACGAAAAGGAGGTTTGGACCATTCGACATGGGTCTCCATTTATTATGCTTACCTTCTTTCATAAACCCTCACTTTAACCTGCCGATTTGGAAACAGACTGCTGCTGCTGGCAACTTTCCCTCACACAGGTGCCCTTGACACTACCCCAGCCTTGTCCGGCTATCCTTTAGCTAGTCGGCAGGTTCCCTATGATTTTCAAATCCACCTACCCCATTGGACTCCGCTGAAATTTGCGGAATAAAGTTATTCACAAAGATTTCACACCAGTTTAACAACCCAAATTTCTTTCCAATACGACGACCCCACTAGAGCAGAGCTTCCAATGTTCTGCGTTTTGTGTTGTGAGCGCGAGTTCAGTACACTATTCGCCAAACTATGATATCTACCAGATACTGTCTCTTGATGTTTTCCATGTCCTTGCGATTTTTTAAGCCTCAGATTATCGATTCTGTCATACCCAGTTTCTGTTTAGCTTCGTCAGTCAGGATCCTCCCTCTAAAGAGGTTTACTGACGGCTCTGACGATCCACGGGAAACCCACCAACATTTGCTAGCCCGAGCTGACCAGAAGGTCATGTCGACTCAAGTTTTCCGCGCAACAGTTAGTTAACGTCTTCGCTTCTTCTTCTAAATATGATTCAGCATGTATATTAGTTATTATCTTATGCATTCTCTTGCGTAAACTCATTTTCTTTTTTTCGTTGTCGTCATCGCACATCGTGATCACGCGCACTACATATATATTGGCGCTATCAGAGAAATAGAATTTTAACATTACTTATTTTTTGTCTGATTGATTCTGATCTTACGAGACTCATTTGGCCGTGCAGTTATCTCTCATAACCTCCCGGCCTAACCCTGATATCCTTCAAGGAAATGTTTGCCACCGCCTGTGTGCTCTTTGCATTTTTGATGATGATTGCTTGTGAAGAAGGTTTTCCTCTTTGCAGACCGAAGATAATAAGAGCGGTGTTGTTGACTTGTTGCAAGTCTCCTTAACTTCTGAATGTTGCTTCATCGTACACCCACGATCGACTCACCCACTGCGTCTTCCAAGTTTATGTCCCTCTTTTACCTTGAAAAACTTTGAATGTTTGCCCTTGTTGTTAAATTCTTCACCAAGTCCAATTACCAGAAGAACTTCAATCTTGCTTGCCTTTTCAGCCGTTTTGTTTATGTAATTGGAGTGCCAACCGGATGCCGTCAGAGGAGATGAAGACAAACCATGGTCTCAAAACCTGCGGCCTGGCAACCATTTCAATTCGCAACTATCTGCGCTATACTTGGATGGGACGCCGTGGTCGGCGAGATCTTGATGACCTGATAGAAAGTGGTTATCGGAATGTTTCAAATGAGCTTTGAAAACATTAGTCTGCTTTGCTAGACGGTGCTCCCCCGGCAATAACTAAGCCTCGAGGGCGTAACCGGTGGCCTGATGAACGACTTGTTTCAGGTCTTTAAAAGCCACGGTTAGAAAACCGAAGATTTTTAGTTGCGCACTGGCTTTTACTAAGGCCACGCATATTCCTAAGTCTATAATGGAAAACTTGAGGCCCCTCAGCCTCACAAGCTTCTTATGTGAGGGGGTGTAAAAAATAACCCAGCACCAACATCTCTCAATAATGAGCTAAGCACTGCGTGATCTGCCTGCCTGAGCACGGCTTCATGAAGGGTTTGGTATTTTTAGCGGCATCTGCCTTTTGGATGAAGTTACTCAATGTTCGGATGCCGAAAAAAGGTTAAACAAGTTATCTCGGCCTCTTCATGGTATTTGCCTCAGTCAGTTATCACAGACATTAAATCAAGTTAGAGTCATCTGATATTCCGCGGCAAGAATATCAAAGTAAAGAAATGTTTGTCACCAGAGGGACATTTGACACCATCATAGGATGCAAGTGCTCAGCCGAACTTGACGTCGCGGTCGGCTTTCTGAAGTTGGGGTGATGCTTCTTTCTGCTACTCAAGGGTGGCCTAACACCGGTTCTAAAATCATCCAATAGTTTGCCGGTTTACGACGTCAAGTTGTTAAGTTCTGCTGGCACAGTAGACGTCAGCAGCGATATAATGATCTTGAATCGCTCATAAGCCAGTTATTATCCCAAATAACCGGAGGTCTGAAAATATCACACGAAAAGGTACTAATTGCTGTTAACGCGGCTAACGAAGTGAAGGACCTGGGGATAATCAATGTTTTACTTTACGTGAGTGGACCAGTGTACCCTTGCAGCCTGAAAGGCCAAGGGTCAACAGTTTAGATTGAAGTCATCTTCGCTGACGCAAATAAAAGTCGTTCATGCCCCCTACACAAAAATAGAGAGAACTCACAAGAAATATTAAGTCCAGTCTTAGTCTCCTTTATTCAAGATGAACGTCGCTTGTCTTCGCCAGGTAAAGCTTGCAGCCACGCGACTGGTTGAAGAGCGGGGTAGGAAGCCGTGAGATGTACGATCCTGAGATTTTAATCTCACCTTGTTGGACAGAAGGAAATATCGAAATGATGCTTTCGAGATCGTTCGGAATCTGGACGGCTTTTGAGGTTTTACCTCAGACAAATTTTCCAAGAAATAAGTGGACTGTCGCGCAGGTGGCCAAAATGGAAACAGTGCGAAGACACACTTCAGGCTGTTGGTTAAGTCGCAATTCTTTACTCACGGAACTAACTGTCTGGTGAGCTGGAACCGATGCACTACGTAGCTCCCCCTCAACAGCCGCTGGACTGTAAAATGGTTATGGTGTGTTCTGAGATATGGAGAGAAAGAATACCTTGTCCGAAAGTTGTAAATTTTGTACCCCACCGTCCATGATTTGAGATGTGAAAAGCTAGAACCCAAAATATGTCACTCCGTTAGAGTGAGATGAGGTATTCCGATTTCATCTCCATCAGCAAACCCATTTACCTGGACCTGCGAGAGGCAATGATACGGGTGATGATTTATTCCTCCGGGTAGCCCAGAAATGGGCGATATGCGGTGATGCTAAACGGGAGTTCATACTATGGAAAACCTGTTAAGTTTCCATTGGCACGCAAGAAACCGCCCCGCAAAACTCAAGTGCACTCGGCTAGACCTTCTAGCTGGCCTTGTTAACTGAAGATTTTGAGGATCTGTGCAGCTAACAGCGGAGGTGACCAAGCAGAATCGGGCTGAAGGCCAAATTTCGATCAAATTATCAGTTAATTATTGTTAGTCAAGGGTGAAATCATATTCCGGTTGGTTACAGGCAAGGCTAAACTCGCCGAAACTTTGCATTAATGAAGGGGACCCCTTACAGCAAATTATTATTTTGCGCTACGAATTAATGTGCCCCCTGGATAATTCTTAATGCCAACCGGACCTTTAATAACCCAATCGATCACCGCTTGGATAGCTTCGGGTGAAGAGCTTACTCCATGAGGTATAACGCCACAAACATGTACACCAACGTGATCGTTAACAGGAATCAGTTCATGGCATAGCACATTCGAGAATCTGCATTTAAGCTCCATTTTAGGAATAACAGTAAATACAGCAGATCCATCGAACCTGGATGGTAAATCTTTGGGCTCTTCTGCGGCGGACGTTATCTAACGAAGCATCGAATTTAAAACTGTGCCGCAGTGAACGCAATTTTTTGGATTTTTACAGTCAAACTTTCCCAGGTTAACCATTAACTGTGCATATTCAGACGATGTGACTATCTTCAAAAACGACCAAGGGATAGTAAATTCAAGCCCCTTCGAAGTGGTCTCAGAAATCATGTGATATTGTCTGACTATTGGCGAAATGGGACGACTATGCAATTCATGATAGATCGACAGATTCTTCAATGACCATGCCCCTTTAGAACGAATCAAAACCATTCCCAAAATGTTTATTATCAGTCAAAATAAGCAATATCCAAATGTTGAGTACATTCACGGATAGCAAGCTACGCAGGCGTGGCCCGGACTGCGTGAAATGTAACACAATGGAATATACTTCATGCACGCCTGTAGGATGTTTTGTGCATGGGCATAAAATTGGCAGTTGAGGGTAAGTAATGTATTTGCCGGCACTTTCAAATTTCACTTTGAAAACAGCCTGCTTCAATAAAGTTTGCAGGATAAAAGAGTTCATGCTACAGGGGCCTCCTAAGAATCAGCGCTGAAGGAGCGAAAGAGATAAAAAGTGCACCAGCAAGCTGATTCCCAAGTGTTCGTTTTGGGAATCGGCGATGTTTAGTATCAACAAGTAACGAACAAAAAATGTGTTCCAGGTTAGGAATGTTTGCAGAGAGATATAAATAATGAGGCAGTAAATGATTGTCGTAATCTTCGGAATACAATGCTTTTCTGCTCTTGAACACTGTCGGGATACAAAAATTTTGCCACAGTTGAAATAATCAACACTCTGCAACTGACGCGTTGCCCACAGCTATTGTATCGTAATGAGATTTTTACCGACGATAATTTTAGATTTCAGTCCCAATTCTGTTGCCTGGTAGACCGGGACAAAACTTACCGAAAATTTCAGCTTCTGGGAAGTTTTGAAACAATAATTCTTGCGCGTAGATTCGCGACTGCACAGCGAGACCTGTAGGAGGGCCCGATCAAACTTTTCAAATCCCGACTTTACTCAAGTACTCTTTGGGGAGCAGGATCAGAAAGGAAAAGTAGCCTCTTTTACAGCTGATCATTTGTAATCCCAGGAATAATACGGTCCCGAGATTGGTTGTTTAATCGATGATGGAATTTTCTTCGTCCCGCTAGTATCCAACGTCCAACAGTGCAGGCAGAACTGGATTCGTTCAGCGACAATAACTGGCGGCCTGAATTCGCAAGAAAGCTTTCTTGAGATCCTCGCGTCGGTGAAAATTATAACCAAATGAGGCGAATTTCTAACGACGCTACTGAAAATAGCTCTCTTCTATTCACCTGAAAGCTTTCCGTGAGCAATGCACCACAGTTCAATCCTTTGTAAACGGTTTTCTTATTTCATTTTTGGAGTAGAAACCTCAAGTATTCACAAAATGCAAAATCGCAGGTTTTAATGTCACCTGCAACACAGATTACTGAAACGAATTAATGTTGAATTCACAGTCAGATTGAAAAGAAGCACCTGAATGCTATGTAAGTTGAATGACAGCACAGGTCAGAACAACAACCAAATTGGCACACATTTATGTTTAGGTTCAGTGAATCGTAGCTTGTTGCAAATATCACCTTGAAATAAAAGAAGGAAATTTTTTGTTCATTCACCGTCACCAGAAAAGGATACTTATAGTGCAATCGATTCAATGATCCTTTAAATGCATTTTATTTAAACCCCTTGAATGATCCATATCGGAAAGGGGAAACATGGGTCCCTTTGTTTGGAAAAATCTACTCATCGCTATTGACTGGCCAATCGAATTTCGGCTAATGAAAAGTTTACAGTTTTTTTGACTCAATTTATGTTTTTTACTTCCGAGCCCTTCGGAGAAAAAACCTGTATGCCATCAACTGTTTGTCAATATACTAAGAAAGAAAACTAGGAAGAGAACTGTTAGCATGAAAACGGAAAGAGCGCTTTTGTTTAAACCGCTCAGGTTAGCAAAGCCAAGCACACTTGGCATGACGCGGTACACCCGAGCATCGCGAAAACAAGTACCGATGGTTTCAAGTTATGCATAAGTGAGTGTGGATATTGCGACGAATTTTTCAAAGACTCCAGAGACTAAACCTAACTCACAAAGGCATATCTTCATTCTTGCTTGTGGTTCAGTTTCTACGCGTGCCTTTTATGACCTTGCGTCAAGTTCCGTTATGTTTATTCATCACAACGGCCTTTGTGATGATGGAGATATTCACTGTTTTTGAAGCCCCTGTCAAAGTAAGTTTAGACTTGTGTTTTTCCAACATTAAGTTATGTGCAAGTTTAGAATCTATCGTCAAAAGTCGAAAGTTGCAGAATCTTGTACTAAGTCATTTTTGTCACATAAACGAGTGGCATGTGTACCACAACTTAACTGGTTTTATAAGACACACCGTCTGGATTGAACGGTCAATCGGATGGAGGGAAATGCTGAAAGTAATGTTCGTTCTATTGATGAGAACCCAAGCACTGCATCTCATACTGAATCATATATTTTATCTGTGCACGGGAGACAACAGCTACTTAGAAGACTGCTACATCGGTATATCAGGTAAACCGGTGAAAGTGTATGTTTCCACTTTGAATAAACTTTAAACTTTGATTTCTTCCCTTTAGTCAGTTTTTTATGGGTAAAATCCAGCATTAAGACCCATTTACTACGGGAGCGCTCTGATATTATCCTGTCAGACAACCGACGTCCTTCTGAACACTTTATGGGAATTCTCTTGTCAGATTCAAATGAGACACCTAAAGGACTCCAATGAATTGCAGGCAAATGACCATTTATTTAGTATTCGGACCACATTCGCATCAACTATGGATCTAGATACGCTGTTATACAAGCACGAAAGATGTTCTAAATACTTCATGAATATATTACAGTGCAAGGGGTCTACTAAAGGTAACCTTCCATAGATTGTTAGAAATAACGACGTAAATCAGAGTTAGACGCATTGTAATCGGCAACCCATATGTATCCGATGAAGTGTCGACCACACTGTTCCATTGATACACAAAAATGTGAAGAAGTCTCTGACATTTAATTCAGCACCTTATAATAACAGAAGTCGCGGTCTCACTCATATCTCCTCTAATCAGCGGTTTGTGACTCAAGATTTTTGGCATTCAGTTATAAAGTTAACAAACACACTAGATCAACAGGATGAGGAATTTGACATTGCAATGAAGTACAGATTTTCGTCACTGTATATTACTGCTTGGCAAACTTCTTAACTTAACAGCTAATGACGTAGTTTCGTCCGTGCACCTATAAGAAGCGGTTTTCGAGGTATATTGAATGCCAGCAACACTCTCCTTGACAGAAGACTCGATCTGTGTCATGTACTTTACTGAATAGAACGTATTCCACTCCACATGATTCTGCGTATATCACCACAGAAAAGGCTGACTTAATAACAAAAAACTTGGTGATTAATGAATTGAAAGTTTAAGCTGCTAAAATGGACAGCGTTTGAATTGAAAGTGTTACATCTGTTGTTTGTGAACGCTTTCTCCTGCAGAAGGAAAACAATTTATCCAGTTTTTCAGGTCTGTTCAACAAATACAGCATCACGACGGGATAAAAGTCGTGGGCATATTGTTTGAACTTGTAGCATTTCGTGATCGGCAAAAGGCGAAAAAAAGTTTCAGACTATAACCCAGTGTATATTGTAGTTACATCGTAAAAACATTTGCATTTCCACAAAACTGAAAGCACGTATAATATCTATCCTTTAAATAAATTAAAGTGAGGCGACTTCCAAATCAACCTTACGGGGGTGCCGGTGAAAAAAATATATCAAAGCTACTCCAGAAATAGGAAGCTTTTTTCATTGCCATACAAACAGTACACTCTGAGGTTTATTTTGATTTGATAATTTATTGATTCATAGTACATATGAATACCATTATTTATGCTGCTGCTAGCGTGATTGCTCCATCTCTGTTCATTAGTAATGCAGATTTCGCTCACGATTTATATAATTGTGTTCGAGCAAACTGTAAAATCACACAACTTATTCAGGTTTCTTTCCGCACTAAGATTGTTTCATTCATTTGTCTTTGTTGTTTATAACTACGGAGGACAATTTCGAGCCCACACATTTAGCAGAATGTAGCTTTGCGCAAAATATTGCGTATGCAAATGGCAACATAAAAGAAATCAGCTTCCTAACATCTGCTGCTTTACCACAACTAAATGGGAATAGTACAGCCGTTCAAAGCTAGAGACCAAAAAATGGACTGCTTGGGTCAGTAGCATACTCTTCGGTTACTGCCAACTGGCCTTTCTAAAAATTATTGATGAAACATTCCCAGTCATGTTGCAGATATACGAAAAGGATATACCTGACCACGCAAGTCAACCGCAGCACATGCGCCAGGTTCCGTGTGATGTGCCTTTTATGTCGGTTGCAATAATGATGCATATCGCCTACGTGGTTAATGTCGATATCAAACATATCTTAATCGCGGTGATAAATTACCCTATTTCACTTTTTTGACGCCTCACTGCACTCCGTGATAGCAGAGGTAGCTGCATCTTACTGACTGAATGCCGCTGCAGTTACATGTTTACAACCAGTCAGCAACAAACAAAGCTTTATAATGCGGTTTCGCACCGCTTTTATATGCCCTCTAAACCAACCAAATATTCTGCCCTTTCATCATTCTTGTCGTCTTTGAACTGTCCGTTTATGTGGTATAACTTATAAAAGAAATAATCGTTTTATAACGACGTTTTATACTGCAAGAAGGATGGCTGTCTAGTATACTGAGAGATCAAAACAAGCATCAAAACCTTTCAGGCCTTCCTTTTACTCTATCCAAAGTGCATCCAGAACAGAGGTAGCTGCTAATCAGCGGCCATTAACACAAAGACGCTGTTCGTTTCCTGCGATGTTATTATCAGTTCTTTTTCCAAGTTCGGCAGATTTCACAAATATGATCAGTTGCTATTTTATCACCGAAACTCTAAAGTTTCAACTTACTCCTATTGGATGTCTGTAGAAAAAAGTTGCATTTTTACCAAAAATGCCTAAATTTTACACATGGGCCTAAAATTCCTAAGTTTAAGCGGGCATATAGACCGACCGATCTGTTACATTATCATGTAAATATCGCCAGTCTGCAAAATCTTCCAGTTGTGAAATTATCCAACCGCCTTGCTGATGCACCCATTCTCATAATACTTTGCCATTTTTTGGAGCCATCCACAAGCTGTAATGTTCTTTTGTTTAACCAACAGATTCTGCTATCATCATAAATGCATACTGACATGCATCGCACACTCTACCCAGAACTAAATCATACAGACGTAATCTTTAGAAAACAGGCTTGCCACGCGCCCATGAGATGATGGTTTTAGAAAATTTGTTAGATTTTGCCTGCAATGCGAAAGTGTGGTTGATTGACTTCACAGTCTCAGCAAGTGAATCGGAAACATTTGTCTCTGATGTTTGCTCAGTTTTTTTGAGCAAGTGGGTTAAAATTTTGAAAGCCTTCTTACATTTGTTCCATCGGATAAAGTAAAAACATATTACCGGATTGAGGTGTGACATAGATCTTACATGAACCATGCTTTAATAAACGCTCCGGGTTATACTACTGTGTTTACACGTCCATAGAACATATTTTCTCGGATAGTCCATTACGTTAAATAATCGTTTGACAGATTAAGCTGATTAATTGAGTTTTTCGGCTGCACTGCTCTTTTGTACAAAAAGGTTTGCCTTTAAATGAAAAATAAACTGCTGTAGTTGTAATAAATACTAGGATAATGTGTTTTCAGGTCTGGTTTATGAAAAAGACACAGAACGACACTTTTCGTGCATCCTAGTTTGTGAGGATTGCACACACAAGAACCACATCCACTTTTGCCCTTCCTACTAAGCGTTTGTTTCATCCACCCAGACTTGATTTATAAATCTGAGAAAACAGATGACTCGTCTACACTGTGGTTGGTTTTCAGATAGTTTTAAGTGTTTTCTTTGTCCTCGTATCTACCTTGGGAAAATAAATAATGCGGAAATCTTGCAAAATAGTCGAAAACGGTTGTGAGTTAATGCTCGACCGCGACACTTATTTTCAAAGAGGACTTATTTTTATACTATCACTAGTATCTGATAACATGAGATCTGGATTTTACTGTTGCAAGAATTGTGCCACCTCAAAGATAGTTGAATTGATTTTATTTTAGCAAACCAAATTTAATGTGTGTTATACTATGACTCGACCTGGCAATCTTGCTGTCTTGGTTGGACTAGGACTGTGGTCTTGTACCAGCCAGTGGAATTTTCTTTCGGTTATATTTGGTAAATGTACAAACTTGTGATCAAAATATTGAAGGGGGATGCCGTTTTTTCTTTTTTTTGTGTCAAAATCGAACCGGCCTTCTCAGTGATTAGTAATGATCGCGCGAAAATAAACCCTAGGTGATTAGGTACGATCAGCAAACACAAGCAGATATGATTGAATCGAGATAACATAGCAGTCTCCCAGAAGACAACCGGTAATAACGTGACAGACATCTGACGGTCATACAATGAGTCAGAAAAATGAACTCTAAGGCGCCAGCTCCGTTTCACTAGCTGAAGTGAAATCATGTGAAGTAATCCAGTCTTGGTAAAAGAAGCAAAGGTTTGGACAAAGAAGAAGCTAGAAGCTATTGTAAAAAGCTTTACGATGATACCCAAGGAATCACAAAAACATTTTCAGGGTCTGATCCACAAGGAGGCTAGCGACGTGCTGGGGGAAGTGATTCACGAGGTGCTCACGTAAAGATCACTCTTATAGAGTTTGCTTATGTCCCGGGAGGCCAGAGTTACGATGTGTAAAACGTAGGTAGTTAAATGTCCCGCCGCTTTACTTTGCAGTCTCGGTAGAAAGGTATCATAATGCATTTTAGGAGCACATCGACCGGAGGGTAAATCAATTAACTTCTTGACATTTTGATGAGACATTTGCATGCACGAACCCTCCTGTCGACCGAAAATTTACCCAAGTGGTAGTCTTCTGGAGACCACGATTCCTATCCCGAAAATTGCACGTCGTTGTTCTTTTCATCGTCAGTTTAGATACAATCGACAGCGGATAGCAGTGGCTTGTCTTATCCTCGCACATATTAGGTCTTTTGTTCTTAGGTTTGATTTCCATCTCTAATGTAGTCTTGGGCTTGTGACGTCCCTGGAAATTATGACGTACAGGTCAGGCTAGGGATTAATGAGCACTTCGTGGCCACCTAAGCAATTAAAGTAAAACCTAAAGATTAGGACCCAGTAAATATGGAGGAGCACCCTAACGGCTCTCACACACTGAAAATGTTACCTCAACCGGTGACGAAACATTTTCGACTTTAACACCGAACTCATTGATGAATATCTGAAGTCTTGTATTTGCTTGCGAATATGCATACACTTGTGTATGCATATATCTACATCTGTTAATGTTTTGCTCACTATTACAGAAGAACATCATCAGCTACAGTTTTCATCTAAAGACAAAATAAGACATCCGTATTAGTCTTGGAGGGATGCGTACATATTATTCAGTGTAACTACCGACCTTCAATTCCTTCTGCTAAATATATTACGTAAAATATGCACAAGTAACACAAATTAGGGCGATGGTCTGTTTACTTCAGACATAACTGTTTGAACTACACCCGACCAATGCGTGCGTCTACCCCATGTACGAACCCTAAGAAGGATGTTTATTGACCACTGGTGGCTACAAAATTACATAACCTGGGAGAACACGTTATCAGTGCACTCAAAGATTATTCGACCGTGGGAAGTGACTCATACAGGAAGCGAAGACCTTGGACGAACCAAACTCTAAATACATTTCAGAATAATTAGAAGGCAAAGCAAACTGTGGAAATTTTCATCTTATCAGATAATTTTAGGCCATTTGCTCTTACAAGAAAGACAATTTTTATATGGAGATCTGTAGCGTGGTTGTAAAAGTGATAAGAGGAAAACATTTAACCTACTGTTTTCCTGTTCTTCACTTGTAAAATGGCGTCGGAATAGTTGGCTCCAAATTAGGCCTAATGATAGTGAAATACGAGGTGAGCAAATGGTCCATCAGGGTGACATGAATCTGCAACCCAATACTTGCATGTCGTTAAAGCATCTTTGAAAGCATATTACTGAAGTCGTTGAACTGTTATTAGGTAGTGGGGTGTGGTATGAAATATGGTAAAACTATGGAAATACACTTAGGAAGACTTAAGAACTTTTAATTGTTTCTCCTGTATTCATTTACTCATGAGATTTGCCATTTTTTGTTTTATCTCAAGGGCTGGTATTTGGACTGAATGTTATTTCAAACATGTCACTTTCTGGATACTGGGAAGTTCCCCTTGGGTTCAATGGCGCTTTCTATCTATCAAAATCTTTTATGGGTTGGCTAGATCTATTTTTGATACAGTTTCCACTTCCTACTTCCTCTTTTGTGGGTGAGTGATACACTGCGAAGTTGGTTTGGTTTTATTCAAAAACGTTCACGTTCAGTTCATCAAATTACAAGACTCATTTTTAAAAATGTCGTGTTCCACAATGAACTGTTCTCAATGAGCATTTTCCCAGCTAACTAAAAATTAATCGTATTTTAGGAGAAGGTCGCCCGTCTTCTTTTAGTATATAATTTATATAGATGTTTTGATACCATATTTTACCGTTTCATTGTAGTAGGTAGCGAAAAATGGGTTAATATTATCATTGATTAAAACTAACCTGTCAAGTAAAGGAATCAAAGTTCAGAACTGAAGAGTCAAAATTCATTTTTGACAGACTGTGTATTCATCCCACAAAAATGTCAATTGTAGATGATTTTCCTGACATTCGAAATTGCAGGTCACACGGCCGGAATACTGGCGGGGTTAAGCTACCAGAGGACCTATCTCAGTAAATATGGACCAGTGAAGTTTTCAGACTCGTCAGAAAACGAATCTGAAGACAATTCAGAATATTCCTGAGTTTTATAATTTGCACTTACATTTTGTTAATATTTCGGTTGCAATGCGATAAATTGCAAATAGATATAATTATGTTTTCCATAAACCTGTTACAAACGCATTTTTGCAAAACTTGCTTTGAACGACTGAATAAACGAATGTGATGTACTTGGCTCTTCTCTGGGTTTATCTAAAGAGGACTGGAAACGTGTATATCCATTTAACCATAAACCAGGAGAGCAGTTTTCAATAAAGTCACAGCCTTGATCAGTGAGAATGAAGTACTGCTTCCCGTTTTTACTAAAAATCGTAAAGTAGACCACGTGTCTTTCAGTTCATATGTTCCCGAACATATAAAATTGCTAGAGGGTTAATGTGTAATCTGGCTTGTCACGCTTTTTTATTGATCCCACACGTCTATAAGCCAAGACTGAGGCTGGCAGAATAATGCACTGATGCAATTACTATCTACATATTCAGCCATACCAACAGTTTCATTTAAATATGTCTAGTGATTCATCTTTATTTGACTAAATTGCTTTTCGACACTTCTGTTATGGAAATTTAGTCTACATTACTTCAATAATGGACCCACAAAATCTAAAGCCTACAATTAAACCGAATTGCACAAGCACCAATTGGTACAGCCAATTCAGTTAAAAGAATGATTCACTCAGAAAGTGATCAACCACCGCTGCGAACATCTTTGTACGTATAGCATTATCTACGATTGATATTTTTAACAAATGATGGATGACCAATTAAACAGTGAGTAACACCGAATCAGTACAAAGCAACGTTCGAGCATGAAATGTATTAACATGATGACCAAACTCTCGTCATCACCAAGTACAAGGTAGAACTGAATAAGATAAACATCACTTCAATTAAGTGAGTTTCCTCACAGAAGAGGTGCTTGAGGTATTAAGGTGGGTGATGGTTTGCGGCTGCCCACATTGCAGAATAGGTTTTTCTTTCGGAACTCTAGCCGGGGGTGGTCAAGCAAATAAGGTAGTGGCCTTTGGATGTGAAGGTCGCTGGTTCTGATCCTCTCACCGCCGGTCCGTTTCTCCACTTGGTAGCCCCCTGTTAACCGCCGCCCTATTCTTGAAAAATGATGTATATTGTTGTTTTATTAATATAGGAAATAAAGACGAAAGACGGTAAGAAGCGTCAATCCAGCACAGGAGCTCTGAGCAGAAGCATAACCGCCACTACCTGCCCTACTCAAAACAATGGTCAGCAAGGTCTTGACTAGCCTGCGCGACGACCACTGCAGTGTGAAACTCGATTTAATTTTATAACTGGCTGAAATAATGGACGGCTACTTCTAATGAGTCCAGCTGCTAAGCAAGGAAACGACTAGGATTCTTAACCAACGCCGTAGGACCTAATAAGAACCTCTCCGCAGGGCAGCGAGATGAGGCTGGATGGGAGCCCGTCTTCTTGGATACGTCACTATTACACCCGAATTTCCAAATGAGTTGCCGGCTGAAATTAATCCTCATTCCGAAGGACCGGGAGACTGGTCCTTCATGCCTTTATCTACTTGCCTGTCAGACATGACTGGATCTTTAGATTGAGATAGACTATCCTATAAGGCTTGTCAGGTCACGGAGGCGCGCAATTTGCCACACCAAATCAAAATGCAGTTTCATTGTTGTAGAATCAGTTTAACTGCGCTCCTCACGGCCTTCTTCTGTGGAGCCAGCTGATTTAATTTTACTAGTCATTAGTTCATCAAGAAGATATAAAAGCAGCAACTTGAATGGTAAGAAGTGACAAAGACTATTCAAAGCTATACTGCGGAATATATCAAGGAATCATTAGAAATTATCCATCAAGCTTGAAAGTGATTGTCATATTGAACCAGAAGCCTATTACTGTAGGCATATGAGACATCGTCAATAAGACACGGTACAATGTGCATGGGGCCTGTACGAGTAGAAAATGATGTGCATTATTCACCAAACATGGCTAAAAACTTTAATTAAAGGAATGTCCTTACTTTCTGCCGTGATTAAGAAACTGCCCAATAAAAGCTTAGGCTAAAGACAGAATTACTTGACAGTACAGTGCATAAACAGTAAACAGTACGAACAAAACAAATAGGCATAATATTAACTGGATATAAAAAAGCTGATGCCTTAAGTTTAAAGTAATTAGAAAGCTTGTCGAGAACCTTTTATTTTTTCCTGTGCTTTCGCCACTCTTCATTGACGCCAGTGCAACACGAAAGGGCTGACGTATACTCTTATTTTTATTCACGTTCGTCACAGATGTTCTACAGAGTACTTTATCTTGTCTTTTAGACGGTAAAGTTGAACCCTCCTAAGGGAACGGAGTTTTTGACTTAGCGTATGCCGATGATATCACCTTCCTGAGTGACGACCCACAAGCAACTCAACGCCCGTTAGACCGCTTGGTGATTGAGGTATTTTTATGTAGTATGTTCTCCGCGCCTCCATAAAGCAGGGTACTTTTTCAAGACTGTCAGTAGCTAGCACATGCAACTCGTGATCCGCTAGAGGTAGTCGCTACCTCGGGGGCTTGATCACATTTGGCCAAGGTGTTCGGGATATCACATCACGAATCGCGAAGGCAAAAGTAGCTTCCGTGAACCTACGACAACTGTAGTGTCCGCATGATATCCGGTTTTATCTCAAGGGAAGGGTGTACAATACCACAGTTCGTGGCATCCAACTTAGTGGTTTCCAGACTTAGCCTATCCATGTTGAGGATGCCTGGGACTTCCTGTTTTCTACCAAAAATGTCTCCGGAGCTTCGTTCGTGTGCGGTGTTAACATCGGATGAGTAATGACAAGGTGCCTTGTATTGTGTTTGGTGCACGCAATCGCCCCTTGACCAAGGTGATCGCTCTACATCGTCTTCGGTGTTTTTAACACACTGTGTGTGTCTGCCCATCGTCCACCTTTTGTGCTCTTTTTCCACGTTCTGCTTAAGGCAGAACGTAGGTCAAGAAAGTATAAGGACTCCACGGCGTGTCTAAGCAACAACAACCCTAATGTCTTGAGCTCCAACTAGGAAGACGGGAAGCTCCAACCGAGTCCAGAGCCAAAACCAGCTTCATTATGCCTCTACAAAAAGCCAGCCTGGCCGCTATGTCGCTTTGTCCAGCCTTAAGCAGAACGTGGAAAAAGAGCACAAAAGGTGGACGATGGGCAGACACACACAGTGTGTTAAAAACACCGAAGACGATGTAGAGCGATCACCTTGGTCAAGGGGCGATTGCGTGCACCAAACACAATACAAGGCACCTTGTCATTACTCATCCGATGTTAACACCGCACACGAACGAAGCTCCGGAGACATTTTTGGTAGAAAACAGGAAGTCCCAGGTATCCCCAACATGTATAAGTCGAGTAACACAACTGCAAAGAAGACCCCGAACTGTGGCTATTCTTGAAGGAGCACAAAGTCACCGTAAAATTGCGTAGGCATTGCAAAATCCGGTTCTGTCCGATGTTAGAAAAATATCTACTTTGTTGTGGAAATTCAACCAATGGTTTCTTCTAAACATTATTATCAGCGCCAGAACACAAGCCGTGATTGAGTTGGTCGGCAAAATTGATGGGTAGTCTATTAGCAGTCGGAGCACTTTCAAAGACTGTCTGGTTGAGCTCTAGCACTAGACTTTCCCATAAGTCCCTCGGCAAATGTGTTTTGGTCAGTTTCGACGAACTAGCCTTTGGAACCGAAGATCCGAAAGGAAACGGAAGCTCCTGTATATCGTTTTCAATATGATAAGCCACTGTACCTTCGGACGTTCACAAAAACTTTGCATCGGCGATAGGTTTCTGTTTTTCGTTGAGGAATGAATGCCTGAATGAATATACCGGTTCTCAAAGAGTAGTACCGTCATACCTCAGACTGGCCTATAGTTTATGGCCAGATTTCCTCTTTGCCATCTGCTGTGGAATAGGACAGGGACGTCAGTTCCATTTAGCCTTAAATCTGCCGTAAATGTTCTATTGTCTGACCCAGCGGGCGGTAGAGTGGAATTCCTTTGAGGAAAAGTTCACGGCCTAGTGACCCTGTAATATCAACTTGTTGCAAAACATGCAGGGTATTAAACATGTTTTGAGACGCTTAGCAATTAGGATTTCCATATAAGATGCGTTTTATTTCCTATGTTTGCAAGACACTTTTCTAAGACTAGCAGGGGCTCGTTTTTGCACTCATCCTTTGTGGTGACCAGTTGAAAATGGTTTATAACTTCAAGTGCCTCAAGAACCTTGCTTCAGCAAAAAATGTTAAAAATGAGATTCCGTCACGAACAGCGAGAATCGGGGTGGCTTCCTAAACCTCTGACATTTGTGGTGTCTTCTGCTCTATTATTACTGTACAATTCCAGAGTTGGTATTGTTTTTCACTACGTTCGTGGGAGCTAGTTCCTCCACGCTGGGAATGCTCCGAAAGTGTCTCTATTCGACTACCAGTATCTCCATGGTAATAATAGAGTCTGTTAGTAGGCTTGAGTGGGCAGTAGAGTGAGCCCTTGCCGGCGCCTGGCTGATGATGGTGAGATTCCAACCGCCATAATCACACGAAGTTGCCTACGACGGCTTTGGGAGCCGTCTGCATACGCCCCATCGCCGTCTGCCTTTTCGTGCTTTTCTGCTCGCGCTGGTTAATACCGGTAGAAGGGGTGCAGCTATCAGATAATAAACTGACGCAGAAGTATGAAGAAGTTACCTTGGTTTTAAAACCGGTATGACCTCAGCCACAATTGAGCTGTCTGGCGTGCATTTTTCATTTTTGAAGTGTAAGATTCTGATGTAATACTGTATTGGCCAACAACTAAATCTCACGTTTACCAAGTAGTTAGGTGAAGTCAATTTTGTTCTTTATACGGGAAATTAGACCCCAGAGGGTGGTTTTGCTTCGGATGAGATGCCGTCACGTACACATAAGCCCAGTTAGTCTGCTAAAATTTATGGGCTTCTATGACTTTAGAATGATGTGTGGCCTTAGATTAAATGTGGATTGAATGTTACAGCAAAACACTCGCAAACGACGACTGAACACAGGGGTTACTCAAAGACTGTGTTTGAACGCCGGTGACTTCGTAGCACATTGTGGAGATTTTTAGCAGCAAATTGGCGAATGGGCACAAGGTAGTTGGCCCCAGAGTTCAGCGCTCTGAAAGCAGATAAAACAAAGCAACTGACAAGTGTTATAGACCGATATCCAAAGTCGTCAGAAGACATGTGCAGATGATCAGCCCATGGAGTGATAGAAACTTAAGAAATATTTAAAGTAGACTGAATTCGACTGATGAGGGTGTAAATTCCCATGCTATTGGGGAATCGTTAGACATGTGTAATGGCCAGATGCCACATTCAGTAGTGTTTCTGCATTCGAAATGTTCCCACGTCTTAATATTCTTATTTTTCACCAAGGCTTCGTTCATTTACTATTTGTTGATAATTGGGCCTCCACGCAGACAATCCTACTGGGTCATAACGGTGAGGAGAATATATATCGGCGCAAAGTTAATGGCTGTACTTACTAAACAATGCCGTTAGCATTGGCGAAAACAAGGTTGAAGAGGTAAAAAAAACTAATAATATCTAACACAAGTCATCGTACAAACAAATGAGCTACACCCACTTGACGTAGAACAATATTTTGGGATATTTTGCCCCATTAAACGATAACGCGCACACCCAACTTATGAAGAAGTTATATTATCGAAACTGAAATTTCGATGCTGCAAACATCGGCTAAGATGCAGGAAACTGAAAGTTTCCAGTGAAACAAATAATAAATAAGGCTCATGGTATATAAGGAGTGCAAATATCGCTCGAGAGGAAAAAATACCCGGTTCAGTTTAAGCTATACATCCCATCTCTACTGGAACTGGTTTCTGCTGGAGCGATTTGTTCGAGTGGGAAGTTGGGATCTCTTTAACTGAGAAAACTCAGGTCTGAGACAGCTTCAGATTGTCAAAGAACAACATATTTGTACCATATTAAGAAGGCGGAATGATCTTGGCAAACTGTCCATGTGTTAATGAGCTTGGCAAAACGTGACAAAATCCACGACTTTTAGGCCACCATGTGGAACGTGAGTGTAGAGCACGACGAAGTAGATATTCTTCATCTGCTGTCAAACGCAACAGTGTAGAAAGCACGCGAATCAAATGCACCGCCTAGATTGGGAGAACAGAAAAAGTATTCACCATGAATTTTAGTTATACGAATGAATGGTGAAATCGTTTTTGTTAATTGAAAAAATTCATCTACATTAGGATAAAACCTAGTAGACAGTAAAGAAACTGTTCTCGAGGATTTTTCAATCGACTGGCTTGGTGTTCAGTTCATGTGTCAGGTTGTCTAACGGTAACTTTCGAATTCTATGATTGTGCATAATGTACTAGTTAGTCTGAAAGTACAGACACGCCATTCTCGATATCGACTGTATTGAAAAGTACTTTTGAAGCACTACGAAAAAGCCATCTTCGACGATCAAAAGGAAGGATTTCCGACGATTTCCGGTCACTTAACTGTTAACTGAACAGAATCGGTTTACATCTTACAGAAGAGGCACTTAAGATCCGGTCTCACCAGTCCGGTCGGGATGAATTGGGTTCCCAATTTTTTGCATTTATATCTCACAGAAAATTAGCTGCACCGAGAAAAAAAGTAGAAAAAAAATCCAATCTTCCCCTGACACTGCTGACCGCTATGGTATGTACATGTACCAGTGTCCTGACACGAAATTCTTCCGGTAAACGTTCTGCTGTGCACTGTGTTTGACGTGACGCCGTAGGCTCGGTTGCCAGTTAAGAACATAGATCTGAGTGCCGGGTAAGATTGTGGAGTGCCGAGGCATAGGAATGGTTAACGGGTACCGTTATTGGGTGTAGAAAAGAGTGGCGATTTGCAGTCATCTGCCTTTTACTCGCAGCTCATGCTGAGCGATGATCCGTGACGTCCATGTATCCGATTTATCCTCTAGTAGAAGACAGCTGAATGAGGTTAAAATTGAGGGCAAGCACACCCATGATTAATTCACCTGCCCTAGCACATCCCATGGTATTCTGTACTTCAATGGTTACTTATAAATATAAGAGCAGTAAGATAATATTTCCATTGGCATTCCGAATACCAAGTTGCGCCGTGTGGTCCCAAACGCCAAAGCACCTGCCGACGCCATATAGGGAATCAACCGGTCAAAGAAGAAATCAAGTCATTCGGTGAGCCACTGAAAGACGGAAGTCATTCGGCGTAAGAACCAGCAGGCTGTTGAACAACTGTAAGTGGAAAACAGCAGTTTCACATGTTTACAAGTGCTGAAAATGACTATTTCCCAGGACAAATATATATTTTACACGGACCTGAAAACAAGCTTGGTGTCTACGCAACGATATATACATGGAATTATACAGAAAATTGGATAAAAGTGGGGAAATTATTAATTATAGTAAACAATAAACAAAACAAAAGGATATTTTTTGTAAGTTTTAACCGTGCACACCAGATTTCGCAACCCTCACGCAGGCTCTCATTGGGTTCATGTCTCGTTACAAATCGTGTTCCACCTATTCGCTAGATTGGCGTGCGTCAGATAGCTGCACCAAGTGTTTTGAGCGCCCCTGAAGCAAATGGACAGTTTAGTTCTTACAAACACATGGTCGGAGTCGAGGAGAGTGCTGCGGTACGACCTGCACTCTTCTAGATACCACTGCCATTTGCAGCTAATAGAAATGTGGTCGATTTGGGTCCACCGCTGGCTCGAAGAGGGCTGACGCTAGGGGGGCACACTGGTGACTGGAACGTCTGAAGCTCATATGGGCGAGAAATAATCGATACTATGAGCATCAAAGCTGTTCTCCGTCTTCAGAACGACAGGGATCCAGACAGAAACTGCCTAAGTGCGCCTCATTTGGGGACAGCTAACGAACTATAGCATTCATGACACTTGAAAAAATCACGATTTCACCCCGCCTTGTTGTACGCAAGGGGTCCTGCAGCTTTTTATAGAAAGTCTCCTTGATTGCATGTTAGCAGAAGTCTATGGGTGCATACCTTGAAACGACAAACAAGTAGCATCTGTCAAGGCGACGACCATTAAATTTGCACGAACCTCTAAATCTCACTGTGCATAGCCGGCTGTCGACCGGGATCAAGTCAAGTGGCGGCCTTTACTGGATTGTGATTTATGAAACGGCGGACAAACAATATGGGCTGTGTAGAATATACGCAACTCCTAACTCTCAAGTCCATCATATGACGCAAGAGACATCAACAAATTTACTTATTAGCTTAACTTTTTTTTTATCCACTGCACTTCTGAATAGTGCGCGCTGGGAAGAATCAACCAAAACGAGAGAATATTAGTGCATACTTAATAGCTGATCATAATGAAATTGAAACACGCTTAGCGCCGAATTTTCATCCGACAGCAGATCTTGATTTTTTTTAATACTCGAACTTTCTGTTGAGCGCTGAATGGAAATCATAGTAACTGGAGATTTTTCTATCACTTGCACAATACATGAGCATTGTGAAAAAGAACCCAATAGCCTCTAAAACCTAGGACATTAATCAGGAAACCAGAAACCACGACAATGATATCCGGAATGTCGTGGTATCACACCAAGCGAGAGAGTAGCTATTTCTCACCAAAAACAATGTCTTCCCCCATTGGAACTATTAAAACAACTCCCTCGATTGATAAGTAACGATGCAACAAACAAAACTGATACACGAAAATGCGTACCTCACGTTCACGACTCAATATGAACTTTATCACTACGTGACGTAGGTAATTCCAACTAATTGAGTCAAATGGGAAGTTCGTTCTTTGTAAATCTTCCGCGGTGGTTACTTTCATTACGGACTGCACTGGTATGATTTCGCATTGCGACTTCATTTCAACCGGCCGAAAGTAATCAGACTTTGCGTGATCTATGAGGTTATGGTTATTGAAGTTGTTGTCGAGTTGGCCGGGAGTTGTTGGGTTGACGATGGAATCCGACGAAAATTGTGATACTCCGTGTGAATTTGCCTCGATCACAGTCCCCAATTCGTCTGCCATTCGGTGCTCGTTTATCCTGGTGAAACATATAAGACGGATATTTACAGCGTATTTCTGCTGTGGAAAATGCTAATGTAACACAAGAAACAAGAACTCACTTGGACTGCGGTATGCGGTTCAGTCTAGATGGGTCCAGGAGTTCCGAAAACCAGTCAACTCGATCAGGGAGTCGGCTATTTTTAATTAATTTACTGCCTCCGGATACTGTGGTTTGAGGATTTTGGATGAGTTCAGTGCACATCCGCTGTAGCTCCTTCAGTCGCTTTCGCTGGATACGTATAAGCTGCAAAATGATCAAAAATGTGAAATTTTCATTTTCGACGCGCCTAAACTGGGTTTGTTCCAAATTTATCGAAGAACGATGCACCAGGCATAATGATATATGCTAATAGTTAATATTCAACAAGAGCGATTTATCGGAAACTGAAAATTAGTCGACCTATCGATTTCAAAGAGCATCCCTTTGCACTACTTAATTTTCAGTTAATTTGGTTCTTACAGATAACATAATCCAAAAATAGACTATAATTAGATTAAAAAACCGTAACACCATTGATGTAGTTTTTACAAAGTACCGGCTTATAATATCAATACAAACCAGCACCGGAAGATGACGGAAAAAGAGAAAATTATTTTGATCACTTGACATTTTTGCTAAAACCACAGTATGAAAAAACGACAGGGTTCTGGCTTTTGCAAAACCGCTGCAGTCTGCACATTATCTACGTTCCGATGAGTAGAATAGTTTCCATCGAACTTGATAGCCTATCCGTCAGTTGTCATGGGAGTCCCTGTAGGCTATTTCACCGCATCGGAAGTGATTGGTTCGGGAAATCCAACTGTTATTTAACTCGGTGATAAGTAGGGCGTTCAAGTGGTGTGTTGGATTATGGCTAGCCCATTAGGGACTATTTAGTTGAACTCATTAGTAAAGACCTATCAGAAACAAAAGAACACCGCTTAATGAACTGGTACCACTGGAATTTAGTATGAAATTTGGCCATAATCGTTGCTATCAGCCTGTTACCGGCCCAATTCTGCTTCCCAAGTATTTATTATATAATTATATGGCCTGTAAGCACTCCCAAAACGGAACGAAGTGACAATCGGTGGGGTTATACTTAGTTGTTATTTTATGTTGATCCGATTATTAAGTGCGACAATCGGACCGGAGAGGATAAGACAAAACTACCAACACAAGGTCTTGGTGATATGTAAGACAAGAGTTACGAAGTAATTTTCTCTTCACCGATTAGCTAGTATAGACCGGCAAACTTATAAACTAAATTTCTACTTTTTGCATGACCAGCTATGTATGGTAGGAAATAAAGGGTACAGAGCTCTCAGAACAAGAACTGGAGGTATAAAAAAATAGCTGAGGTCACTAAGGAGAAACGCTTCTGAGGGTCACACATAAGCCACTGAGATCGAAGGTACGATTCAGCTGCAATAGAGGTCAGCTGCAAGTGGAGGTCTCATTTTCCAATCACAAAAAAGCCAAAGAAATTGCGATTCGAGGCGATCTAAAGGGTCTCTGTGGTAACTACTGGTCTGTCATAGTGCGACGCTTATTTAAAACTTACTAGACCAAATCGGAGGTAAAATCTTGCTTACTTTAGTTTTCAGACTGCCCGATAATGTAAACACACTATAGGGAGAGCCGAGCAAGGAATAACAGCAAAAAAGGTTTTAATTGCATCGGCATTTAACACTCGCCACAGATGTGAAACGGTTTCGGCTTTGACCACCAGGCCACTCGCTACTCATGAGTAGTTCAACGTAGAAAACAAAAATACGCTTCAAAGACGATATCCTTCGTGAAGTAATTCACCATGTGATATCATCGCGATAAAGAAACCATGGAAGCACTGTACAGCTATTTCATCCCTGTTAGGAATCATCAGTAGTGCATATCCACTGCACCCGAACTGGGACGCGAACCCGGGACGAACGATTCTGAGTCGAACGCCTTAGCCATTACGCTACCGGGCGTGCTCTAAATGGTTTGTTGAACTTCACCACATGATGTTGCACCTATCCGTCACTGATTTGCACGGTTACTGTCCGTTAGCTCACAGTGATCGACCCCTACTGATAGACGACTTCTCTGAAGGTAGCCTAAGTACGACTCTTTCCCGGACTTGACCCCGGAGCCTCAAAGCCTGCGGCTCTCCTAATGACGGTCAGACAACGGCGTATTCGATATACACTTACCACCTGCTAAGTAATTTGGTGAAAATTTGTCCACGATTTTATAATAAGACATTGACATCTTTCAGGAAATTATTATTGGAGAAAAATACGATGTGGCGAACGAGCTTGCTCTTAGGTGTTGTGATTGTAAGGGGAAGCTATGTGCGGGTGCCAAGTGCTGGGCCACTTAGCTTCTGTGCAGTATGTTATACGAAGGTGAAACCCGACTAAACCGAGAATAGTAAGGCTGATTGTCAAACTCCTCTGGTGTCAGCTGAACAACACATGGGCTTGAATTTAGACTGACTGCAAGCTCAGGACAAACACAAAGTCATCCAAAAATCCCAGACCGCCGTGATTGAAACTGCTCTGATTTGTGACACGCTCAGAGGGGAGCAGAATCGGTGCTGGTTATGAGGACCAATGAAACGGTTAGGTGGGAAGGGGGATCAGCTGTATCCTGTGTGGACCTTCATAACCATTTGATTATAAAAAAAATAAACGGGAAACTGTCGTGTTGAGAGGCCAGAGACCAATTTGATCATTTTCGCTTGACCAGACGGGTTGGGAATGAAACAGATTGGAGACGAGATTTCGAGACAGTAGCCATGCTACCATGTACCAATAAACGTGGTTTACAATAACTTCGAAGGGACATGATAAGTTACGCTTCTAATAGGTAAACTGTGTCTTCTGTTGTGCATATGTATGTATGCATGCATGAAACGGATCGCGGGTGAGATTACCAGACGAAGAGAGGGGAGAGGGACGTGGATCAGTGACCGAGGTCGGCAAAGGATTCGAGACTTTCGGAAGCGGCGATTGGACCAGGGAAGCTTCAATATTTGCAGGACCTGTTTTGGTGCACATAGCGATGGATCGCAGAGACGAATGTTTATGGTCTCAGTGGAAGACAGGTCTCGGCACTTCGCCAGTTCTGATGGCCTAATTCCAATCCTGTAGATCATTCTGAACGCCTCAGCCACATTTACTCGTGATAGTCACCATCGATCCAGTGCTTGACTAAGCCCACTGGTGTTCACGAATCCTTATGTTCCCCAAACTGATAATTTCAACCGCGATACAATTAATACCCACATACATAACATAAGACAGGTTTTGACTGTCAGAACTCGAGTTTACTGCAAAGCACGTTTAGCGGCGTGGCCGGCGGTGGCCAAGCGGATAAAGTCGTGGCATTTAGACGTGAAGGTTGCGGATTCAAATACTCCCACCGCCGGTCAACTTCCCCACTTGGCATTCCTCTGTTAGACACAGCCCACTTCCTGAGAGATGATTTACGTCGTTATTTCATCAATAAAGGAAATAAGAAAAAAATTATGGATAGCTGAAAATGAGCTTGTTCATCGCATCGTGTCGTCTTTCAGTGTGGTCCATGAGACCTTTCGAAAAGCAAATATTAATTTGCCAACTCCAAAATGAAAGACACAGACCTCCGCTTAGTGTCATGGAATGTCAATCGCGATAAGCCAAATATCACCACCTACCAAGCGAAAGGACAGCTGTTATTCGACCGAACAGCACCTCCCTTTTAGTTCAGAAACAAATTTTCACTATTTAGAATAAGCAAAGGAGCTCGATTCTATGAAAAATTTAGCGCAGTATGACTTCATTGATGGTGAGCGAAAATGAGATCAAAAAAGCCTTAGGAAACAGTAAATCGAAATACCAACTTGGCGATGAAAGAAATCTCTGACTCGGTCTAAAGACCGAAATAATCCAATCAGAAGCATCGTGAGGCAGAATCCTCAAAAATCCGCTTGTGGTATCTGAGTGATTCAAATGATACCATGAAAAAGTTGTACTTTGGCTCACCCGATCCTTTTGCTGCAACCGTTCGTCCACAAACTGAGCAGTCGTTGAATGCTTCAGGTCGTCAGTCACCGACAAACTTTCATGTTGATGATGTGCCTCCTGGAATAGGATAAAACAGGGTAAAACAGGATGAAAGGAAACAACACTATCTATGGTATTCTAGCAGAAAGCACATACGAGGTCTACTAAGCTTCAGTGATTTTTTGAAGTTGTACACACCGTCAATACCAACTTTCTGGCCGACCAATTTTTGCAAAGTGAATGTCGCATCAGATCAACAACAGTCAAACGCATTTACGGAACGATTATTTTAGGTGTACAAAAGTGGTCAAGTGAGCTAAGCGTCTGCCAAAACGAGACAAGAGTTTGAGTTCCAGGTCTCCAAATTTTACGGTCACTCATGCTTTAAGCAAGCTATAAAAAGATGCCGCCCGTAAATTTGCGAGTGAAATCAAATCATTAAGAACACCTGTATGAAATGCTCATGTTCAGTTTGGTAAACAAATATTTTGCAACGAGGAATATAGCTGTATGCTACCAAGTTTCCGCGTCACGTGGAACTATGCTGAAACAGTGAACGGAAGCCACTGAAGTGGATTAATTCATTCGACTATGATTAATGTTTTGATAAGACAAAGGATATTAAAACAAAAAAGATTGGATGACTGAATTATCGCATTTTTTTGGATGGGGAGGCGACACTAGATTTAAATGTACCGGAGGTGAACGGAGTTTGGAATCTATCCGAAAAAACGATCCTCCCTGTGATTTGTTCCGTGTATTTTTCAACGTTGAAATACGGTGTTTTTGATATAGAACAGGCATGATCGATTTTTCCGTGCCCTGGGGCAGCTGAAACCTCGACAAATTGCATTCTCCACTGAAGAAGCCGTAGTGTAATATTGCAAAAATTTACATTAAATTTGTGGAGGTGCAAATAAGCTATATTCAAGCGATCATTTACATCTGGCCAATGGAACGTGCAAAAAAAATTGTATACCGAGGAACATTCTTTGATTGAGCTAATTATTAAACGTATCATGGCTGTTGAACTTCATCGGACCACCAAGTAGCCTTTCGAATCCCGTCCGTTTTGCCTTGGTTTTTCGGAATAGCAAAAAATGATCGAATAGACAGGCATGTTGAAAGCGTTGAATGTTTTGTCAAAAAAAACCAATACAAATGAGACCAATTACCGGCAGAAAAACTACATTCTTGACATGATCAAAACGTGTGTAAAGTTTTGGCTTCAACACATCACTTTTACCAGGAAACTACTTAACATGGACCTTGAACCGCCCAAGCCACTCTCTTGATCGGACTGTATTGTTTTTTATCCAAAAACGTAATTAATTGAAGGATTCAGCTATGGAACTTTAATTGCGACTCAGATTAGTGCCGTAATTCCAAAAACCATACACGCTTAGGAAGCCTACAGTAACGATTTAGGGTGATTTCGCAACGCTCGAAATCAGAAGCTGGGAGCCCTCAATGAAGGCTTTATTCAACAAACAACTGATGTAGATAATCTGGAATGTTAAAAGAAAAAACTTTATACAGAAGACAAACAATACGAAATTCTACCTAACTGTTTAATTGCAAACTATGGCGGCCAAGAGGGAATCAAACTTCTTTGTTGCGTGATTTGTATAGGTAGGTACGCCGTTGTTGTACAAAAAAGGTGTCGCGTTTGGTGTTTGTATATTGTCAGCGTAGACGTGTTCTGTGCCGTTACTGGATGACTGTATGGATATATTCGTAGCAACGTCTTTTGTACATGTGGATGTGCGGGCACCTATAGCTAAGGAATTATCCAAACGCGCGCGTTTATTATGACCAGAGAGAGCTAAGAGCGAAGTGAGACAGCATCTTCTATTCTATCCTGAAAAAAAGAACTCCACTTCATCCACAACAGGGTCATACTTTGATGATCTGGTACTGCGGGGCAAGAGCACTGATCCATAGGCAGTAAGCCAAGTTGGTGGTGAAATTCCGGATGTTGACTTTTGATTATACTAGAAGAGCCGCTGGTGTGGTATGGCGCGGTTTGCAGTGCACACCAAAGACTGCACAGAATGAAGAGCATCTAGCACCACCAGGCTCCAACGCGGTACAGCAAAATCATTGGACTTTAGTGCAAGTATTATGGTTTTCCGTACTATTCCATTCATTTGTTCAATTTGTTCGTTCCAATTGGGTTATGCGGTTTGGTTCTACTGGTGGCTATGCCTTTCTCAACTGAAGCTCTTCAGAAATGAATGACGTTCTGCGATCAGTGTGGACGTAGAGAGACATGCCGAATAATGCATCAGTTTGGAAAAGCAATTAATTATGGTCAATGCAGACATAGAAGTACAAGCGATAGCGAACGAAAATCGAGAATACTCGTCAACAATGGTTAATAGATACTTCCTCGGTGACGAGGAAGGCAAATGTCCCTGGAAATCGACATTCAGCCTTTTGAAAGGATTAGTGGACTCAATAAAGGTTCCTGATGTTTAAACGAAGCTAGATTTTAGTTCAGCGCACGCAGCACAGTGGGATTTGACGGATCTCATTTCCTTCACGAAGAAAGGTAGGTTCTTTGGACGAATAAAATGTAACATTCTAGTTCCACCGAGATGACACAAAGAACTGTGTAGTTATTGAAGATCAGGTGACTTTTGAGGTGATGCGTAACAAGCGCGTGGCAAATCACTGGCCACAATATTGCCCTTCCCCTGTCCATAAATGACATGCAAGCGTAGAAAGTTCTACACGCCATCTTTGTATTTTATCATCTTTTTATTTTGCTGGGGTGAACATGACTAAACGTTAAGGAAACCGATCTCTAATTAGTTATAAGGGTAAATCTAGAACCGATAAGATAATGACATGACTTCCTGGCCGATTAGACAATAGCATGAGTTTATTTGTCGATTGCTGAGTGATGCCGCTCACTAGATGATAACGTCCGAGAAAAAAACGGAACAGGATGTCCATTCTGTGTGTCACAGTAGCAGCGTTAACAATGTCAGAAGCATCGGTCCCCAAAACGAAAGGAACAGATTCATCAGCAGAAACAACAAGAGATCTTACAATTTCTTTCTTGATTGCCTCCAACGATTTATAAACGACCGGAGGGAGAAGAACATAAACGATTCCCGAAAACTGGACAGATTTCGTCACAGAATTGTGGGATCTCCGAGGAATTGTAGGTCATCACTCTCACAATATGTTGGTAAGATTTCAAGTCGGTGGGCACGGTTATACTACACAAAGGTTGAAGTTGATCAGGGCCGTACAGTTTTGTCTGAAATTTTGAAGCTTAGTAATCATGTTATTCGGGATCGAATGGCGTCGTAAAGCCTCTTTCAAGTTAGAGTTATGCTTTTCTTCTGTAACCTCGCAAACCGTTATGTTGTCTAGGTGAGCCAAGGTTCTTTTCAAATTCTCGTCTTGAATTATTTTTTCAGTTTCCCGCTGGAAGCGGGCAAGATCGTTCGTAGCACCAAACGGTATGCCGCAGCACTGATAAAGAGCACCGCAAGCTTCAAATGCGGTGAATTTCTTCTCGCTTTCTTTTATTGATATTTGCTGATATGCACTCCGTAGATCTAAAGTGCTATACATCCAGTAACTGAAGGTCTTGTTGATGATGCCATCTATTCTTGGTAAAGGATCAGTATCCAGATGAGTGCACCGATTGATAATTTGACTGTAGTCAACCACAATTCGTCGTTTGCGATGTTCGCTTGTGGCTACTGAAATCCGTGCCTCCATGAAGCTGCGGATGGTTCTGTGATGCCATCTTTCATTAGTTTACATATCTCCAGTTGAATGAATTTTCCGTTGGCAGCTGAGTGGAGGCGTGACTTGATCATAATAAGTTTGAATTTGTGAGCATCTCCGATGGATGAAGATGGAGAGTCCACATCAGCGGCCAATACACCACATAGGGAAAATGGAGATTAAGTTCCGGGGAATGAAATTTCGACTGACTGAATGTATTCTGCAAAAATCATGACCTAACAGCAAATCGGAACAAAGGTTTGTGAGTATGGGTAGTTTAACGTTTGTGTATTGATAGGTTTTATACCCCAACGTAACCAAACAGGGACCATGAGTCAAGTGCTTGCAAGCCATTGAGATTTTATCCTGTGATTTTATAACCGGTCAATTAAATGGCTTAGCAACAGACATAGTGATATAGCTTTCCAGACTCTCGGTGTGTATCAGGATCTTCAGTGGAACGTTGCTGATAAGATCACCGACTAAAGCGTGAGAGACTGAGAATTAGTGAAGACAAGCAGTTCTGGATTAACGAGGCGATGTTTTCAGAGGGCCGATAAACCTTCAGGTAATGACCCTTATTGCCTCACGCTTTGCGGACAGCGTCACGTGCAGGACAGTGTCTGTAGAACCCATAGAAGAAACACTTGCTGAATCTCGAATTAGTAGCTTTTAAAGTGCCAGTATGAGTTGCTGGTCCCGGCTTCTGGTGGGTACGACTGTGACTGGAATCGAGCCGTTCCCAGAGATCGTGCTTGCTCAAGGGCCGTTTGTAGGTCAAGGAAAAAGTTTCTCACTAGAAGCTGAGGTACCGTCTGTGACTGAAGCCCTGTAATAAACGCACCTCTGATGGCATCTTGATTCTTCTATGCCGCCACCGATTTGAAATAACAGTCTTTGGCTAGCGACTTAAGCTTCTGGATAGATTGATCCACTGGTGTGTTTCCTGCACGTAGCTAATATGTGTCGAGAAAAAAATCTCGTGCTTCGGTTTGACATACAGCTTTGTGAGGTTGTCTACAGCAAATCGGTAAGTTGCACGACCCCGGGTATAATCATAAACGTTGATAGATACAAAGTTATCCAATGTTCTGGGTTTGTCAAGTTGGAGTAATTAGATATTATCCAAGAAGTACACGGGTCCAACCAACGAACCAACTGCCGCTGGAGGATCCGGATAGCCATAAAAACATTCAGCAAAAAGAACCCGATCCATTGATTGTTGAATAAATTTTATTGATTTAGAATGATTTTGCAACGCTCGAATTCAGAAGTCGAGGGCCCTGAATGAAGGCTTTATTCAACAAACAAGTGGAGCATGCAGACTAGAACGTTAAAACGGAAAATATGTTAGAACGGTAGACAAATAATACGACACCCACATTCCGGTATTTACAGTTACTTAATACCTTTGCTGTTTCATGCTTTAACTCTAGGTATTTTAGGTCTAATCGACAAACCGGACCTCGGCGGTAACTCGCTAACTCAGCCCTGACGCAATAGTGAATGTAAACTTGCTATCCTTAAGTCTATCGTTGGGAACATTCAAATTAAGAAGGTGTATGTGCTTTCTCCCCAATGCTCGCACGTTTTGTCCTGGAATCTACCGCAATCAGTCACTGACCTCATGGGAAACATCGTCAAAACCGACGGTGAAATCAAATAAGTAATGGTTTCAGACCAGTAGGACCATATGATCTTCATGGGAGATACAGTGATTGAAAGTGAGACTGATAATGCCAACGAATTAAGTTGTCTTTCAAAACCGGCACACAAATGGCCCCAAGAGTTGGATGATTTACATAGTCTCCCGTTATTCTGTAAGCGATAGTGAGCAAGGTTGAATATCAGTATCTGTTAAACTGCCTGTGGAATGAAAAGTGTGCCCACGTATGTACGCGTTGGCCAACTTCGCAACTTCGAGGAAACGTGAGAAAATCTTATTACATACTATTTTCTAAGTGTATGGAATTCAAGATACAGATCGATTCACAAATAGTCTTTTACGCTGGAAACTGAATCCTGTTTTACCCCGTATTCTTCGTACTCCACAAAAGAGGGATATTTGTTAATAAATTATTCAGCTGGGATGGTATTGCAGTGCTTGATCCGGATCCAATCAAAAGAGATTAGAAATTCTAAAAAATTCCTTAAATACATTACCAAAACATTTTTTTGTAAAAAGACAACCATCCACTAATTGATAAACGACGGTATTAATTATTCGGCAAGGAAGTATTCCGCTCGTGCCACTACAAAAACCTTGCTTGGCTTAAAACACGAAGTCATAAAAATTAGTATGTTCTCACATTCGGAAATGAAGATGAACCATTAAAAATAAAACGGTAGATTTCCCACACTCACATGGCCGGATGTCGAAATTGTTTCGTCTTTACAGTCTGCCTGTTCAAGTGTGGTGGGATTTAGTTGTCCAGTCATATCTTCGATTTGACACTGAACAAGCAACAGAAGAATAACAAAAATTCCTAACAGGGAAATCGCAACAATGTATGAACCTTGAGTAAATACGAAAACGTTACACTAAAGTCAATAAGCGAGGCTCCATGACGAAGTCTAACAAACAGGGTAGGTGAGGAGTAAGAAAACAGAAGGCCCATTCACAAGTAAGTATCCTGTAGACGAAGAACGAAATGCAATGACGTGATTGGGAATTGTTCAGAAATGCAGAGTATTTTAAATGAAGCGGACCTTTTGTTAAAGAACGCGAAATGTTAGGAGTGGGATTTCACCAACCTTAAGATTCTAGTTCACAAAAGACGCCGATGCCGTCAGGTTTATTGCTGTTGAAAAGAGTAAACCACGTACAGTATCTGCGGCGTGTCATTTATCTCACGATAACATTTGCTGGTCTCTTTCTAAGTATTGAATTCCGTGAACTTCAACGTTAAGAAGTTTGTTAGTTCATTGGAAATAAAACACTGTAATAATTCACATCATTCTGTACTACTTTTGCTCTTTTCTCCAAACCTATCCTATCAGCGAGTTTCACAATCAGTGCATGGAACTCAATACCATTAGCATCGTTCCCGATAAAACCTTGGGAGGAGCCATACTAGGCCAAAGTAATGAGCACGTATCTCACAACCATAGGATTTTCATAAAAAAGATAATTTTCGACATTTCATACAAACCGCATCACGATCTCTATTGTAACCGATTCCGCACTCATTTTTACTAGTATCTTTGTTCTGGAAGGGAGTCTAGGCAAATAAAAAAACTGCCAGTAAGAGATATTGACCATGAATGAAAGAATAAGAGGGAGCGATCTTTAAGCTGAGAAGCCAAAATGTTTGCAACTTAAATGCCAACGAGCAAGATGCGTCGCCATTTTCTTGCAAAGAATGGTACCTTCTATAAATTTTCAAGTGAATATTACAAGTTTCCAAATTTTCCAAGCCTTTGAAGGTAGCTGTGAATGAAGCAATTTTGTAGAAAGGGTGTGCAGATATCTCCGAAATTTTATTTAGACGATTAGCCAAAAATGAGTCTGAGTCGTCGGAAATAGAACTTTATCAGATGTCATCACAATTAGGAACTGTTGAAGGTCCACTGGGTAGATATAAAAGATATCTTCCGAAACCAAAGTCGTATGCTCAGCGAACAATGGACAAAAACGATATTGGTCTGAAACCGCAGACCGTATGGAAATTGTAGCCACTTTGAAGATTTTAGAGAGCTATTCCAATTCATATGGTCCATTTGGAAGAAGACTCAACTTCTCTCCTCCGCGCTGCCCAGCGGCAGTGCTCGTCTCATATCGGCATGTAAATGGAGGCTACAAATAGGGGCCAAAAACTTCAGCCAGCTGTTCAGTTAGCTAGAATCTTCTAGACAATGCTCTTTGCACTTTAGTAATGAAGGAGCATGATTATAGACTCCGATACGTCATGTTAGCTGCAGACTTCGTCTCACCTAGCCCTGATGACAGTGTTAGAATGAAGCACGACTGGTAGACAACTATTTATGACAAACTCATACATGGTTACAGTTATGTGATGCATTTATTACAAACCTGGCTCAGTTCGAAGTCCTTCTCCCGTTTACTCAAGAAATTATTGGCGGATTTCAGTGCATCTTGCAGACAATTTAACTGACATTCCAACTTCATCTGAAGGAGGTATAAAAACACGAAAATAACCGTTAGGACATATATAGTAGGGTATAGTGTTAAAACGTTAAGACTGCGGGACTAAAGCATCTGTATGTATGTTTTTTATATTTCCAAACGCATCATGAGACTCTTCTGAGTGGCCAGCTAACGATGGTTATTTTTCTTAGTTCGGAAAGATGCATGCTCAAATGAGCGATACATTTTTCATCGGCCATATTAAAAAGAGATCATTTGGCATTAGGGTCGCATTTTGATCATGAGAAGTGCGCATGCATGATGAATTCATTTCAGAGCCGTAAGTATTCGGCAGATAATCTTTGTCCATTGGCCTAGACCAACTTAGAGAACGATGACACACAGTGTACAGCCAGTTTTCCTCTGGTGCGAATGGCAGAAACAAATTTTCACAGACTAACCAATGAATAACTTTTGACGAATCAGGATAGGTTTCCTAAATAAACTCACCGTTCATGCACAAAACCGATAATTTAAACAAGATTTCAATACAGAGCCAATCAAGCAGTGTACAGATATAGGAATGATCAAACAAGTAAAGGGTGCGCATAACTGATGAGTGACAATAAACGTTTTATTGGTCATGTGTATCCGGGAGATCTTGCCCTGTCGTCCGTTTGCATACCACCAATCATTATCGTAAGAAGTATAATTTGTTTACATCGATACAGTGTGAGTTGGTCAATAAAAAGATAGAAAAACCATTAGACAGTGCAGCACAGTCGCACATGCGGCATTCAACAAACCAGTGGACAAACTGAAGAGGGTCAAAATGTTGAAAATCGCTCAGCTGTTATCTTTCGGTAGTTAGGTACGTGCAAAATTAACTAGGCTACAAACAAGCATCAACTTCAAATTCCACAAGGTATTTAATCACACTATTAAGATTTCATCACCGGACTATGCATTGCACCGTGTAGTTCGGAATATTCAGACGGTGATGCACCAGGATAAAATGGTTTGACGTTCGGGAATGACATCCAACCGAAATCAATTGAAAACCCATTCTGTTAAACAAATTATATCCGTACATATTGTAGTATCATACCGTTATGCAGATGAGCACAGGTAAACACTTGAGAGGTAACAAAAATGCTCCAGTTAAGTATCCGATTGCTAATTGCACTGGGAGCGACTGCATCCAAAGGTCAAGTATAACCGTTTTACCTTTCATTTGATCAAGACGGAGTGACTCTTTGTTCGGTTGTAAAGTTCATAGGCAAGATATTTTTTAAGTCATCTAAGGGATTTGAGTAGTAGTGAGGCTATCCTGCCATTTTAGAGGAATACAGTTTCAAATGAACACTGAGGATCTGAAATAAGTTCAGCAACCAGCAGCAGTATTCAAAGAACCAAAAAGGTAAAAAAACGACAAGAATATTTTAAGCAAGAAAATGTTGATGGGGGACATCTCCCGTCATTAGCAAAATTTGTTTGGCCTTGACAAATAACAAGCGAGCAAAACGAAATAAAATTTTGGTCTAGTCGAAATAAGACAGTAAGCGCAAGATGAAACAGAGGCATGCAAGTGTAAGTGAACAAAATTCAGAATGGTTACTGATTGCTCCGTCTGAAACTTGATTTTATCTGGTTAGAATAAAGCAAAAGTCAACTAAACTAAAAATGATTAAGAGGTAAGTGGGAGCGCGGTTAAAGTCACCAATAATAAAGTTTAGACAGTCAGATAGCAATGGAATCAGAAAGGATATAAAAGCATAGTGAGATAGATTGGTATCACACAAAGAGCATAACGGATCTATACAAACAGTAAATCACTGTTCGACTATAAGATGGGAATTTTGAATGAAACAAAACCAACAGACAGTCAACACCACAACAATCGAAAGTGACAGATAGGCTTTTCAGACTAACCGCTGTTGATATAGGTTACAAAATCATCGTCCGCCTTTTTTGGCATGAACTGCATCCTGAAGAAAGCAACAAAAGCAGTCAAGGAGCACGGGCTCATCTCCACCATTTCCATTGAAGCAGGGTTTTTTTAATGCAGACCACGCAGGTTTTCGTGTGAATTTGAATGCAAACACTGGTTAATCAAGGTATTTATTAAACATAGGCCAAATGTTAGTGTTGACCAGAATGAGAAGAGTCATTTCGTTTGGTGTTGTATCTAGGAGCAGCAAGCCAACGTTTCGACGAAATTACGCAAGGTATCGACGGAAATGACGACAGAGAACCAATCTAGATGAGGGCTTCCTATGGGTAAGAAATCTTCAGTAATATGGGGCTGCTATTAAGATATTCCAAGTGATAGTGTTGTGGAGCATCCAATTAAGACAATAGATTCTCCAGTGAAAACAAGAAGATTCAGTTCGGTGAATACTGCATCGAAATAGCTCATCAGCATTACTCTCTGCCGACCATCCAATGCTTGTGAAAAGTGTATGCGAGAGAACCATGCCGGTTTCCGTCCCGGTCGTGGTTGTACTGATCAAATTTTCACTTTGCGGCCAATCTTAGAGCATAGGCATATGTTTCGCAGACGCACGATGTGTCCTCCTTGATTTGAAGGTGGTGTTTGACTCAGTCGATCGTGCAATCCTGTGGCATTGAACCTCACTGAGTGGAGTATCAGAGAAATTCATTTCACATATCCAGTCTTTATGCAAACAGCCGAAGGCGAGTTCGTGCTTAGGATGATCTTTCACCCGAGTTCACCACGAGAAATGGTGCTTGCCAAGCTTGCACCCTTCATCTTCTCTTTTCAATTTCGTCAATCAGATGGTTACGGAGGCAGCCTTATCCTCATGTGGAACTAGTGGCATTGACAGTTACTCAGGCAGGAACCAGTGTGACTTAAAATGTTCGGACGAAGTTATGCTAGTGAAAAAAGACCCAAATAAGTTGCTCATTTTTCTCAAAGATCTGAACGATAGTAAAGACAGGTTTTGGATGCATCTTAGCGGCTTTCTTTCGTTCAAAATCCTTTCTCTTATGAATTTCTGCACAACTCGCTATTTCGCAATCGATCGTTCATTATTCTTCTGAATAGTTGGTGTTGTGAGGTACCAACTAAGAATAGAGCACGCTGGTGCAAGGTCCATGGTTGCAAGTACTGGAACTTAACTGACGTGACCGGCCAAAGACAAGATCGTACGGACTTTATCATGACAAGTGATTTCGCCAAAGCTGCCCTATCTGGCTGTTTCTTATCAACTTTGGGATTGAAGTGATCGCGAAAGTCAACCCATCCTCCTCAGATGAAACAGTGACAGAAATATTTACTCCTTCAAAAAATCGTGCAAATAGGAATGCACCAGCGGTGATTTAATTCTACCCAAACTTTGCTAAATTGAGGCACCAGCAGTATCCGTCTATCGATGAAAGATCATGCTCATACTATACCGATAAAACTGGCTCAGATGTAAGGTATCCGAAGTTCTTCAGCGTTCCATCACCACTGTCTACGTAGGGCTCCTAGGACTTAGTGGAAGAATTCTATCAGCAACTTTGACATAAGCGCAGGGTGCTCAGTCGGTCGAGCATGCACTAACTAGAATATATCAGGGTGGTTCACAGATCGACTTCCTCGGTGTGCACTGTTTTCCCAGGCAGGTAATGAGAAACATATAACAAGGTTGTCAATCCAAGATGCGATGAAAAGTGTGAAAACCCTAAATAATGAACTGTCCCAAGCGGTTGAAATCCACCAAGCCCCTCGGTGAGATGGTAAGAGACCTTAGGCGGTACGGCTGATTGCCTCAGTTATTGGGGTTGTTATATCCAAAATAATTCTGGTGTTCTGTAATCGTTACGAAATGTGATCATGTGATTTTTCCTTCGCCTTCAAACGATGCGGCGAGGTACCAAACGAAACCTGAGCAGTTCAGTGCAAGGAAACAACTGAGGATATTGAAAGCAAAACAGAGAGTAGTGCATCCAAACCAGCTGCAAAGTTAAACCGAAGAAGTTGCGCCAGTATTCGCAGGAATTATATAATTCAGTGGTGGGAAGACTATTTCGAATTTGTAGCGTCAGGAGAGTGCATAGAGCCCTTCCGTCTAAGAGTCCACAGAAGAAACACAACAGTGATTCGTTGATAATTGTTTGTCAGTTGGGCTGAGCCAACCTTAGGAACGAGGGAAGAATGCCCTAGAATACACAAAAATGTATATATGGAAAGATTAAATAGTATCTTGTTGCGTGAAAAAAATTGCCCCGGGAGCACACGACCGGTTATGTCCAGAAACCGTTTACAATTTATAACTAATCTGATTATATTCTTTTCTAGTTACTAAGGTTGGTTAACCCACACTGATAAGGAATTATCAACGAATCACAGTTGTAGTTCTTCTGTGAACTCTTCAACGAAGAGATTCCATGCACACTGCTGAAGCCAAAAATTACTTTATGGTGAAACACTAATTCGGAGTGCGAAAGTATAAGGAAGTATGCATACCCGACGAGCGTCAACAACCGTAGAACCGGTCGTGTGCTTCTAGGGAAATTGTGTTCACTCATCTAGATATCACCTACAATCTATATGTATATACTGTATACGTACAGTGAAATGATAGTTTGAGAAAGAGTGAACCACGATAGAACGTGCCGAATGTCAAGTGAAATGAGACTTTGAATTCTGTCGCATTTACCCAATCGACCGAACGCTTAAGGTTATCCTATCCGTTGAAAAAACCCAATCAAGTAAATATTATAAAATCAAAGTCAAACATCAAAGCAGGTCACGGGGAACATGATGACTGAAATTAATCAATTTTATCCGAATGATTGATGGTACTATACAACCTTCAAGTTTATGATGAAAAATTCATTTTGGTCCTTTCGGTTGTGTAAGATCCGTGATGTACATGCGTAATTAAGTCCAAGCGAGCAGAAACTTCGGGAATGTTTGAGCAGGAGTAAATTCGATCAAGAATAGCGGAGAACAATGCTCATAAAGGAAAACAGACCCCTTAAACTGATGAGGTGATAGCAGCCGGAATGGAAATGTAGCACATCCAGTCAAAGGGTGCGCGTTCCACATATGCACAGGTTTAAGTTTGTTCGCCAGAATAGGGATGTAGTAGCATATCCACAAATCCCTCTATGGGGATCTGCAACGTGTGACAAATCAGGATATGGAATAAGTGGGAGAGTGGGATTTACAAAGACAGACCGAATTCTAAGGGATGGGTGGTGTCAGATAGAATTTTGTCTGCGCATCTCAAATAAGCACAAATGTGTCAATTGCAGATGTTGTTGACGGGATTCGACATGGGAATTTCGGAAACTTTGCTGGTCATTTTGAGACCTTCGGAATCACAAGGATTGCAACAGTCGACACAATCGGGACTTATTTATGAAATATGACTGAAATTAATTCAAATTGCTTGTTATAAAATTATGTACGTTTCTAATGGTAATGAGACAAACATCCTCGGGCATTAAATAGTTGTTTTTTTGTGTTGGATGAGCAACAGAATTGAAGCGGAGAAAAAGTACCGTAATTGCCAAGCTCAGCTGGAAGAAGTGACCCAGATGAAAGAGGAACAGAAACTTCAAATAGAAGCTCTAACAGAACAACTTTTTCACGTGAGTCGATCGTTGTTATAAGCTAACGATGCTATTTACAGCTGTCTTTTTGTTGATTCGATGCGGAACATGATCTATGTTCATTGCAATTCTACCATTTCTATCAATGTCAGCGTCAATAGCGTATTCCAGCAATGACGTTCAGTGGAAGGGTTGGGGTCAGTGGCTTCACGCTAAGCCGAATAAAGTAACAAACATTCGACAGATGTGCCGATTGCAATTCCCCGACGAGTATACTGTCCGATTGTGAGACCAAAGTCGGCGGACAGATGCGATCAACTATTTTCTATCTTTCACTTCCTTTTTATTAATGAAACAACAATGTACATCAATATTCAGGATGAGGGCCGCGGCCAACAGAGGGCTGCCAAATGGGGAAGTTGACCGGGGGTGGGAGGATTTGGACCCGCGACCTTTACGTCCGAACGCCACGACCTTATCCGTTTAGCCGCCGTCAGGCAAAAGTACTGGTTCAGCCCGGGGTCGAACCGGGGACCTTCCGCGTGTGAGGCGGACGTGATAACCACTACACCACTGAACCAACGAAGCGGCACGCCTGTATGGTTTGCGTCGAAAGGTCACAATAAACGTTATAACTCAGTGTAGGCCATCTAACCGCTCTCTCTCTCTCTCTCTCTCTCTCTCTCTATATATATATATATATATATATATATATATGATTTTGTTCACTCGTCCAGATACAGCTTACAATTTATAACTATTCTGGTTGTATTCTTTTCTCGTTACTAAGGTTGGTTAACCCAAACTGATAAGGAATTATCAACGAATCACAGTTGTAGTTCTTCTGTGAACTCTTCAACGAAGAGATTCCATGCACACTGCTGAAGCCAAAAATTACTTTATGGTGAAACACTAATTCGGAGTGCGAAAGTAATAAAACGTTTGGGCAAGAGAGCACCGGGTGTGAATACTCGACGAGCATCAACAACCGTAGAACCGGTCATGTGCTCCTAGGGAAATTGTGTTCATTCATCCGGATACTGCTTACTAGACATATATACATATATATATATATATGCACACTTCGGATTTGAAAGGGAATAAAGACAACATAGTCACTAAAATGAAGCAACAGAAGACCCTGAATTCACAAGCAACTTCGACACTGATTTATCTAAAAGCTGGGTGCGTTATCACACAGGCTGTATAATCACCCACCCTAGAATTCCCCATGATTTGTTAGCGTGAAACGGCAGAACTGGTCTCATTGATCGCTACATATTTCCCAGAGCAACGTGTTAAAGCTGTAAGAATGAATGTGAAACGTGGACATTTTCCAATCATTTCAACCTAACTAAAGGTTGCAACACAATCCCTAATGTTCCCGGTTCACTGCCACATTCTTCTGTGACTCTAATCAAATGGTTGCTGAATTACTCCGAACCAACAACGGAGACGCGTGGAATCTACTTTGCTTAAGTTCTCTATACATTTCCTTATTACACGCTGCTACATCATCTCCTGATCTCTACTACGACTTTTCCGTTCAGTAAAAAGAGCACGATGTGGTAGACCAGTGTTCACCACACGCAACACGTGCCCCAACCAACGAAGTCCACTAAGCTTCATAACCTGTGATAGGATCTTCTGCGAACCGCCACCCAGTGCTCGATTTCTAACCTCCACATCGCTTACTTGGTCAATTCATCCAATCCCAGGAATACGACGTAGACATGGATGATCAAAAATCTCCAAACGACGAACATCTTCATCGAACAAGTTTCACGTATCGCAAACTCCCAACGAAACTGAGCAAACTGCTGCAAAGTACACGCCACCTTCCAACTTCAGGAAAATATCAGGTACGCGCCACAGGTGCCTCAGTCAAGCTTACGACACCACAGCCTTGCACATCCACACCCCCTCGTCTATTACCGAGATACCAAAAAAATAACACCGGAAGAGAAACATGACACCGGAATTTGTTCACTGTAGAGTACAAAATATGTCATGCTAAGCTATGCGCTTTGTTTTTGAGTAAAAGCAACGTGCTGAATTTCACATCATCATTTTGTATGTACCTATTTGCTGGTCCTGATGGGGAAGACGTATGCTGGTTGCACAACAAAAATGCCTGTCGAAAAGTATTCACGGACATTAGTTGGCGCGGTTGGCAACAGCAGCTCTTTAATACTTAACCGAAAATTACCGTCCGATATGTTTAAGGAAAGATTTTCATTCAGTGACAACGAGTCGGGGTCGGCTTCTCAGACCAATGAGATGACGATTCCCGAATACACCGGAACCAGTCTGATTCACTTCTCCAACCTTCCTCATGAGTTCAACTAGAGTCTGCATACATTCTAACTGTGTCTTGGCCAACGTACTATCAAAATACAACCGTATGACCACTGGCCGGGGTTTTCCGTCTCTGGAAATCTGGTAAACCAACCTAGTCGAAGTTCAAGTTGTCTACTGACACGGCCTTTGCGTAACCCGTTCTTATTTCAACATGGAGGGGTTATGAAAATATTTTGGAGCAAAAGAACAACAATGACATGAATTAACTCACTAAGTTTTGCGTTGCTTCATCCCTTTCCACAGCAATTTGTTGCGCATGTTCTTTCAAACCGGCAATAGTGGAATCAAGAAGAACCTGTTTGTCCAACCATTTGGCTTCCTTCATGGCTATTTCTGCGGACTGTTCTGATAATCGCAATTTATCTTTTTTGGCAGCTTCGTGTGCTTGATCAACCTCACACTGTAAACCGCTTATCTAAAAATGACGATGGTAAATTAAGTCAGGTATGAGAATGTAGCCCAGAATATAATTCCTATTATTTGCTTTCCGAAATATCAGAGACAATGGGCATCCATACGAACGGCAAAAACTTCTAGGCGCAATTGGTCCTAATGAGTTGGGGAACTGGAATTTTTGCTCACGTTTTTTCAGTGTTAAAATCTTCAGAGGAGGCAACGATCAACGGCCAATATCTCAAAAGATCCAACGAAGCAGACAAAACGCTTTTAATATATACTGCGGCGACGTGAACATCTGTTGTGCATTGTAGTTCGTTTCCTACGATCCATGAAGCCAGCAGATTTTATTCTATCACTAATATTGAGCTATAAGAAGTAGTGTGACCGTGATATTCTAGGAAAAGCTCAAGACAAAGCTGAAACGCGACAAACGCGGAATACAGCAAACGTGTGCAAAACCACATATTTGTATGGAAGGCCAGAGCTCAAATTCTGGATGCGAGGTGGATATCACCACATGAGCGCCAACCATAGCACAACCCCAGTCCGGCACTTTCCAAGTGTACGGTCGACTACATGACCTGACGTCTGTGCATGAAATATGCAGTCCGAAAGGCTGTCATCCAAACATAGTAACACCAATCCTGCACATAACCCCAAGTAATTATTGTACATATAATATATACATATATATAGTTGGCATAGTATATATGGACACTACCATGGAAAATGTTTTAATGTAGTTTCTGATATCAAATACAATAGGGAGTTGAGGCGGATTACCATAGCGGTCAGTAAATTTCTCATTTTTATAACAAAACAAACAATAAAAACCACTAGTACAATAGTCACGTGACTTGAATCGATCAAGTGGATGGTGTTTGAATTCGATCTGCCACGGATCAAGTGATCCATATCGTGTGGTATGTGTTATGAACGCTCCGGCTTCAAATTCATGCAACATAGATCATTTCTCCGTCTTGGAATATTGCATAAGTTTCCCATGGTAAATAAAACAGAAATGCGATAGATGATTAGCTACTTGTTCCCAGTTATTGTCTAGGTAAACGAGACTGTTTAGTGTTTGCTGTTACGGCCAGAAAAGGGTAGTTGAATAACGCCAAAGTCTGTTCTACAGTCAGCCAATCGTGTCTTTAACCCGTATCGTCAGTCCCTGCTAATTCGAAAGACCAACCAAGCTGAACCGGCACAAAATTTCGTCTTACTACGAGGAAAATCGCATAGATATAGACTAGCTTGCTTGCAAGTTTGTGGCTCTGTGATTGACGTCACTTCACCGGTTGCCTGGGGCACACCTTGATTGATCCACCTAGTTTACTTGATTTCGCCCAACTCACTTTGTTGTCGAATTCGGACCGCTTATTTTGATTGGCTGGCACAATTCACGGTATAATCTTTCTACTTTGCACATCCACTTTCTTCCCTTAGAGTCACGCCACTGTGTCAGATGGCAGCTGGTAGCCAGAGTGGTCTTGATCTGGTCTTGTCTTCTGTATTCGCCCGCGGTCTGACACGACCCGATAGCATTCACGTTTGCGTATTGATTGTGATTTGCTCAGCACGGTCCATCATCGCCCAAACACCAATAACTTGTGGGATAGCTCTAACAGACTCAGGCGCAATGTTAGTCAAAATGGAATCCCTCTGCAAGTTCACGTGATTCAGTCTATGATCCGCTAACCCAAAATACGGATCAATGGTAAGTGAAACGCTCCCAAATGAATTACAAATTACAAAACTTAGATTTCATTTCAATAATGGGGCCACGTTGTTTTGGACTTCAAAGCAAGGCTTTTCTTTGAAGTAATTCGTCAGCTAGTTAATATCTAAGCCGTTTTTGCAATGTATAGTTTCTCATGACCGGTGAAGAGACATTTCACTCACGGTACAGCGTTCAACCAATTCATCTCATGGTACTTCTGTGTAAAAACGGAATTAGCAGACTTTCGAGGAGACAGAGTGCATACAAACGATCATATTGAATTGGCTCTGATCTACAGTGGGGATTAACGAACGTGCTGAATTTTACCGTATTGTTCGAATTAGTTATCCTGCTACTCGACAATTCTAATAGAATGAACATCCCTAGCGCTGTTTGGATGATCACTAACTGCAGAAACACAAGACAAACTTCACAATCTCCAAACAGTTCATCGTAACCGTTAGATCACGAATATCGATTACCTTTCTGAATGAAATTTTGCACTAGTAGGCTGATAAATAAACTACTAAGATGGCAAATACATTGATTGGGTCTACAGATACGATGTGCACCTTGTCCTTTAGATATTTTATAAGGGTCTGATCTTCCTCGTGTTGTTTGAGATAGCATTCCGCATCCCGAGAAATTTTCTGATTTAGATGGACCACTTGATTTTCCAATGACGCCAAACTCTCTCGCCATTGATTTTTCAATTCGGCCAATCGTGTCCGCATTGTTTCCAACCGAGTTGTGAGCAAGTTGCGCTGATTAATTGGACGGGAACAGAAGGCACAAAATGAAATAATTCAAATGATTGCCAACACGGGTCGAAACTTTTCAGATTGGGCTTCAATCATGTTAATGATGTTAAATTAAAATTACTGATTACCTATAACTAGACGAGTGTGTGTGATTGCAAAAACGCACACTCATAGGTGTAATCAAAGACACACAAAAGCTACAGACAAATAAGGGGTAGATGCCTCTGAAGCAATTCACGAATGGAACAAGAAATTCTTAGCTAAAAGCTATTACATTAGGGGCGTAGTGATGAGAATGGGATAGTCATTTCTGGAGTAACACATAAAGGTGATCGGCATATAATTTAGTACTGTTGCCAGTAGCCCATATTTAATTACTTTCTCTGGTTTGTTCTCTGTGCTTTTGGACTGGCTTCATTTACCGTACAGTGATTTCCGAGCTGGCAATCAAAATGCGGAAATAAAACCACCAGACAACGGATGAAAGGACTCAAGGTGAACTGCAAAAACCCAAAACATCAGTAATATTGAAAAGAAAGAGAACATTCTCTATCCATTAAAGAAAAATTAAATGAATTTATAAGTAGATAAGCAAGTGATAAATTCCGAGCAAAAAGGAAAAAAATAATCAACAAATTCCTGTACGGTTTTTCGTACATAAATACGCTGATGAGAACGAAAAGGCAGAGCTTGCATGTGTGCGTATGTGTCTACGCCGGGCACAATGTCGTGTGATGCACGTGCATATGGTGTTGGCCTTCCGAAATAACCGAACAATTTTGATAGCATGTGATCAAATGCGTAGATAACCGAACAACTTAACACTAGGGTCGAAGTACAGTCGGACGAAATTCGCGTGACACAGGCTGTGGAGATTTTCCGGGGCGGACTTCCCAGCTATCGTTAACAAAACCAGAAAAGAGCAGGGAATGTGACGACAAGTACATATCTCATTTTCTGCACAGTGTTTGTGAGTGCAGCCACACCAAACGGAAAATGGCGTATTGGACTGTAATTTTTTTTACTATGCTTGTTTGCACATTATGGCTTTGCAGTGTGCACGAGTTGAGATGGATACGAGGATCATTTGACGTTTTTCTTAATTGTTACTGTAAGCCACAAATTCACAAAACTGGCCTTATTTGCAATCTTAGTTGTTGGTCATTACATCCTTTTTTAACCCGCATGCCTCCTACAATTTGTGTTTGACAAGTAAGTATGAATCTTGTCAGCCCAACTTTTCCACCTTCCTCTCACGTTTTCTGTCATAACTACCAGAAAAATATGTCGATTTTATTCCAGTCTAAAAATTTTCAAACCTCCCGGTCAGGACGGTGTTCCAACCATAGTTCCGACAACTTCTGGTCCACAGATATCGCCTAAACTATGTTGTATTTCTGTTTCCTCTTGCAACCAAGGTACTTTTAGCTCTCAATGGAAAAACAGAATTATTTTCTTCATCCCAAAACATACATACCCTTCTGAAAATGATGCACAGCGTTATTTCACTACTAAAAGAAGTAAAGATAAAAGGTAGCTGCCATTTCACATTTCTGGTCGGCTGCACTCTAATGCCATGGAGAAACTCCCATGATCTAGCTGGACATCTCTAGAATCCTCGGTCGAGTTTGGCACGAATTTTTGCCGTCGAAACTGTCCTCGTTTGGGTTTAATCCAATTCTTCTCATAGATGACGTTTGCTAACCGAGTGGACAGTCTCCGTTCGAGTCCATGGGGTTCTGCCCCAGCCGTTCTCTGTAAATGCTGGTGTTCCTCAACGTTTCATCCATGTCCTCATACTTTTCCCTCCCTTTATTAATGATCTCCTCACATCAACCTCAACCCTTTTTGGTGTTTTGCCGATGATGCCATCCTCTAGTGCTCTCCTTCCACACTCTGCTGCTCGTCTAGCTACTAACAAAATCGATCATGATTGCACTGTTTTCTTAGTGCATCACTTGCTTCAGATCTCGGACGAATCTGTGCTTCTGACACTATCAACCATGTTTCAATCCTTTCAGGATTTCTTTTCTTTTCTATTTCATTTGAAAATCTCTCATTCTCTCCAGTTTAATTCTGATTAGAATTCTTTTCATTCCTCTGAATCGATTTCAATACTGGGTTCATTCATGTTTTTCTTGTTGTTGGGCCCCTTTGCGCCAATACTTGACTGCCATGATGCGCGCAATTTTGGTTTACTAGTCCGTACCAGACGCGTTTGATATCCGCCTACCTTCTTTTGTACAAAGTTCAAATCCCCCAGCACATGAATAGTGCAGCCACGTGTGGGGCAAAGCTTCACGTATCGCATCTTGTATTTTTGATCTGGGTCAACAAAAATTCATTTGGTTTATTGGCGACCCCTCCTTGATATCAAATCCCTTATCGCCAAGCTTCACTCTTTTTCCATTGCCATTATTTTGGTTTCTGCTCTTCTGAACTCGTTTCAGCAGCCTCTCTTCCTATGACTTTTTCTCATTTCTTCTCGTATTCAGGCGACAAGCCATCTTTATCGAGGCTTTCATCCCCAAATGTTGAGCTTCTTTATTTCCGTACTGAGCGGCTCTGGAACACTCTTCCTCATTCCGTTTTCCCAACGACCTACTATCTCTGTGGTTTTTAAACCTGAATCAACAAAATGAATCTTACTCAAACGTCTCCCATTCGCACTCTCCTTTGCAGTACATGTTTTGATAATGGAGTTTACCTCTTTCACATTTTTATCGTCTTGCTTAAAACATTGGTGAAATGGAAGGGGAAGCCATCATAGAATCTTTTATTCTAAAAAAAGTAATTCTGCAAGCTCTACCATGACCACTTAGCAACAGCTACTTTTGTTCAACAATGAAAGTTCTCTCACTCTCTCTTTACTGCCCTCTTGTGATTTCTTCGGATCTGATTGTGGTTGGCTTTTGACACTGTGGTGAATGACGACATCAGAACAATTCGAGATAAATCCCAGGTACGATCCAGTGGTACAGTGATAACATAAGCACCTTCCAACTGGATGCACCACTGATGAGCTCTGACGAAATCGAACCTCCAGTCTCGTGTCTTCTGAATGTGAGGTTAACCGGATGACTTGAGGTTAATGCAGAAGAGGTGTAGTCTAAAGGCGGTCAGTCAAACGTGTATACATCAATCCCACACACAACTTGCGAGTAACTGTGACCGAGTTTATAGCCAAGTAGAAACGATGGTACAAAAGGGGGCTGGAGTGTCTAACAAATGTTCAGGATATGCCAGCTGTTGCTTGTGCTTTAGTTCTGCTTCCACAATATGGGTGATTGCGAGACGATATAGACAAAAGATTGTGAGTGCGTGTTGAATGAATAAAGTAGATGCGCACGGCAGTGACCACATGATAGCACTGCTAAAAACAATAAAAGATGAAAAGAGGAAGGGCAAAGCGGAGGGGCATCGACAAAACAAACAACTTAAGTAAATAAATGTAGATTAGCAAAAATTCCAACTGTCCCGATCAGCTCGAAAGAAAAAGCAGCAGCGAGTAGTCACCAAATACGGATAGGGGTAGCGACCCCGAAGGGGTGGGGCCAAATGTATGGCCAGGAGGAATTGCGGTCAAGTTTGGCCGGGTGAGAATTGCATCTAGGCAATCTGGAACTTTACATGGGACTTTTGAAAGAAAAAAAAGTTCTAAGACAAAGTTTTCTTACTTTTGAATGTACCATACATGAAGCAGTATGGCAGTACTTCGGCAGTCTCATGAACAAGTTGCTGCATGTCAACTTCTTTTTCGCTAGAGTCAAGAACCTGATTAAACATTCTTCTGGAGTTCAGTTTGGGAACGGTAAGCAATCGTTCTTGTAAAACCACCTAAAATTAATGAAACTCACTTCATGAAGAAGATCGGACACATACAAAGATCCCATTTGTATGTCTCCAGCGCCCAGAGATCGTTCGGATTCGGCTAGATGGACTCCATCTGTTACGGATTCAAATGAAATTGAGAGGTTCGTAGATGGCACTGGCACGGAGTCTGGGAGAGGTAAGGGGGCAACTGAGATCAGGCTATCACCCAAGGTGGAATCCGGCTCCGAGAGCACAGATAAACAAGGGTCAGATCGTTCGACAGCACAGTCCAGATCTTGCACGTCGATCATTGTCGGTTCGAAGGCGTCTAAACGTTCCTCGAGTTGACTCAGATGCTCTTGTATTCCCCCAGTTGCATGGTAGGCCAGTTTAGAAGGTGCGGTGTTTACGGCAGTCTCTAGACCATCATCGGTAATCCTTTTTTTGTACCAATTTCGTTCCTCCATTACCTAACAGGTGGTTATTCAGATGAGCAAGAAATTAAAGGAAGCCCGCTTATTGAAACTGCACGAATACCCCTCCCCAAACTTTGTTTATTTGAAGTCACACAAACGGATAATAGAGAAAAGCAATTCTCGAACGTTCGAGGTAAGTATCCTAACGCTATATTACTGCTCAGACTACGGTGATAAAGCTTTGAATGAGATATTCCTAAGTAACTGTGGTACTGGGTAAGAGTTTTGGAACAGCTGCACACACACACACACACTTGAATGTTGAAAATCAAATTAGACTTTATAAAAATAAAAACAAACCTGAAAACTTTATAAAATTAGCTACAGATTATAAATCATCAGTAGTGGTGTATATTAAGGCAATTCTATTCAAAAATATAGCATATATAGGAATTTTACAAAATCAACGGTAACAAAATCGAACAGAATCCCCACCTGTGCATATCTTCACAATCAATAAATGGTACTGGGGTGTTATTGAATCCGTAGTTCAGATTACTTTGAACTAATCAAATATCGAAAGTAAGAAAGAAATCATTTTATCTAACAATGACGAGGGTAATCATAACCAAAGTTTGGTTAGCGGAAGATGGACAACAGTTGCTTCCATGCGAGGGTTGCAGTCCCATTGGGATCGACAATCCTTCCCATATCGATCCTATAAAATGCACAAACAACATAATCTCTATCCGTAAGCAGAAATCATGAAGCCAGATGGATAACCGATGAAATGAAGGCAGAAAACAGAAGAGCTAGCATAGGTGGGGTGAATTAAAAGCAATGTTTCGTTATTTTGTTCTTTTCCTTTCTCCTTTTTGTTCTCCGCTTTAGTTATGGTTCCAATGGCATATAAACTTCACACAGATTTCTGTCATGGTATATATATATATATATATATATATAATCCATAAAAGTACGTACAACATCGGCTGTCCATCGGGGCCTACAGTTTCTCTTTGGGATGGATATTACCCAGTTGCACAAACTGAAGCAGAAATTTAACGTAGAGAACCCCACCCAGAATATCTGACCAAAATGGCCTAACCCATTAGGTCCCGAAACCCACTGGGGACTGGGGGCTGATATCTCGGTTCATACACCCTTCGAATGCGCCGAACATCTTAGGTGCCGAGTGAACCCCCCACCACCACAGATACCGACGAACACAAAACCGTCGGGTATTAGTCCTCGCAATACAGTGTGAACGGCACCGCCCTGAAAAGGCAATACGTAGGACGTCTTCCGTAGAGGCTAAGAGAGACGCACAACAATTTGGGAGGATTTCAGCAGGTGGTCAAGTTGAGCAGCCCACTTGGAACTTGAGACATCTAACCCGACCACGCCGAGACGCATGTATACGCATGCAAAGGAGTATATCTTTTATCGGTTGATCTCTACACCAAACACATTTATCCGTATACCAACATAAGTCTGCACACACGTGGCACTGATCGGAGTTTAATGAACTATGGGTCCTAGCTATCAATACCCTATGATGACAGTGCTACTACACCCGGTTAGTTGCTCTGTCCAAAGCTTTCCGAACACTCGAATTACTCAAATCCAATACAACTATATCTTGTAAGACAGAGTTAAAACGTTGCCCCTCAAAGTAAAATGAGTGTAACGCAGATGAAACTATGCTATAACCGAAAGTTGCAAAGCAGATATTCCCGTCTTTTAAGACCTACGGCAAAGGGAAATCAAAAGAAAATTTTCATCATCAACTTAAAGTTTATATAGTACCATCAATCATTCGGATAAGATTGATTAATTTCAGATATCATGTTCCCCGTGACCTGCTTTGATGTTTGACTTTGATTTTATAATATTTACTTGATTGGGTTTTTTCAACGGATACGATAACCTTAAGCGTTCGGTCGATTGGGTAAATGCGACAGAATTCAAATCCTCATTTCACTTGACATTCGGCACGTTCTATCGTGGTTCACTCTTTCTCAAACTATCATTTCACTGTACGTATACAGTATATACATATAGATTGCAGGTGATATCTAGATGAGTGAACACAATTTCCCCAGAAGCACACGACCGGTTCTACGGTTGTTGATGCTCGTCGGGTACGCATACTTCCTCATACTTCCTTATACTTTCGCACTCCGAATTAGTGTTTCACCATAAAGTAATTTTTGGCTTCAGCAGTGTGCATAGAATCGCTTCGTTGAAGAGTTCACAGAAGAACTACAACTGTGATTCGTTGATAATTCCTTATCAGTGTGGGTTAACCAACCTTAGTAACGAGAAAAGAATACAACCAGAATAGTTATAAATTGTAAGCTGTATCTGGACGAGCGAACAAAATCATGCAAATATATATATATATATATATATATAGAGAGAGAGAGAGAGAGAGAGAGAGAGAGCGGTTAGATGGCCTACACTGAGTTATAACGTTTATTGTGACCTTTCGACCCAAACCATACAGGCACGCCACCGCGTCGGTCCAGTGGTGTAGTGGTTATCACGTCCGCCTCACACGCGGAAGGTCCCCGGTTCGATCCCGGGCTGAACCAGTACTTTTGCCTGACGGTGGCCAAACGGATAAGGTCGTGGCGTTCGGACGTAAAGGTCGCGGGTCCAAATCCTCCCACCCCGATCAACTTCCCCATTTGGCAGCCCTCTGTTGGCCGCGGCCCTCTTCCTGAATATTGATGTACATTGTTGTTTCATTAATAAAAAGGAAGTGAAAGATAGAAAATAGTTTATCACATCTGTCCGCCGACTTTGGTCTCACAATCGGACAGTATACTCGTCGGGGAATTGCAATCGGCACATCTGTCGAATGTTTGTTACTTTATTCGGCTTAGCGTGAAGCCACTGACCACAACCCTTCCACTGAACGTCATTGCTGGAATATGATATTGACGCTGACATTGATAGAAATGGTAGAATTGCAATGAACATAGATCATGTTCCGCATCGAATCAACAAAAAGACAGCTGTAAATAGCATCGTTAGCTTATAACAACGATCGACTCACGTGAAAAAGTTGTTCTGTTAGAGCTTCTATTTGACGTTTCTGTTCCTCTTTCATCTGGGTCACTTCTTCCAGCTGAGCTTGGCAATTACGGTACTTTTTCTCCGCTTCAATTCTGTTGCACATCCAACACAAAAAAAAACAACTATTTAATGCCCGAGGATGTATATCTCATTACCATTAGAAACGTACATAATTTTATAACAAGCAATTTGAATTAATTTCAGTCATATTTCATAAATAAGTCCCGATTGTGTCGGCTGTTGCAATCCTTGTGATTCCGAAGGTCTCAAAATGACCAGCAAAGTTTCCGAAATTCCCATGTCGAATCCCGTCAACAACATCTGCGATTGACACATTTGTGCTTATTTGAGATGCGCAGACAAAATTCTATCTGACATCACCCATCCCTTAGAATTCGGTCTGTCTTTGTAAATCCCACTCTCCCACTTATTCCATATCCTGATTTGTCACACGTTGCAGATCCCCATAGAGGGATTTGTGGATATGCTACTACATCCTAATTCTGGTGAACAAAATTAAACCTGTGCATATGTGGAACGCGCACCCTTTGATTGGATGTGCTACATTTCCATTCCGGCTGCTATCATCTCATCAGTTTAAGGGGTCTGTTTTCCTTTATGAGCATTGTTTTCCGCTATTCTTGATCGAATTTACTCCTGCTCAAACATTCCCGAAGTTTCTCCTCGCTTGGACTTAATTACGCATGTACATCACGGATCTTACACAACCGAAAAGAGCCATTCGTGCCGGTTGGCAGGCTGCTCTTAAATGCACCCAGTCAGCCAAAATGCTTGTTTCAGCTCTACTGAATACCAGCATACGTCCTCTTTTCACAAAACTACCGAAGCTATCTCTTAATCATCGCTCTCGGATACACGTTCGTATGTGTGTGATTTGCATTCAGCAGTCATTGTTGAACTCACATGTTGCGGAGGCCCTATTATACATCCAAAGCTTTGATATATACCGAATGGACAGACAATACAGTGCCAAGAAAACAGGAGGTGATGTGGGCACATACATCAAATTCCTCCTGGTCAAGCAAGTCCGAACCAATTTATTCATATTCGTCTTCTGATATTGACTGCCTAGATATTCAGTGTCATCCTAAGTATTCTCGGCATAGCAGCACAATTGTAACGAATCTGTAAGTAACCCCTTTTTGAACACAAACTGACAAATCGCTTTTTTTAATTCTCTTCTTTCCTGGTGCCGGTTTTGGATGATAACCTAAACATCATCGCAGGTGATTTTAATCAAGCCTTGACAGCTCTCATTGGATTCGAGTGATCTATCCATCTTCTCAACCAAAGGTAACTCCACCCTAGATAGAATTGTTACCAAACAACCCGAGTTATTCCGTCTTAAACCATGTGCTCCAATTTCAACCAATGATCGTTGTTCATTCTCGAACAGCTTTCCAATCTCTTAATGAGTCTAACCAAATCGAAATACAACTAGACGTTTTTTCTCGGGAAAACATTCTTCTTCAAAAATCTCTTTCATGCAATTTCGTGATTTTCTTTTGAATCTCTAAATAGCAGTGCCAACCGTTTTGTGGATACGCTCAATCTAGCTTTTGATGTTTTTTGTCCTCAAGAGCCTCTTTTTCTCGGTACTGGTCGTATTGTTTTATCCACGCCGAAGGCCTCAAGGAGCTGGAATGATCACTTCTATAAATTACGGGATTTCTAGAAGGTCAGATTCCTCTCGTCCCTAATAAAAAAGGAAGTAAAACGAATTAACTCGTCGTGTGTAAGTCAACCAAGGACCAGCTGCAACAGCAAACGCTTCTGTGAAGGAATTTGGCTTTTGTGTGGAAGGAAAATGAAAACAATAAACCGTTCTGCAGATGCAGAAATTATCATATGAGCTTATATTTATCCACGTAATGACTCCGCAGTTTAAGGGTTCTCGGATGGATCCTTTTCTACGGAAGAAGTGTTCAAACTCCTTCGCCTTGATCAAAATAATAACAGATATGAGTCCTAATTGTATGTTTTCACTTCTCTTAAAGTAAAGCGCAGTTTCATTCATTGATACATTTACTTCCCTTCCTACTACCTTCTTATTCGAACATTCCATTCCTGTTTGTTGGACACCTGTCACCATTGTGCCCATCCCCAGATCTAGTAATTCCAATATTCCAGCCAAATGTTTTCGTCCCTTCAATCTTACATCACACGGTCTAAAGCTAACAGAAAGCGCCCATCTGAGTCGTCTAACTTCGGCTGGTGTGCCCGATGACCCCCTTCGGTTTGCCTACATATTAAACAGGCCCAATTTGGATGTTGTGGCTTCTTTGGTCCATAACATCACCAAATCCTTGGATGCTTCCGCCAAATCTGTCCGATGTGCTTTCTTAGATTTGTCCTCCGCATTTAACTCTGTTCCACGGTCTTTACTTCTTTGCAAACTTGAACAGTTCGGTTTTCTCAAGAGCCTCTTTGCATGGCTATCAAACTACACCAACAGAACTCAGTGCACAAGACTGAAAAAAAAAACAGATCTACCCCGTTGATAAGTAGTTCAGGAGTCTTTTAAAAAAGAAGCTGTCCTTTCTTATTTGTTTTGGACATACATCAGCGAACAATATGCTAGTTTCCTGGTCAATTATTCAAACATGCTGATGACATTGCTTTCTGTTGGTCTGTATCAGAAACCGATGATTTCCTGAACTTTTCCATTCAACTTGCCTATCATTCATAATTTTTCTCTTCGCTCTGGTTTAAGTCTTGGTTTATCAAAATGTGCCGAAAGTTTGTTTACTTCCTCTCAGTCTGCTCATCCGGCTGATCCTTCATTCATTAAGAATGAACCACTCACTAGGGTAGATTCCGTCAAGTACTTAGGAATTACTATCGATAAAAACTTAAGATGGTCCTCTCACATTCCCAATTGTGTAAAAGTTCTTAGAACACTACTATTTTGTACGCAAAGACTGTGGCATTTTCAAGTTAAGCAAAACACAATCTTCCTATTTGTTTACCAGTGTTTCTCCCAGTCTTCTCGGTTGTTCCCCTGTCACTTTTGCCAGTTAACTGAAGAAAGATTTCAGAACCCTCAGTCGTGGTTTGTCAATTATTAGTGGTGTGTCTTACATACAACTGAAGGAACTCTGCACCAAACTGCGTGCAATACGTCTATCTGTGTGTGAAAAATGTGCACACAAAATTCTTTCGGATCCGTCCCATCCCTTACACGATGACTTTCCTAAATGCTGTTCTCATACCGGGGCACGTACTACCTTCCACTTCATAGCCTATCGTACAAATATCTATAGGAATTCAACTGTTCCCTACCTAGCCCGAATTCTCACCAATCGAGAACAGATCATGACTGATTTTCGACAGAACTTCTGATGAACTTCAAAAGTTTGTCATTTTCTACGTTTTTCCAACCCTGTATTCTGTTGAGGTGGCGAACGCATCCATTTTTGACGGGACTGCGGATACCTATATACGCAGAAATCCAGCACAATAAAATACAATACAATACAACATTTGAACGGATTTGGTACTAAATAAATATCCACGTATGTATGTAGGGCCAGTTCTTTTTAACTTTCGGTTTGTTTTTTTGACACTGTTGCAACGATAGTGTTTTTGTTTGTTTTTTAATTCATCTGAAAGCTTGCATACAACTTGCTAAAACACCAACGTAAATTTGGAAAAAATCATTGTAATTCGCTAATCAGATGCCTGTGAAAAATGTGAGTTGTAAAAAAGAAAGAATCTAACGACTTGCGAATGTTTTTCATTCATTGTGTTTTGGGCTTTGCACACAAATATCCATGTGTCAGCACGGAATGTAATGTGGATCCATCTAGCGACAGGTTGACTCACATTGTCATCATTCAGTAAACTGTGACTGACATGTACTGGTAGTGTTTTCAATTGCAATGTTCGTATCCTAACGAGTACTGACAGAAAGCAATGAAGAATCCAGTTGCTTGAGTGGTTTAATCGGCCGCTAACTGTCGAAGGTCGCAAGGTTGTTTGTACAGATACCTTTATCATAAAAAGCCAAATCACTGAAGAATACCAGTAAAAGAGTATCGTTTTTCTGTACGTAGATGAGCGCAAATCTCACAAACAGATTTCAAACACAGTTATGCTACTGACGGTGGGAACAGATATAATCTGCTATTCTTAACCATTGCACGGACCACTCGTATCCCTATTTATGCCAGGCCAAGTTTAGCAGTTTCAATATCTCGTGATATCATGGAGATATCAGCTTTCTTGCCCGTTTTGCAAATATGAGCCTAACATTGTTGTTCGCTGGCTTCATTGATCACCTTCAACTAACGTCTATTCAGAAGGAAAAAGAAAAACGAACATATCGTTTTGTGCCATATCTATTGCCCAAGTTGGAGAGTTACAAATATAGGGGACGAGTTTGGTACTAGAACACAAAAGTTAGACAAAATCTTTCCTAAGAGGCTTTTTCCAAGCGGTTCACATTTTGCTTCCAAGCTTTTGAAACATTCGTTAAATGCGATGAAAATCCTGATGAATTTTTAAAATTATCACACGTCCTGGCCACAACCACCTAACCGTCACAAAATACAACTTTTCGTTAAGAAATCTCACTTGCTGCCAAAGAACGGTGACGGCAGAAAAACTTTCTGTCGATTATCAACAGGAGTCTATAATGCTCATCAAGTTTCGCGGCTATATTACTTCTTTTAGGGTTCCATAAAATCCTGAGCTGAAGCTAATAGACATTTACGTGTCGGATATCATCGTACCGGCACGTAAGATTAGTTAGCTCACAATTAATATTGTGGGTGACACAAAACAAGCCGGTTTTGTTTAGTCTATCCAGGCGCTAAAAGACTGACCAAAACGGATCGGATCTATAGTCATCAAGACAGTTGGCAAATCCTAGTGCGCCGTCACATTTAGTGTCCACACAAATCCAAAGAATCGTGAAGAAATGAAATCATTACCGAGCTAATTGAGCTTCCCACAGAAGACATTGTCGGGCTTTGCTTTCCTTGTTTAGCTGAATCACTTTAAAACGATAATTTTCCAACTCTCTTCGCTGATCGGTCATCTGCCGACGATACAGTTCCAATTCAAGTTCACCTTGAGAAAGCTGATTGGAAGAGGATGATAGAAACGAAAGCATGTACTTGAAGAAACAAAAAACATAAAACCAGTGAAATAAAATCTTCCATGAATTCGTCGTATTTCTCAAAACAAATTAAATGTTTGTTTTGTACATCCCATCGGGTGGATGATATCTAGAGACGCATGCATAACCAAACAATAATTGTTACATACTTCTAAAAACGTGCATACATGTATGTGAGATTAAATTATTGAATAACAGTGTGAAGGAAACCAGCGGTAGTTACTCGACATCTTGGTGACCGCGTGTAATTCTCTTCAAGATTGGCTTGCACGTGCACACGCTGTATTATTGAATGATAAGCTTTAACAAACAACATTTCAAATGAAGCGCGGATTTTTCCACGCATCCCAAGCCCAACTAGGTTTGCAAACACTTGCAGGGTATTTGGATTGCAAAAAAAGAACCGAAAGGCCGGACGCAATCGGCAATTCGGATTACCAATTTTGATTCGCAGATAAAGTGCCGAATGTACAAGATTAAACATTATCGACAGACATTAGTACGTGCATGGACGACTGTATGTGCTGTGATTGGGTAAGGATAAAACACGAGTGTTAGGTTTACAATTCTACTAGCAACTGCTTCACAGACATGTCCCTACACAAGCAAAACTATCACCGTGGGGTATTACCCTTGCTTCCGAGGTTAAATTCTAGACACAAAGAATCATTTCGTGGCTGTCTCCCACTGACGCCACTATAGGTTATTTTTCACTACGGTTTCATCTTTATCATTGATATTTTAAAAAATCACTGTGTGTCGAGAAAGAGTTAGGCCACGGAAAATGTTAATCGTCGAACGGAGAAACGATCGAATGTGGCAGAATTCGAATTTGAGACATTCATATCCATGCACCTTCGCTTGGTCAAAGCCGGCCCTACTTGTATGGTACAAACGAGAGGTTAAATGACAGCAGACAAAAATTAACGAAAACATTGGAAACATTCAATCCTCAACGCAAGAAACAACATCCATTCTGAGGTTAGCTAAATGCGGTCGATTTCAGAAACAATAAAAAACGTGTAAAACAAACTTACGGAGACAGATACGTTATTATAGTGTATGGGAAAGTTCCTGAAATTTTAATAACTTAACTTCACTTTCCTACTTTTCGAATTTGATTTTCAAAGTAGTGATATATATATATATATATACGTCATATAATAATATTTATGTCGAATAAGTAAGTGGAAACTCTATTTTATCTGTTAGACTGTGTATATTGATGCCAACCTGGAATAATATACTACGAGTTGTTATCTGCTGTGGTACCCCGTAATTTTGCAAGGATTAAAGAAAAAATAATTTCAGTCCTATAATGAGATTTAAGATGATACCTGTTACTCGTTCAAACAAACATGGTAGACTTTATCTTGATGGGGTATTTTGTTTCTAGCAGAAGGATCAATATCCAATTATTGTCTAACAACAATTTTCATCGAATATTTACCCAATTTTTATCACTTCAGCATTGATTAGACTTTATCTTGATCATAGCCCAGCTAACCGTGACCTAATAACTGTTGACTTGAATATTCACGTGCATAGAGGATGGCATGAATCTGATTAATTTGCTCATCCACGTACACGCCGATACCGGTGGTAACAGGATTCCGTTGTACATGTTAGATAAATTCACAAACCACTGTTTTTAGAAGCGGATTTGACTCACTTTTATCTGCTTGATGAACTGAAAATTAAATAATGAGAATTCATTGCATTTATATTTTTGGCCTTATGCGAAACAGGGTACGTCATATTGATCGTCTTGCCATAAGTCATTCGAAAGCCACCGCATTTTGTAACGCGCAATCTGTAACTTTGAAGACACAAGTTACAACCTTAACGCACTCACTATATTCGTAAGTTGAAAGTAACATGCCGTTGAAAAAAATTCGTAAAGTTGTAAATGGGACCAGAAATGTTGCATGTTTTGCAAGGCTACACTTTCTGGTTTCCGGTCCCATATTTTACGGAATTATCCACCCGGCATTGGGAGCATAATAAATGGCTTAACTCAGATGACGCGTTGAAACAAGTACATGACACAACAATGGTCATCAAGTGTTAATTCGTAGCACGTCTTTTGTTGGCACAAAGCAAGCCGTTATCTTGCAATCGGTTTTGTAATTCGTTGGCAGGATACGTTTTGAGCTGATTATATATATATATATATATTTATATAGGTGCGAGAGACGCGGACGCTGATGGCCAAATAAATTGTGCGTAAAAGTGTTCCGCCCAACGTACAATACGTCGCTGCCGATTGTAGATAGGCGAGGCGTCAGATTCACAGATCGTTTCACTTAAACCCAATGTTTCCTCACCGGTAGTTCAGATGGGGTGAAACAGCTTTTGAGGACTTCCCATGACTGCAGCATGTTGCATGTCCAACAAAGACAAAAAGACATTTTTTTGTATGTGCGAAAACGAAGGGTTCGCTGTATGTCAGCCTAGCTCTGGATCGGTGCTTAAAGTTGAGTTGTGTATGGATGTCAGTGCATTTCTACCAAATTCAGACATCAATAAGCACTGCCCAGCAGTGGACATTGGCTGAGATGTAGTAAAGTGCATTCCATAAATAAGTCATACAATCCGGCTAGCTTGTGTTCTTTCTAAGGTTATCTCAGGAAAATAATGTCTCAAAAACTACGTGTCTTTGAGTAAGAGAAAAAGGCACAGTAAGCATGTCTACTCCTGGACGGCTATTCAAATGCAATTAGTTGAGAGCAATTCATTCATTCATAGAAATAACTGACACATTAAATTTGGGATTCAATATCCCCGTCAAAGAAGAATTTGCAACGCGTGAACTACGGCACGTAGAACTCTAATTTATTTTCCTGATATTAACATCTAAACATACCCCAAACACTTTCTCACAAGAAACGAAGTCCGTTGATCCTTCCTGTGAGAAGTGACACGGTGACGAATTACTGAAGTGGTAAATTCTAACCAGGATTATTTTGGCAAATTTGAAGAAATCAAAGAGTCATGCGAAACGCACTAATATGAACATTCATCCAGTAAAACCACGTTGCTAGAAAACTCGATAATTAGACTGTGGCATAAATATACATGTGCGGGCATGCACATACATACATATGAAAACCTGCATTCAAATCTGGTGCAATCTAAAATAAGTTAAAAGAGTAACACACCGCCTGCTGTCTGCTTAACCTATGATACGTTTTTGAAAGTGAAACAACCCAGCTGCTGAAATGGGGATCAACCTTGGGGATCCTATTCCAAGCCTTTGACCAAAGGCTCAAACGAACCAGATAGCAGGACCAGTAATTTACTGGCCACGTTGTATACCCTCCCGAGGAATCTGGACATCACGAGTATGTAAATGCAGAGGCAATTATTGAGAAAAGATCCTAACTATGAACGAAACGTCGATTATTTGCAGACTTTTGTAAGAATACCATAATTATCAATCACCTTTGAACACCAGAATGAGCACCACTGACCGCTACCTTATTGAACATGTTACAAGCAGTAATGGAAAGGAAGAATATGCAAACTGAACCGAGAGTGGTTCTACATAGGTGGAAAAAGAAGCCTTGTAGTAATCAACATACAGAACGCAGTCTAAATGTACAAACGGACATTTTTCAATCATTTCAACCCTACTAAAGGTTGCAACACAATCCCCAATGTTCCCGGTTCACTGCCACATTCTTCTGTGACTCTAATCAAATGGCTGGTGAATTACTCCGAACCAACAACGGAGACGCGTGGAATCTAATTTGCTTAAGTTCTCTATACATTTCCTTATTACACGCTGCTACATCATCTCCTGATCTCTACTACGACTTTTCCGTTCAGTAAAAAGAGCACGATGTGGTAGACCAGTGTTCACCACACGCAACACGTGCCCCAACCAACGAAGTCCACTAAGCTTCATAACCTGTGATAGGATCTTCTGCGAACCGCCACCCAGTGCTCGATTTCTAACCTCCACATTGCTTACTCGGTCAATTCATCCAATCCCAGGAATACGATATAGACATGGATGATCAAAAATCTCCAAACGACGAACATCTTCATCGAACAAGTTTCACGTATCGCAAACTCTCAACGAAACTGAGCAAACTGCTGCAAAGTACACGCCACCTTCATAATTCAGCGAAGATTACGTCGGCGCCATAAATGCCTTAGCCGAGCTTACGATAACTGAGCCTTACATATATACGTCCCCTCTTATACGGTGATACCATTTTAGTCAAGCAGCTGGCAAGGTAAGTAAAATGGATCAAAATGGATTGTTCTTCTCCATCGAGCTGCCTACTCGGAACTACTGTCATCGAGTCTTGTAACAGCACTTTACACACTGAAGGTGGAAAGCGAAAGGCAAATAAAGTCACAATTTTTGCCATTATGTATAGTGCGCTCTAGGAATGCCCAATATAGTTAGTCAAGCACACAAGGTCATCTATGCAGTCGAGGTCACATAGATTTTCTCCATTTGTCAATATGACGAGGATCTCACGAAGCACCCCCTACTAATTGGCCAATGACGAATGCAAACGAGAACGGAGTGTTGTGAAACGAAAGACATATGGTATCTGCTCTAGCTTTGACTTATCAGCTGGCGATCTTTTCTATCTCTTGTTACGCTAGTTTTAGAAAGAACAGACAAATTAAGCAGACATTAAATGTTCGTTTGTAAAACCGAGACAAACACCTTATATTAGTTTGTTGTGGTCGTCACTCATCGATCGATTAGTGCGCTGGCTAAGTCAGCCTATAGATGTTAATTGACATTTTTGTCTTTTTTCAGTCGATTCGTCGACAAACCAACGCCCGATACCATCACATGAAGAATGGGAATCTTGTTAAACACCGCGTACAACAAAACTGAACGCACTGCAGCACACTACACACGACCTTTCAACCTCATCGAAATGTCAGGCCGACGCCACAAGTGCGTCAGTCCAGCGTAAGCTGCCTGAGCTTTGGATATACGTATACTTACCTCCACTCCCGAGCTACCATCGTCGAACACGCAGCTACCAAGGTAGGTGAAACGGTCCACCACTGTTATTTCCTCTCCATCCAGTATCAAGTTCGGCGCTGCTGTCGTCCAGTCCTGTAACAGCAATTTGCACTTTGAAGATGCAAAGCACATGCCAAACCGAGCAACCGATCTCGACAGTCTATCTAGTGCGTATTGTGCATGGTACGCAGACTTGAACAGGCGCACGACGTCGTCTGCGTAATCTAGCTTTCCTCCACTTCCCAGTTTGACTCCTACATCCCGGAGACCTCCTAAAGCATCTTCCATCACCTCGTCCATGACGAAGTTGAACAAAAATGGAAAGATGGGACACCCTTGTCGAACGCCACTAGTTGTTTCGAATGAACTTGACAGTTCACCGTATACCCTAACGCGACCATAGATATGCGAGTACAATGCTCGCAACAGGTTCACAAACTTAGTTGGCATACCCTTCCGGTGGAGGGCACTGAGCAGTGCTGGTCGAGGAAGACTACGATCGTAGTGCGCCGGTGCGTGTGGCGCGTTTCGAGTATCTGTCAAAGAGTGAATATCTGGTCGATGCAACCTTGACCTGGCCGAAATCCGGCCTGTTGTTCGCGGATATTACTCCCGCGAATCGGTGTCAAACGGCTGAGCATTATCAAAGCTAACACCTTAGTAACTATCGGAATTAAACTAATCCCACGATGATTGCTGCAGTCACTCCGTGTACCCTTCTTGAAGATGGGTATAATCAGTGACTCACCCCACGATAGCGGGATACGCTCCTCGTTCCAAATATCACGAAGCAAGGATGTAAGTGATTTCATCAGCAATTCTCCACCCAATATGAAAAGAACTGGGGGAAGTTCGTCGGGACCGGCAGCTTTTCCCCTATTCAGAAGCCGGTTATTCGACTCCACTTCCACTTCCGTTGAGGGGTCAAGTGACACCTCCCAAGGATTCACAGCTCCAGACGTTGGACTAGATACAATAGCGTATGGTCAGCTAAACTGATCCTTGAAATGCTCTGCCCAACGGTCCAGTCTTTTCGGTCTACCATGAATGAGCTCTGTAGTCCTATCGTACACGAATTCACTAACCGAAGTTCGCCACCCACCGCTGTCGCGTATAAGCTTAAACAATTTTCGGCTGCTATCTAAAGCGGACGCCACTTCCATCTCTTCAGCTACCTTAACCCACCAGGTCTCGCGGTTATTCTGAAGGTTTATGGTCAACTGACGCTGTAACTGCCGACGCATCTTATTCATTTCCTTGCAGTTAGGCAGCTGGCGTTTTCGCTCCATTAGACTTAACGACGCCTGCGAGATCCAGTGTTTTTGATGAACGCTAGATCTAGGATCGCAGGCAAGATTTGCTTTCAAATGCATAGCCTGCTTAATTTGATCCCATTGGTCGTCTACATTGCTGATCGTCGAAGTTCTTAGTCCCTCGGATATTTTCTGTTCGTAGCTATTGCGAACAGCCGAATCAGACAAACGTTCGACAACCAATCGGGTTTGTGGCCTGCGTCGGTGGCCATTCAGCTGCAGCGAAAATCGCATTAAAACTAACGCATGGTCCGATTCGACGTACGTGGTCCAGTACAATCAACAGTTCGCTGCAGAACCGCGCCAACGGTAGCTAACTGCAATATGGTCAATCTGACTCAAAGTACCTGTTGAGCTAGAGCGCCATGTCGCAGTGCGACGCGAACTGTGTCGGAAATTCGTACTAGATAGGAATAAATGATTATCTGCACAGAATTGGGGAAGTCTTTCCCTGTTCTCCGTTCACTGAGCAGGCAAGGCGAAGCGCCCACCTAAACAGGACTCCGATGGACCAAGTTTTCCAACCTGTGCATTAAAGTCACCTACTACCACTACAATGTCAGAGCATTTGCTCTTCCGATCAAGGGTGACGAAGTTATCGTAAAACTCGTCTTTCTGCATGTCAGTGCTGCAGTCTGTTGGAGCATATGCCGAGATGACAACTAAACTGCACTTAACACTACTATCCTTCCGGACACTGACTGATCCCTGCAGTCTCACGTCGCACATCGACTGTTGACTGGGATCCAATCTAAAAGGGCTGCTTCAGCCTTCTCGCTCATGACTGTTCCTACACCCAGCTGACCCACAGCTTGAGCTGCTTCGTCTCCTGAAGTGTGCAGGAAATATCTTGACGGGACATTTGGCGCAGTCAGTTCAATTACTCTACTCAACTCGAATCCTGAATCCGTGTTTCACTCACGCAGCTAACATCAATCGAAAGTGAGTCCAATGTCAGAGCGAAACACGTCTGTTGGCTAGCCTGCATTAAAGTGCGCACATTGAAGGAACCCAGATGCAGAGGCTGACGAGGTTTGAGAAAATGTAAGCTAACAGACTGAAGACCAACTCCTACACTACTTGACAATAAACAGTTGCGAGTATCGGGCGTGTTATCAATGGAGATACTATGGGTAGGCAGAAAGGGCAAACAGAATGGGTCGGAGACAGAAGAGACAGGTTGAATAAAAGAGAGGGAACTCTGAGCAGTAGCATACTTATCACTACCCACCCCACCTGCGTGCGATGCAATGGGCAGTACGGTCTCGATTATCCTGCGCGACGACCGATGCAGTATGGAATTATTTTTAGGTGTGTAACTCATGGGGAATAATGGACGGATACTGCTAGGGAGTCCAGCCGCTAAACAGAAGAACGATTAGGGTTCTCAACCAAAGCCTTTGGTTCTGACACGAACCTGACGGCAAGGCAGCGGTGTATGTATAGCCGAGTGGAAGTCCATTTACTTGGATCAATTAGTCTTCCACTCGTTTTTCCGACTGAGTTGCTAACACAAATCAACCCAACTTGGAGGACCAAGAGACCATTTCGTCAGGCTTCTACCCATTGACCTTCCAGGCATGATTGGATCTTCGGCTTGAGATAAACCAACTTGTATGGCTCGTTGGGTCATGAAGGCTCGCAAGCCGTCACACCACGTTGAGGTGTAGTCTCGTTGTGACAGCCTGTGTCTTTGATGGATAACGGATTTAGGACCAATGGCGCTGTTCATTCGATTTGATCCCAGTGCTAACTTGCAATACCATCTGTCGGAGTTCTTAGCTCTTCTGATAGTTCCTGCTCGCAAATGGTGCAAATAACCAGATTACACAGACGTTGAACATCTAACCGTGTCTGTAGCCAATGAGTTGCAGGGAAAATTGCATCAAAAGTAACGAATGGTCCGATTTTAAATATTTACGCCAGTAGTATTCACAGTTTAAAACGGAGACATGTCAGCAATAGCTTACCGCGATGTGATCGGTCTGACCAAAAGAAATTATAAAGTTAGAGTGCCATCTTACTTCAACGGAAATTCGTGCTAGGTGGTGATCAAAACAATCATCGTTCAGTGTTAAATAGTAAGGCAAGCCCCGATGACTGCTGCATTTTGCCCAGATCTGCGCGGTCCTACGAAAAGACTGGCTATGCTATGGGGACAGGAAATGCATCTAAACGAATGAAGAAAGAAAAATGCCATTGTAGCCAGCATATAGGATGCATTCTAATTGGACAAAAGCAATTTTTCAGCCATTCTAGTTAAGCAGAACATGATAATACGATTTCCGCTGTTCATGGTTCGTCGTTATGTCCTCCAATGTCTTCAGCCAGCTAGTTCACGGGTTTTTCGGACCCCATCCACGAAGAAGTGAGACACTTATTTCAATTAAGTTCCCTGTGCATTTTCTCACGTTGCCACGTCGTCTGCTGGACTTCATAAGGTTTCTTCCACTCCGTGGGGGGAATTCAAAATAGAACATGTTGTGATAGACGGGTATTCGCCATACGTAACACGTAACCTAACCAGTGCAATCTACTGAGTTTCATACGTCGAGATAATATGTTCCTGATGTGTTCCTGATCTTTACATTACTCACCCGATCACTCCATGAAGTCCTCGGGATACTACGTAGACATCGGTGATCGAAAAACCCCAAGCTACGAACATCGACACGCATACTCCATGTCTCGCAACCATACAATACAACTGAGTGCACCGTGGCACAGCACAAACAACCTTACAACTTCGGTGAGACATCAGACCACAAATGCTTTGGTCCAGCGCACGCCGCTCGAGCTTTGGATGTAGGCGTCTTTATCTCTACTGCCTTGCCACCATCGTTCGATACGCAGATGGCAAGGTAAATGAAACGGTCCACAATCGTTAGTTCCTATCCATCCAGTGTTAAGTTCGGGACTACCAACGTCCAGTCTTGCAAGAGAAGTTTACACCTTGAAGGTGCAAAGCACATGTCGAACTGAGCCACATGCCTCGAGGGTCTGTCCAGTACACGTCGTGCATGGTCCGCAGATTCAAACAGGTACGCGAAGTTATCCGTATAATGTAGGTCATACAGCTGCTTTCCATTTACCAGTTCGACCTCCAAATATCGGATAATTCCCAAATTGTCCTTCGTCACCTCGTCTGTGACAAAGCTGAGCAAGAATGGAAAGATAAGATACCCCTTTGAGAAGGGTTAGTCGTTTTGGACGAACTTGACAGTTCACTGTATATTCTCATGAGACCGCAGGTATACAATTACTATGCCCGCAAAAGGTTTACAAAATTCGCTAGCGTGCCACCCCGGTTGAAAGCACTGAATAGCGCCATCCGGTGGAACACGCCTTGCAAGCAGAAAAAAACTATGATTGTAGGGCGGTGGTGTGTGGCGCGTTTTGAGTAACTACCGAAGAACTAATATATGATCGGTTCAACCTCGACTTGGACAAAATCCGGCCTGCTGTTCATGGAGTTCACTCTCACGAACCGGCATCAAACAGCCTAGCATTATTGAAGCTGGCACATATTTGAATTAAAATAATCCTAAGGCGACTGCTGCGGTCACTCTATGACTCTTCCTGAAGATGGGTACATTCACAGACATCCCACGATAACGAAATATGTTCCTCATTTTCAATATTACAGGACGAGGGAGTAAATGCGTTTGTCAGGGCATCACCCAGTTTAGAGAGAAACCAGGAGAGTTTGTGAGGATCGGCCGCTTCTCTCCTCCTCGGTAGTTTGAGATTCAACTCTACTTCTAATTTCGTTAGGGAGTCGAGGGTCATCTCTCAAGGATTTTCTAGTTGTGGTTGTCGGACTAGCCCAACTGATCCCTGGAGCACTCAACTCAATGGTCGGGGGTCTGCAATCTGCCATGATTGGACCCTCCAGTTCTATCGTCAACGACTTCACTAAATAAAGTTCGCCGCCCGACGGTGTCGCACATAAGCCGCTGTCGTTGTGTCCTAACCACTGTTAGAAAGCAGACATTTTAGTCCATTAGGATCAGCGATTCTTGTGAGATTCAGTGTCTTTTGCGGACATTAGATTTATGACCACAGCCAAAATCTGCCGCTGAATGCATAGCCTAGTTGGGACGATCCCATTAGTGCTCTTCAAGGTTTTTAGTTCCTCGAATAGTTTCCGTTCATAGCTGGTGCAAACAGCCGAATCAGACATACACTGTTCATAGACCGGGTTTGCATTCTGACTCGGTAGATATTAGGCTGTAGAAAAAATTCCATCAAAACTAATGTACGGTTCGATTCGATGTAACTGGATCAGTACGATCTACAGTTCTAGACAGAACCACGCCCACTGTAGCTTACTGTCATATCTTTGACCTGACTCCAACAACCGGTCGAGTTAGAACACCATGTTGCTTGTGCTACATTAACTGTGTCCAACAGTCGTGCCCAACAAGAATGATTGCCTGCACAAACCTGAAGAACTTTTTCCCTTTTATCTGTTTGCTATGCATGCGAGACGCAAAGCCCACGTAAACAAGCTTCCAATCCACTAGTTTTTTAACTTGTGGATTAGACTCATCTGTCAGTGCTCTGAAGAACAATTGACGAGTTCGTCATAAAACTAATCTCCTTGCGTATCGGTACTACACTATATATGGGAGTGCATACTGAGATGACAATCAGTTTCCGCTTAACACAACTAGCATTCCGGACGACGATTGATCCATGCAGTTTCACGACTGTTAACTTAGATTAAGTCCAAAAGACCTTGTTCAGCCTTGACACTCAAGAATATTCCTACATTGTGCTGACTCATAACTTGAGTTGCTTCGTCTCCTGAAGTGTACAGGAAATATCTTATGTGCAGTTAGTTGAATTACGCTATTCAGAACTTGAACTCGTGTTCCAGTAAAGTGGCATATATCCATTGCCGGGGCTAAACATGCCTGTTGGCCAAACTGCATGAGAGTGCGCACATTGAAGGAGCCGAGATTCAAGGGCTGGTGAGGCTTGAGAAAATGTGAGTTTCCAGATACATGATACCATTTGACAATGAACCGCTGTGAGTACCAAGAATTATTAGTGTTGGTGTTATCAGTATGCAGAGTAAGCAGAGATTTAGATATAAAGAGAAGAGACAAGTTAAGTAAAACATGAAACTCTGAGAATAATTATACCGATCACTACCCAGCCCGATCAATGCAATGTGCAGTACAGTCCTGATTACCATCTGCGACTAGTGATTCAGCAAGGAATTATTTCCAAAGGTAACTCGTGGGGACTAGTGGACGGATACTGTCAAGGACCCCAGACGCTAAGCAAAAGAACGATTAGGGTTCTCAAAAAGACTTTAGTTCTAACAAGAACCTGACCGCAAGGCAACGGATGATAGGCGGATGAGTGGAACCCTATTAGCTTGAATCGCTTATTCTTCTATCTATTTTTCAAAATGAGCCGTCAGCTCAAACCTACCTCAAACCTGAAGGACCAAGAGACTAAGTTGCCACGTCTCTACCCATTGATGTTCCAGAAATGATTGGCTCGTCGGCTTCAGACAAGTCAAACAAGTTCTCTACCGCTCACAGGCACGCAGGCCGTCACACCACCTCAAGGTGCCGTGTCACTGTGGCAATATGGCAACAGCACTATTCTTGGTTGTGAAACTCCAGGTAAAAAAACTATTCAATAAAGTATAAGAAAACACTCGAAAACCGTGCTATGGTTGAGGTGAAAATTATAGCCTAAAACTAATGTGCACAGTATTCAAGGGACGACTACCGTAGCACGAGGACATGCACGTTGTTAACGCAACCGTTATAGTTACCATTAAGGTAACCATTCAGAAGCCCATATCTGGCCGCATTCGCTGCTCTGCAAAATGTTTTACCTCGTCATACTTATCCAAGTAGAGCAATAAAATCTGAATGGGTGAAACCAATAACCGGAAATCATGATGCGAAACACTTACATTATCTGAACTTGACGATCGTCCGGTATGGGATTTTGAAATCTCACAGTCCATTCGCCATTCTCGCAGTTGATGAGCACGTTCTAAGGTTAAGGCATGATTACCTTATTTAGGTCTTCTCTCGGCTACGAAACAAAAGCAAACCTTGGGATTTGCCTTTGAGCACCTGCTTCAGTTGCCTCCAGTTTGAGTTCCATGCAGCATAGGCCGGTGATAAACTACTCCCTTCCGTTTTTACTTTCGCGACAGACCGTGTTTCGGATTCTGAAGACTGTGTAGGCTAGTTCGTGAAGAAACGTTTTACCTGCCTTTATGGAAATCACATCTTCCGTCGTGGGCAGGCTGGCGTTGGGAATTATTCTGGCTGTGAAATGAAAGAAAAAATCGAGTGGATTTTCAGCCGTGGACATCTATATCTACATATACCCACTATCCATAAACATTGTTGAGTTTACCTGCGATCTGCATCTTAATCCGCTTGACTGTATCCTTTCTACTTAAGTTCATTCATTGCGATCTACTGTTAATAAGAAACATGCGAAAGCCCAGTCCTTACAGTTTGGTCTAAAAATACCGTTCCATAAACAAGTAAACTTTAAAAATCTACCAGTCACGATATGACACCTGAAACGTTCGAGGTATGTAGACTGGAGCTTTTATTTCCATAATTAAACAGTCAGAAATTTATTATCCCAACTAATCGCAGTTTGTTGTGTGGTAAACTGTGGTATTTAAACATTTCACAAATTTAAGTTCTATCGCCACCATCTAACCTCCCTTCTTAAGACATTCCCGAAAAAGCACCTATAAATTCCCAAAATCGTCAGGTGTAAGACTAAAAACAGGCCCAAAAACACTAAAATCATATCTTAGGTGGACAATTTGCGAAGTATTAAGTCCCCAACCGCAAGAGGATAGTTAAATTTATTTAAAAGCTACTAAAATCACGGATGGTGGGCCTTGCATGTTATTTGAAGTGCTGCGCACTACAGGGTTCCTGCAGTACAGAAAACATTGATCAGTACTTTGACATAATTATTGCATTTCAGCCTAAACTTTTAAGACTTTCATATGACTGAAATTAACTTGATATTTCTCGTACATATGATTGAATTGCATTGAATAAAACATCGGAATAAAAGAACACCCTTCCGAGTAATATATGACGCCCTCCATTCGAATTTCATGTGAATCTTTCTCACTGTTAGTACACGTACATGCTGTTCTAGATTGCACCTGAAGTTGTTGTTCGAACATATCACCTTCGGGAACTTTTTTTACGAGAAATTCACCGTGGACGACCAGTCTGCCGTCGTGAAGTGCAGACCGCAAGAGTTAACCTTGAGAATCAAACGTGCGTATAATGACCTAACGCATGAGTGACCGCGATGAAACGAAAGTCCAGTTCCGTTCAACCGCCACAAGGCAGAAGAGAGTGCAACTGTTATTCAAGCGTCCAGGGTACTTTCAACTGTATGAGCAAACGTTGTGCTGCAACAGGTTTATCGTTAGTTTCAATTTGCTTCGCCGCAGAAATCACAAAAATAATAAAGTAATGAAAGCCCTTTCTCACCATTGAATTATAGGAATATATTTTGAGAACATTAGTTTCCAATTTTTGCTGGCGATATTTAACGACGCTTGCGTGTGTTTTGTAACTCCCTTGTTCTTATATGCTTTATGGTGGTTTGATGTATAAATTGTTTCAATGCTTCCGCGCCCTCGCTGCTTCCAACTAACAGTGATAGCTCGTTGAAAGTGATGTGCACCTTAATGCAAGCAATTTTTACATTCATTTATCTTAGAGGTTTTTGACTAAAGCTTTGCATCGTTCTTTAACATCTAATTATTGGTAGTCTGGTTGCACACGCCATCATGATCTGCCTCGTCAAACCCAGGACAAATTTCGACAGTAGTCTCATATTGCCCATGAATATATGCTTCTTAGTGGGCATCAATTTCGGTCTTCCATTTTTGTGTGCAAAAGCCTTGAAGTCTTGTAGAGTTACTGAGCTTTACATTAGTCTACTTCGCGCTGGGATGAAGGAATACAAAGGCTCAGAATGGACTACTGAGTTTTCCAATGCAGTGCGCGAAAAATGGCGTCAAAATCCGAGAAAATTACGGTCTGCATTTCTGTTTAAATAATGCCGTTTAAGGGCTTTGTTGAAGATTGTCTAACTTTTCGGTTTCTTGAACTGAGTGTCGAAAACACAGAGGCTAGTTTGGAGTCCTGTATTCAGAGGGGGATACGAATTCGTGGACTATTTCGCATGATAGCAATGCAAACCCAATGGATACCGGATCACTATCACTTTTATTTTCAAGTCATCTACTTCTTTCCTTCCTTATTAGCCACGGAAATATATTTAATATTGTCTTTACATGACTTCCATCGACCCACTTTAATGACGGCTTCAAGGGCCAAGTGGAATAAACGGCGAAAGATGGATATTGCCACTCGGCTTTCTAATCACACCTGAAAATCCATTTTGGTAGTTCTTTTCCCTGCAACACTTCGACTTGAAATTGGATTGCTGAATTCAGTTACCTACACTATCGAAAGTATACGGACTAAAAGCAGTTGCTAAATTGGCTCCAACCCAAGATAAGCGAACAAACAACGAGAAAATCAAACGGACGACAAACAAGTTATCGCTTATTTACAACCTAGAGGTTTGTATAGAAAACTGAGCATATCCCGATCAGCCCTGCCACCTCACAGGGTTGTTTGCATTTCAGAGCCTTTTATAGTTACGGTTCTCGCCTGTTGGTTGCCTATGTAGACAAGCTTGAGGTCATGTCGGATAGCATCACGTGACTTTCATGTTAGTTCATCACATGCTTCTTCCTCAACAATTCTTCGTCCCTAGAAACGTTGGCACAATCGAGGGGATTGCATTGTTCGCTTGCCAAATTGAATTTTTCGCCTTTACCCGTTCAGCATTATGGCGAGTCTAGAATCCATTTTGTATTCTGAAACCCGAAACTAAATTCTTCAGTGTCAAATTTCAGCTGGCGTCTGAAGCATCTTGGTCTTTCGCGTTTTTGACCTGATATTGTTTTCAACCACTCGAGCTGTCATTTGATTTACGAATTCCAAATTCTAGACGGCATCCAAAGTTCAAATCATTTGCACGTGGTCCTGAAACTAATCGTTCATGAAAAATTGGAATGCGCTTCGTTTCAGGCTGTACAGTGTAGAAGAAGAACCAGACTCACTGTCAGCCCCAAAAGCACCTAAAAACACTCCATCAAAACGCCCACTACATGTCAGACAACGCCTGGATTTTTACCCAAATATTTTCATCTTGTGAAACTTCTGCGTCTAAGAGTGGGAATATCCTGACTTCATCTACCAAGAAACCACGGCTCTTCTTGGTTATTGCCATATGGGTAATAGTACTTGCCGCCCGTCTATTCGTGGTTAGGCTCAGCCTAAACTAGCCCATATTATACAATAATGTGAACCTTATATATAAACATTAATATCCCTGAATTCTTCTACGAATTGCATTTAGGCCAAGATCCCCAGGTCCGTGTGCTGCTTATGCGCGTTGTTCACCTTTCAATCCAAATTATTCTCCATTTCATTTGCAACGGTACGTTTTCCATGTCCGTTTTCACAAGGTGGGACAAATAACCCATAGCAAAGCGATCCTGGGCCCTATACGTTTCACGTGGAAACTTGAGGATTGGAGAAAATATGGGCAGTCCGAAAAGGCCCCCTCCTTTTGCTAAAATTTTCACTTGTGTTAATCGGACTAACATTGTCTATTGGCTTTGTGGGAGATGAATAAGAGTTAGTGTTTATTACCCACGTGGCCTATGACACGTCCTGCTTATGGGTGACCTTTACAAAAGTCTCGAAAACAAATTCCGCTAGGCATTTTTCGATTGCCGGACGGGCCTGGCGATGTAACGTACAGAGCTTTATATCTCCAACTGTCGACTCTTCTTTATTCTGCCGCTGTTCTGCCTAGCCGGTGAACCTGAAGGCACATGCATTTTAGTTCTGTCACACATTTCTTTCTAAAATGGGTCGCTTTGTCACTGTCAGTAAATACCTTCCACCAGGCCATTCTTGCTGTTTTCTAATGAAGAACCCGTAAACCATAATATGCCCACTGGCACCACAATTCACATTTCCGCCTTTCTATCGTCTTATCTATTTCCGCTTCCTTTATATGCACAGGGGCTAGAGCCATTGCAGTTGATAAGCACTACAATCATATAGGATACCGTCAATATTGAACCGCTTGCATCTCCAACCCATTCTTCTATCCATATTAGCTCCATATTTCTTCATCCCTTCAAAACAGGTATAGATAAAATCCCCAAGGAATGATAATGATGGTAAGAGTCTGTTTCTCTAACAAGGTTAAGAAACAAGCAGAGTGCATGATATAGACTTACAGCAACAAGGGCGATGTGAAAAAATACGGATGAACATACAAAGGTTGGAAATATCAACAAGATATTCACTGATATAACAAATAAAGCTGCATTACGCTGGGACTTCACAAGTTTTGACAAATGATTTAAAGACAAACTGAATGGATGGTGGCTACTCATCCTTGGCTTGAATGCTCTATGCCGCCATTTGCATGTAGCGACTAGGCTATGGCCTACAATTTTAGACACATCTGAGTAATTGTCTTAGGCGAGCTGGGATGCTACTTGGGCCCTGATTTACACTGACCTATCCTTGTTTCCCACGTCAGAGCGTAACTGATGTGAGACCTAGCGAAAACCGCTGTCCCATGGTCGATATATCTCACATACATAACATGCTTGGATGGAGTGTCAAAGATGAAAGACAACCTAAACATGCAGCAACACCCGCGACCGGAGGAAATAAATACAGAATGGGCAATATAAAATGCATAACCCAAAGGAAAGGAGTCCACAAATAACGATGAGTTGGGAAAGTTAGGGAGAGAGCGTATGTGGTTTGTTGGGTATCAATAAGCCGACCATCGGGGTTTGAGAACAAGAAAGGTGCGATTTGATAGGTGTGTGGGTGTAGCAGACGATGACTGCGGCAGTGGACAGAATTTTGCAACTTTTCCAGTGGGTTCGGTTCCGCCCGGGGCACGAATGCAACGGCACTTTGAAGGAATTGTCAGTACAGTGGCTGGTGGGGAACAAACAGATCCCAGGCATTATTCGTCGAAAAGCAGTAAACTGTTGACAGACTGAAAGGGGACTAATAACAACACAATGGAAGACAGGTCTGAGCACAAAACGAGGTAAGAATGGTCACATTTAAGTGAAATGTCTGCAGGCGTATTTTCTTTGAAACGGGCAGATTAAATCTCGAAAATTAGCATGAAGCCCAGAATTTGGGTTAAAGAACAAGAAAGCGACTGGGAATTTGCCAACTATGACGGTGTTAATACGGGGACTGACGCGGGCCATGCACCCATTCTAAAATGCATTCCAAGATAAAGTAGCACGTGTGAACAAGCTATCCGCACCCGCAATTCTGAGCATTCGAGCCAGATGTATTTCGGTAAAAGCAGTGAAAGAGACCGCACGCCCAATCAAAGTGATTAGAATGGCAGGCGTTTGATGAAATCAACCATCGATGGAGCAAGTTGTGGCGAACGTCCTTGGGTGGTACAATGAACATTCTAATTTGTTCTTTAAGTCTACAGCTAGAAATATAGAGGGGGCAATACGAAATGGAAGCTACTGAAGCTATAAGAAGACTCGTTTAAACTCAGCGCAAGGCAGCGGCCGTTTTGAAGGCGGGCAGCCATCAGGCAACCATTGGCGAAGATAGGGTATTAGACCAGGAAATTCTTTATGAATTCCCAACCGTCGGTGGTCTCGAAAAGGCGTATCAATGGAAGAAATCAGCGGCTGCATGGTGGGATAAGCCACGGAGTTGAAGTAGCGTTCAAATTCAGCGCCCCATTGCTGGTTTAGAAAAAACGAAGTGTGAATTATCACACCTAGTGGTTTTTTGAGTTCTGTCGTCATTTTAAGGAAAATATCGAAATTTGATTCTGTGACAAACGACTGGAATAATCTAATTATCCCTTGGTCGAATCAGGTCTGGAGTTTTCTTGACAGGCAATGGTATAAACGAGCGAAAGTATATTACAGGAACTGTTTGGTACCGGACATGTAATTGTGCTGGCGTCGTTTGAGGTTGCCATTAGCCCTGGGAAGTCGTCTCATGGTTGGCCGCACATGGCGGTTTACGCGACTAAGCTGTGCAGTTCTGCAGACACTGTAAAGCAGTTAGTTTACTTGGTCAAGCTGTATTACCCCAAAACAACGCAATTTGCCCTCGTTCACTGCGGGAAATTCGTTTAAACTTATTGAGGAAATTTAGGACTGCGGCAGCGAACCGAACTTCCGTGATTTCTGCTAATTTATGATTTCCCACGGTCTTTTGAAACGGAACAGGCAAATCCACCGATTGATTGAGAAAGGATGGGCTGATAAGGAATGTGCACCTAAATTTCTTCGCAACGATGGAAGTGCTATTTGAAAAATCTCTCATAGATTAGGTCGCTATGAGGAATTTGATTTTAGCAGAACGGTGGAAGTTTCGGCGAAATAGATAACTTTGTTGCATGTGTTTGCAAGGGTGCCATCACGCCGACAAGTCTTCTGTGAAGATTATTTATGGTCAGAAAAGCTGTTTCAAACGCCACCACTGTTTGTTGCACCGATTTTCTGCTAGTCCGGTCTCTGCGGTCTTATCGGCCGTGTGCCTAGGCCTACTCCCAGAAGAAAGTGGATGCTCAAGGTGAGTGGTTTTGGTGAATGCTCTGCTGGAAAGCAGAAAAGATACTTGTCTGATCAAAACTGATTCAGTAGAAGTTTTGGAAAATTCTGCAGATGTTGAAATTGCGAGCCTGCACACAGATGTAGTACATTCACGGATAGATGATCGCCAGTCTCATTCAAGATACCTCTGGAGGAGGAGGTAGTAGATGTGTTGGACAGCTCTTTCCGCCAGTGGTTCCAGAGTCCTAGGCAAAATCTCTGAGTATGTGATGTCTTTTCCGGTGGAGCAAGTTGTGGGATGTTGGGATTAAAGTTCTACCAGGAATTTCTATTAGTTCACTGTTAAGCGTTGATATTCTTGATGCCGATTGGGTTTTGGAACAGAGAAAACATAGCACTGGTGGTACAAATGCTGATCGGACTAAGTTGGATTGAGTCATCCTTGATCTATTGGGCAACCGGAAGAATTCGAGATTAGAGAAATTTATTTACTTTTGCTCGAAGTTAAACTCAACCTAGCCTTTCATGATTGCGAGTTTTTATCTGGTGAGGCTCTAGGAACGTCGTTCGCAACAGAAGACAAGAGAACCATGGAAAGTTTGAAGACATCTCAACGCTGATCAACTCTAGAACCACCGACAATCTGAAAATTGCTGTAACCGAATTCGGGCGTTGCACTAAACGAAGCCGCCAGGCAATAAGTTTCTGAAAAATTTGTAAACTGAAGTACAATTACTGTATATGATTGTTGATGCGGTGCTCCTATCTGATGAGATGGAAACTGCAATCTTACTCGGCAGTGGCTGCTTTAGTATTCTTTGGTGAATCCGAAGATCACGGATTACGTTAGATTGATTGCCGACATTGCCGCAATTCACCAAAAAGAAACACTGAAAAACGTCTACTGTAGAGCCCTTCTTGTGCTCTTAATTTGATTAGCATCATTCGATGACTTCGTCTGAATCCGGATTTTCTTTCAGCCGATTCTAAAGACATGTCCCTACATGTTCATGAAGTAGACTAAGAAGCTTTTAGATTTGTTTGGTGGCCGGAAGCTGATATCCCAAATAAATGTGCATAAATTATTTTTACACCCATCAAGAACCGTTTCTTCCTGGTTTTTGCTAGTTTGGCTCAGCGAAAAGTGGCCTTCTGATCTAGTTATCAGTTTTAGGCTGCGGTATTTGATGTTGTCATGCGTGAATTTTACGTCGACAGTTCTCTGGTGTATTTACGCGATTCGGCGAAAGCGGTCATGGATGGATGGCATATTTTTTGAAGTTTGGAAACATCCGATTAAACAGCTAACGATCAAACAGGCTGGAACTATTGAGTACAATTTCTGCCGTTAAACAGAGGTGTTGTGTCAAACGTGTGAATGCCGGGTATTTTGATTAATGGGTCTGACATGGGTCCACCAATTGTCAAGAGTATCGCAACGTAACAGTAAGCTGGGGTCTATGATCATTCGGTTTGTGCTGGAAGGCCGAAATGACCTGTTTTAGGACCTCATCAAGCGGGATGATCTAAAGCCTGAACAGTACTTGATGAGAATAGAGCGTCCCGTATACCGAGGTGGTTTTCGCGAACTGTTAAAACTGAGAAGTACCGTTTTCTGGAAATTTCGGAAGTGCGATAAGATGCGTTGGCTTACCTTCTGTTTCCTTCTGATGCACGTCTAGCCTTGACGGGCACGACGCTGCTAAACCTTGCGTAATAAATCCAGTTAAAATTATTCTCCTTGGCCCTCACTGAGGGAGTAAATTCTTGCCTTTCCATTCTGGCGTACAGATAATTTAGCCCGTCGCAATCTCTGCTGCTGACCAAGGACACCTCTTTAATATCCGTGACTATCAATGACCATAAATTTTACATGCGGGAAGGAGAAACATTTTCTCCTAATCACGGCTTTAAACGCCGCGGCAATGCCATCCCAGAGAACCCAGCGCAAACCAATAATTTCAGGGCAAGGGATGGGGGAACAGGCAATGGTAGTTGCCGTGCTTCAAAAGAAGATACGTCTTTTTAATAATGAGCTTGATGCAAGTGCAAGAGCAGCAAGACAGACTTAGAATACCAGCGCAACAGCAACAGATGCGTGAAGTGCGAAGTCTTCCTAGGTAAGGCTACCAATTCGCATTCGATCTTTGCAAATCCCATTTTTTCCGATCAGAGAAAATTGTACATAGAAAGCGCGAAAACGCCCAAATCTTGTGAAAGGGCCTACGTTAGAGGTGAATAATCCAGCCTCCGTAAGACAAACTATCTCTCACGGGAAAAAAACCATTAGGTGAAATAAGTTGGTTAGACAGAATGGAAGCCGACAAACTACTCCCTCTCCAACAACTTAAGGTGAATCCTAAACAAGTGTAACCCCTACTGCCATGATTGCTCGATTTGATGACACAGAATTTCATTCTCTCACTACAAGAGAAACGGGCAATGCATCTTCGGCTGTGGTCAGCACGCCCAGAATTATACTCAACGTGAAAAAGCTAACTAGCTGAGAGCAAGCTGGGCATGACATCCAAAACAATTCCCAAAGAACTGGTGCCGTTCAAAGGACCTGTCGCTGGCAAGCCACGAGAGAATGCCCAGACTTGTGGTTAGGTCACACTAAACAGAAGAGAACCTCAAATAGAGGTCCCAAGGTAGCAGACGAGGAGACCAGGAACAATCGGTAAAATGTTTCATCCTGTTTTTGGAAGGCGGTAGGGATGGACCGTCTCACTGGACGGCTGCCACCCACGCCGGATGATCGAGCTTTGCCGCCCACTGCACCGCTAACTTTACCCAAGTTCACGTCTCACAATGCAACTCATACCCTATCCAATACCACACACAAATCCAAGTTTTCTGTCTTTTCGTTCACCCCCATCAACAAGCCAGCTGAAGACGGTGATACTCCATCGGCTCCTGATCATGTACTAAATTGTCTACAAACCAAGCCGCACGTCGTGGGGCTCACAAAACTTGGCAAGCCTGAAATATTATATACTTAGAGATCCGCGTCCCAAGATACAACGTTAATAGACAAGATTCTAGCAGCGGACGTGCGGGAGGGGTAATTCTTTACCAAAACAAATTTCTTCCTCCTTCGACCTTATTTGAAGAAATCCTTTCCAAAAAATTTGGTACCGTGTGGTTAGCCTTCTGCTTCTGAAAGTTTTAAAACTCTTGCTAGAAGTAATCTGTTGTTCTCAAGCTAACATACAAAACACTTTTGAACATCTTGTTTGAAATATGGAGAATGCTGTCGCCGTCATCAAGCCATCAAACCGCCTGGCTTGGACGAGGTTCCCTCCCTTCCCTTTCGGAAAACCCGACAGTGCATTTCTGTTACCAAATCTGTTTACCACTTTATTTTCTACTGGGGTGTTTCCTTTCATTTGAAAGTCTCCACCATTTTTCCGTTCCACAAAAATGGTCCACTGCACAATCCACAATCTGCAATAAACCATACGCAGGTCTCAACCAGACTCATGGAGAGGAGTGTTAAAAAAATCCTACTGGCTTTTTCGCAACCAGCATCTTCCTTGGTAAATCCCAGCATGGTTTTCTTAGGTACAGGTCCTACACACTACGCGGCTTTGATTTTTTTAATCTGGCCACTAAATGTCAATAAGAAAAAGGCCGTTGTAATGATCTTTCTTGACAAGACCAAGGCATTTGATCGCGTTCCCCATGAGCGAATGGTAATAAAAATCACATCCTATGACTTAGCAGATCCGCTGTATTCTTGTTTGACGTCCTAACTGTCCGACCGCTCTCAAGTAGTTTGTATCAACGGAACCCAACCCCGACCCCAGGCAATCACTGGCGGTGTAACAAAAGTCAGTGACTCAGTTCCTAGTTATTCCCGCTCCATGTAAATGACAAAGCGCACCCTTGTTATTCAATTATGATATCAAGCTAAACTATCCGTTCGAACTGTCTTCCATACCGAACACCGTGACCAGTTTCATGGAGGACAACTAGACCGGTGGTGTTCGCAATGGGCAATAGACTAATCAGCCAGAAAGGCGCTGTTCTTACCTATAAGTGTCACATTCCTCCGGGGAGGGTCTTTATGAACGATCGCCAAATACTAACAATTTATTATGTAAAGGATCCGATCATCGATCTTCCACAGGCAACCGGTTTCCCAAATTGCAGGCGCGAATAGTACTAGCGGCCCCATCGGTAGAACACTCCGCGCCCTAAGATGCTATACAGATAACATTGTAGTCCACAACTGGAGTACAGGATGACAATCCTCTCAAAAATGCCCAGAGCTGATCGGGTTGCAATAGAAAAGTGCGACTGGCATTCACAAGAAGACCTGTTATTCTAACATCAAGCCTTAGAGAGAACGATGTGGTCTGCTGCAGCATAGCCCCAATTGGTTACGTCGTGATAAGCCCAAATTCAATTCCCTTTTCAAGCGCTTTAGTTCGCAAGCACACGCGCTTGGAAACCCCACCCCGTTCGCTGACGAGCGTTTCTAACCACAGAGTGACAACTTTTATCCCTTGGAAAATCGAAACATCCCTTAAGTTCGATTTCTTCACAATAGTTTACTCTACCTTATGAACTAGGTTACCGGACCCTGTCCGGTCCTGCCGCAGTTTAGCAGTTTTCGAGTGTATATTGTCAGAATTTCTCAACGCATCATCATTTACCAGTCTAATTGGAATTACTATCAATCCAGATCAATCTTCTGAATGCTGCCTAGACCCTTCTCTCTATCTCAGCTAAGGAATCCAAAGCTGTGCCAACATGTACCGGTTCCTTCTAAACATTAATGAAAACGACTCAGCCATTATACCATCCGTACTGCTGTCCCATCAATATGTGTAACTCGGGTCCCTAGTTTTTCGTTCAAACGTCCGACCTTAGGAAGGTTTAGTAGTCACCACAACCTCAACCCGACACCCAAACCAGACTACTTCGCTCTTTCGTGTTTCAGATCCCGCACCTAGGCTATAAATGTTATTAACACTTCCGCCGTTTAAAGGGCAAAGCTACAAGCTTTTTAATCATGTTGGGATGCTGCTAGCCAGATCTGGCGCTCGAAAACTGGGCCGTTCAACCCGAAACAAGCGGGTGATCTATTTGGATGTCCTAAATTAGGCGGACTTTCATGATCAGGCAAAAAGGCGATTACTGGTGCCGCTGGATTGACTCGCGTACCCATTCAAATTCTTTCACTTACTGCTGTCTCAGATCAGAACCTACTAATTATTTCCATCCAAGCACCCAATTCTTACTGGTCTTCACCTCCACAGCTCCATTATTCTGTCCATTTCTTACCTTAGTTTCCGTTCGCGGTCTCAGGCCATATTTGGACATTCGCCATCCAGCCCCGTTCACGGTTTCCACAAGCGGCACTCACATTTAGTGCACCTTAACACGAAGCAACTCGCAGTCCTTTGCTAACGGAAGGCGAGAAAAATGATTAGGCGCAAGCCTTCAAATTTCTGAAGCAAGTGACAGCAATACAAACAAACAATCATTTTGGATTTTTTACGCCTGCGGCACAACCGACCGCACTTTGAAACCACACCGATACCGTATGCTGAAACCTGGATCCAGAGCCTCGCAAAACTAGTTCTGCTAAGCTAAAATAGATTTTCCGGGAGTGCCGTTCGCCGGTTGTAAGCGCAAGCTCGCTGGCGAGCTCTAGTCCCCATCTGAATTCCAGCATTTCTGGATCGGTAAACATTAACTGGATCGGGACAATTCGTATGATTTCTCGCCCAGGGTGTTCGCGCATAATCGTTCATGGTGCATGTATGCATGGGGATGAAGTGGCGTAAAATCTATTTTTCATTGAGCAAAACATTTCAAGCGGCGTCAGACGCCAAGGAAGTGTGACGATAACAAAATTAACTAGCTGATATATTTTATTCGTTGAGGTTACTTTTGTCCTGAACTGGGTTGGTGCACTGGTATGACAACCCAGAAGTAGGGATTTCATTTATTCGGAAGCTAGGAAAGTGTATTAATCTTAACAGTCCGTGGTGATGTGGAACGCGCGGGAGTATTCACTATTTCGCCGTCGAAATGAGAGGGATTCATTCTTTAGCATTCGTTCGAAGCGGAAACCGGGCTGCTGGGACGCCAAAGGTATGCCAAAGAAAAAAGAACTCGCAGAAGTGGATGCCGATATTTGTGCATACTATCAGACGAAATCTGAATGTCAGTCTGAAATTTGGTCCATTCGTCTTTTATGAGAGCTGAACGGAAATAACAGCCTGGGACAGGCTATTAGCCGCAGCATTACGTGTGGTACGAATCGTATCGAAATGCATAGACCAGCGGGATTTTAGGGGCGCATCAGGAACTCTGGAGAAGCTCAAGTCAACCCCAGAAAAATGATTCTAGTTACCCACAAAAGCACGCGGATTTCTGAGGTGCCCACAAATAGATCCTATGGCTACTCAAATCAACCCGCAAGGCAGTGAGAAGGAGAAAGGGTCCATAACCCACCCGGAGCTGGTGACGGACTGCCCAGCTCACAAGCCCTTAGAATGATGCCAGGCATCCTGACTGCACAGTTCCTTTCCCACCATCATCGCCGAAGTCGGTGAATATAGAGCCTTTCGCCTCGTACACCACCAGTGGTTTGTTTGGAAATGGAGTTGGCCGTCTACTTGAGAATGAATACCAAGTATCGGTCAACTCGATGAAAAGCAGTCGCGACATGACTTCGCCTCACACTCAGTGAAAACACCCCCGCCGAGAGAAGGCAATGAGCAGGAGTTCCTCGACAAAGGCCATTTAACAGTCACGGTAAGTTAGTAGTATTTCGAGACATCCAGGTAGAGTAGCTATCTCGGAGCTCGGAAAATGCATTCCTGCACAGGTTTACAATGATACAAACGCTCAAACGATCGGGCGACTGTAGCAATCCAGGATGTAACTGTATAGGCAAAACATATAGTTGCTAGTCGGAATTTGGTGGAAGAAGTTTGTCGTGACTGTTCACTGGTGTGATCAGACGGCGAGCAGCCACAGGAAATCACAATTCTCTGCACAAGTCAAAATGACGCTGTGAAGAAATGGGGATGGCGTGATCAAACTTCCAATGAAACCCGTATCGTTTTGGTAGCAGAGGATGTGGTGAAAAACGAGGTTTTGTCACAGACATTGCACCTGAGGCTCAGGATGGAATGAGATGCAGAAGTAGCCGGGGAACGAAGTCAGTGAGATACTTTTCGAACCAACATATGTAGTATAAGTAGTAAATTGATTGAGATAATCGTCGGGGCTGGGGAAATAAATGCGACAATAGCTGCAGCCTCCGACAGGCGGCTATGTGAAACGGACCACGCCCTAAGAGATGTGACGAAACAGTGCTAAGTTTGCAGACAATATATGATTGGGTCAGGCCGGGGACTGGAGTGCCCTACTGATAAATGGGCATTGTGCGCTTTAACTCCGAAGCAAATCTTAGTTCCGCAGAATAAGAAACCTGCCCTCTTACGTTAGGCTCCGAATTAGACTAATAACTTTTGCATGTGTGCACCGAGTTCCGAATGTCATGGAGTAGTGTATCGACAAATTGACACAGGAACCGGAACAACCACGTGTGGAAAACACTTCAGCCCTAAAATCCAGGGGTTTTAATCATCCCGGGATTAAATTGGTTACGAAGTGGTGCTCATACCGTACGGTGGGGATAACGTTTATGCGACGGCTGGAGGATAGGGCCTTACCTCAACCCTTCAGGGTTAACAAAATTTTAGTTCAGGCCAAAGGTCACCTATTCATGACTGGGTAAGAAAATAGCGTCCAGGGATTAAGTTGTCGCAGACAGTTAGGCAACAATGAACACATAATGATCACCTTTGCCTTCATACCTTAGCAGGACAATGGACCCGAAATCCACGCGGAACTTTCGCGAAGTTGGAGTAGAAAACTGATGGCCTACACAGACCTGCTCGGTTGGGCTGCCGGAGACAGAAATGCCCAGCTGGAATTGGTCTGGCAAAAGGTCAAGGAAACCGCCCTGGGCTCCGGGAGTAATTTATTCCAATCGAGAAGGAAAAGCGAAATTATAAATCAGAATTGTGTATCGTGGCGGTATAGAGATCATTAAAGAATGCGGAAGCTGGAGGACGCACAAATCCTAGCAAAGCGAAAGGAGCCGGAGGCACTTCATGAAGCGTAAGAACTAGGGGATAAACTTGGAGAGAACAGCAGGGTAAAATTTCGGACTAATCTAAATGAAAGCTGCGAAAGCGACCCAAAATTCATTACCCACTTGCACAATAGCGAAGGGCTTTTCCCTCTGCACTAGGCGATATTCGTGCCACACCTAGAGAATTGCCAATAAACTTGGACACCATTCATTAAAAAATATGTAGCCAGTCTCAACAGCGTTGAATGGTTGATGGACTGATGGGCAAGTGGTGCAAAAGAAGGCTGAGAGATCTAAGCCTGTAAGGGACTGAAGAGTTTCTATTCAATGTGATGGAAACGTTCAAGGTACTGAAGGATATTTCAAGCAAGCTACCGAGGGTAAAACCCAAAAAGATAATGCAAGGCTGCGGCAGGCCTGCCGCGGGTTAAATGTGCGTGCAATATAATGGTTGGCGTTTGGGACTGGCTGTCATCATCAGTAATATGTACAGAGGATATCGACGCTCCTAAAATTCACTGGACGAGATGAGGTCCCAATTATTCCTGGCGGAAGAAAGCCAGAATAGGGAGTGTTAAAGATCAGATCGAGTGTTGCAAGTGTTTGTCAGTATGATGTCATGAAGTAATGGGGCGCAAAGACGATGTATGTTCTCTTGCTTGAACCGAACGGACTACTATTGCGACCTCAAGGTCACCGGTTCCCCAGAATTCGGATAGGGGGTGTGTTAATAAATGTCGTAAGAATGAATGGTATGTTTAGCATGCTATTTTGTAGGGGTGACAGGTTTTTAATGTCCTACCGTTTAACAACGATAGTTTTCGACAACTACTTCAACTTATCTTGTTGTGCTGCCTTCGATCTGATAGATCCTTTGGTGTCATTTAAATATTCCTTTCGAGTAGGAAAATTAATGCTGGGAATGTTGACGACTGCATTGTAGTAAAGAAATTGTAATTTATTCTTTTTATTTTTTCCATTTAGTCTTCTTTCCAGGGGGTTCACTAGCTGCATGCATATGACCTGGATCTCTGTCAGCATGCATTATGAATATGCACTTTTGTGAGATTTACTTATTAATATCCAATTCACGAGCAAATGAGTAAATTTCTTTTGAAATGAGTAGCCCTTTACTTCGTTTGTTGTCCATGCCCTGAGTAATTCAACACTCGCCTTCAGTTTGTACGGCCAGGGCCTTTTTGTCGAAGGGGAAAGTTTCCCTTGGCTCTTAGAGGCCAGATGTGATAGCACCTATGCTCAGTGTGAAATCACCTGCTTCTGAAGACCTCCTTTCTCTGACCTTTATAGCCATTTTCAAAGGGGAGCACTTTAGCATAAAGGAATACCTCATGGTACTTTCAGGGATTCTGTTTTCGATCATTTGTTCACATTTTATTCACTCCCTAATGTGCTTTGTTGTGGGAATCGAGCATGGTTAGGATAAGGATTTGTGTCGCATTAACGTGTCGCGTAAAAACAATGCTACCTGTGTAGACTGTTTCCCAATGAACTCGTTGTCTCTAACCTAGACATGGACATACAGGTCGAAAATATACTGAGATATATTTACCATCTGGGGGTCTGTTGTTTTCCGTCATGAAATCGAGTGAATCGACTTCTGCTGTATCTTGTAGCACAGAATTGTTATCTGGCCAGGATAACGACCGCCAACCAACGGGTTATTGAATATGATTTCTGTTCCAGAACGGTAACTTTCGATTTCAGATGTTTCATTTGACCGCAGATTTCTTCTGACGTTTGTGATATACAGTAAGAATATCTTATCTGCCAGACTTAAATATTGCTGATTATTGAAAGTCACTTAATTCATTAACACCACAGTGCCCCGGTGCACCGGTTACGCCTATTCGTCAAGCTTCGTGCACTCCATATCATCGAGACTCTATCGCGATTTTCTAGATTCCTGGATATCAATCTAGGTTGACACTTTTGCAATGATTGCCGAAAATGAATTAGCCCTTTTGATGTATCACAACTGATAGTTGTCCTGAGAAGTAATGAAGCTCGAAACCGCAAGAGTAGTTCAGGCACTTGGTAGTTTGTGTTGCTGAGTAGCCAGAAAAGTGCTGTCTTTTATTACTATGTTCATTATGCACAACGAGCATTTAAATATATTTTATTTGTATTTCCAGTATTTAGCTCCTAATGACGTTAAATGTGCTGTAGTCCAAGACCATTCTTGGCAAACGCCCCTTACAATACTTCAGAATTCTTTGCTACGAAGAGAAGAGTACGACCGTTTTTATAATACATTGCTTCGGTTCTGTCTTGCAATTAGGTTGTTACTGCTTGCATTCGTAGTTTGTCTGGTTGGCACTTAGTCAGGGTTGTTCTAAACCTGTCCCGATGTTACAGAATATCTTGGGGTATCGCAATGTTTCCACTGTAGTTGTTTATGTGATGAAAACTTGGCTATTCGATACTGACTAGTCGATGTTGCCATCTGTTTCGCGCTACAGCATTTGCGATATATGGATTGTCAAATTCAAATCCAGCTTCTAAACTAGCTTCGGTTAACCCTTTTGACGTTTGAATTTCGCTCATTTGGGTTTAATTGAAGGTATCCGGTAGTCTAATTCTGATCGAAATGCGTTCGGCAAATATTGTGGTTCATTTGAACTCGGAATGGCTTATGTAAAATTGACGTGTCAGGTTATGTCATCCATTTAAGAGCGAAGGGAAAAGCTTGAGGTCTGGGCTTCATTTAGCATACAACTAGACGATGGGAACTTAAAGGAGTCGAGAAAATTACCAGTACATGGAAAAAATAAACATATAGTCTATAGCGCTAGCCGATTTGGTGGAAAGTGATGCCCGTCAGAAACGTTGAAGAGTTTTTTGTCACTGTGGAATTTGAAGCGTTCTGGGTTTAATAAGGACTGCTTGTCGGATTTGCCGGTGTACGCATTCGATCATGGTACACGAGAGGCGAAGACAAGCTCAATCTGGTGTATCGAGTCTGTCACGAACTGCACAGGGTGTGGTTTAACGATCAAGACTGAGAGTTGTTGGCCTTTTGTCTAGAAATGCGCAGTTCATACTGATTTAAAGACATAAACCCCGCATGCCAGACGACTCTTGAATAATATATCGTCTTCATCATCAGGTAGAAGGCAATTCTATCTCATCGTTGAAGCTTTGAACTGCAGTAATTTTTATCGGATAGCTCATTGAAAATGACTGCGGACTGTGAAACCAGGCAGTCAATAATATTCGGCGTGGACTTTAGATAACAGAGCAATAGCCATTCTTGTGGAGCCTTGTTTATTAATGCGCATCTCAGCCATAGGGCGGGGTGAAAGGTATTTGGAAGAATTCACCTTTCAGCATAAGTGAGCTGGGCTGTTGTTCCTTCAAATAATTCCAGTAAGTTTCAAACTGTTTGGTTGGATATTGTAGATTCTTGTTCCGCTAGAGACAATGTCACTGTTATGGAGAGGTTTATTCCATCCCCATTATATTAAAACTCCCTTATGAATGTTTGTAAGATGACATGCCAAAAATGTCAAACACTGATGAGACCCCGGGCGACTGTTAGTTAACAATTCTGGACAAGCGTAGGCAAAAGATAATTTAGGGTTCAAGAAGTGTCTTTTTCTGAATATGGAGGAACTGCTGACGGTCTAGCGGCTTTTTTGAGATTCCTGATGGAAAATTATCGACACTGGTTCTTGCCTAGCTAAGATTGTGCGCTTTACAGATTTAACGTCGTTGAACAGGTGTTAATGATTTATAGGTCCCACAAAACGAAGCGTTTAGTGGACATCCAGATGACACTGAGACGCGTAATTCTTTAAGCAGCTCGAGGGATGTAGGCGCTCCAACCACCACACTGCCATGACCGAGATGGTAAATGACATCAAAATTAACACTTCCGAACCTGCTGATCTTTAATGTTTGACGTTATTTTTTATCCTCCAGATCCCTAAGTATTTTTGTGGATTGGCGTTTTCTAGGTTCCGGGATAGCTACTCTACCTGGATGTCTCGAAATACTACTAACTTACCGTGACTGTTAAATGGCCTTTGTCGAGGAACTCCTGCTCATTGCCTTCTCTCGGCGGGGGTGTTTTCACTGAGTGTGAGGCGAAGTCATGTCGCGACTGCTTTTCATCGAGTTGACCGATACTTGGTATTCATTCTCAAGTAGACGGCCAACTCCATTTCCAAACAAACCACTGGTGGTGTACGAGGCGAAAGGCTCTATATTCACCGACTTCGGCGATGATGGTGGGAAAGGAACTGTGCAGTCAGGATGCCTGGCATCATTCTAAGGGCTTGTGAGCTGGGCAGTCCGTCACCAGCTCCGGGTGGGTTATGGACCCTTTCTCCTTCTCACTGCCTTGCGGGTTGATTTGAGTAGCCATAGGATCTATTTGTGGGCACCTCAGAAATCCGCGTGCTTTTGTGGGAAACTAGAATCATTGCCTCGGGAAGCAAATGGAGCCACTCGATTGCATTCCGCACTGGTGAATTCTTCGCGAAACTCCTCTGCTTACTGTTGGTGTGCACAGCTACTCTCAAACTTACCCGTTTTCTCTCCCGCTATTACCCTAATGGGCTCGCCTCTTCACACACAGATTCCACGACTCTTCCGACCACGCTCACCGTTTATACTTGTTACATATAGTATACACATTCAAGTGCACATAGGTCAGCAAAGTGACGTGAATAAAACTTTTTGGAATGTTGTTTATGTCTGCTCCCTAAAAAAGACGCGTGTTTAAGGCCCCTGCCGACAAACAGTATTAGTTGCCGTTTACACTGCTCTTAAAACACTGAAAATTCCTCCAGTCTGTCCGGCGATGGAATAGTCTTGGATAATAGAATTTAGCTTGATCTTCTAGAATCGATTTCAGTTGAAAGCCGACTATGTGCTTTACAAATGAGAGGACCGTCCAAGGCTTGTTGAAGACGTGCCGACAGGCAATGCATGTTCATAATTTTTTGTATACCCCCCTGTAGTCTAGATTCCGCGAAAGGTAAATTCCACCAGCGTCTTCGCGACCTAAGTGGGACGGCATTAAAAGCGGACATTGTCATTTGTCCGAGGACAGTCCGCGAAGCCAATAGAACCTAAGTTCAGGGTCGGCTGCTAGAAAAGTGGGGTGAACAGTTCAATTTTCAACCTTATTGGCTCGGCTCGTTAAATCCCGTAGGGTATCATCATCATCAACACCGTTCAGCGTTAAACAGCAAGGCAAGCCTCACTGGCCGCTGCCTTTTCCACAGAGCAAATGTAAGCTAACAGACTGAAAACCAACTCCTACACTACTTGACAATAAACAGTTGCGAGTATCAGGCGTGTTATCAATGGAGATACTATGGGTAGGCAGAAGGGGCAAACAGAATGGGTTGGAGACAGAAGAGACAGGTTGAATAAAAGAGAGGGAACTCTGAGCAGTAGCATACTTATCACTATCCATCCCGCTCGATGCAATGGGGAGCGCGGTCCTGATTATCCTGCACCACGACCGATGCAGTATGGAATTATTTTTGGGCGTGTAACTCATGAGGACTAATGGGTGGGTAGCGCCAGGGAGTCCAGCCACTGAGTGGAAGAACGATTAGGGTTCTCAACCAAAGCCTTTGATTCTGACAAGAACCTGACTTCAAGGCATTGAGGTGTAGCTGAGTGGAAGCCAATCTATCTGAATTAATTGTTCTTCCGACCGAGCTGCTAACTCAGATCAACCCCCAACTTGGAGGACAAAGAGGCTACTTCGTCAGGCCTCTACCCATTGACCTTCCAGGCATGTTTGGATCTTCGGTTTGAGCTAAGCCATCCTGTATAGCTCGTTGGATCATGGAGGCACGCAAGGCGCCACACCACGTTAAGGTGTAGTCTCGTTGTGACGGACCATAGAGCTTGATAAATGCAACGTTCAATAAGGCGTCCTTAGATCCACTGACCGAGGCCGAGGCTTACAATGCGTTTTGACGCTTCACGGGCCAATACGTCCGGACTCGGACTTCTTGCCAACAACTTTGTTCAAAGACGCAAGATGCGATATGGTGTTAATATTGACACATGCTTCTTTCAGAGTGGGAAGTTCCTCGGCGTTGATCGGGATTGATTACAGTCCCTTTCTTCAAGGGAGGATTCGTAAACTGCTCTTGAAGTCGTAAAGGAATCAACCTAGTCCAGGTTGCGTCAAAGTTGTTTTCATCCGTCATTCTTTGTAGGTTGGATAACACGCGCGAAAGGCAAGTTCTTAAGGAACAGGTTAGGTTTCACGCTGGTTGTGGATGCATCGATCATCATCATCATTGTCGTTCAGCATTAAACAGTAAGGCAAGCCTCAGCGGCCGCGACCTTTCCCTCAAGGTTACATGTTTCTATAAAAAAGTGAAAATCCAAGGGGGACAGGGAGTGCGCCTAATTAGGTGAGGAAAGATAAGATGCTGCTATAGCCAACAAACGGCACGCAGTTTAACTGTACGAGCGCACTCCTTCAATCATTCCGATTCGATAGAAAATGAAAACACGATCGCCACCGTTCGCGATTCACTGCCATATCCTTCAGTGTCTACAGCCAGCTAGTTGACGGGTCTCTCAGACCAAAACCAAGAGGACGTGAGGCATTTAATTTACCTAAATTCGCTATACATTTTCTCATTCCATGTTGCCATGTCATCTGCTGACCTCCACACAGCTTCTTTCACTCGGTGAGAGAAACGCAAAACAGGGCACGGTAAGGTAAACGAGTGTTCGTCATACGCAACACGTGACCCAGCCAGCGTTGTCTACTAAGTTTTATACGGTATTCTCAGAAATGACACCTAGTAATAGCTTCCTCACCTCAACATTACTCACCCAGCCACTCTATCCAATCTTGGCGATCAAATCTTCGCCCTCCAACAACAGTTAGGACACCGTTTTACCTTTCGAATGCCACCGGCCATCGTGTTCTTAGACATCCGCGCGGCCTTCGACTTTGTTAATGGCTCTGGATTATGGCAGTTTTCTGAAAAATGGAGTATCTGACATGAATATGCAGGTTCTCAAAGAATTGTACTGTCACACATCAATTCGGGTTAGGGCTTACAGTCAGCTTTCGCCACCCTTCTTCGTGTCCGGTGAAGCACGGCAAGGCTACCCTATATCCTTATTTATTTTAACGTTGCCACAGAACCTGTTGCGAGCATTGTACTCGCATATCTATGGTCGCGTTAGGGTATACGGTGAACTGTCAAGTTCATTCGAAACAACTAGTGGCGTTCGACAAGGGTGTCCCATCTTTCCATTTTTGTTCAACTTCGTCATGGACGAGGTGATGGAAGATGCTTTAGGAGGTCTCCGGGATGTAGGAGTCAAACTGGGAAGTGGAGGAAAGCTAGATTACGCAGACGACGTCGTGCGCCTGTTCAAGTCTGCGTACCATGCACAATACGCACTAGATAGACTGTCGAGGTCGGTTGCTCGGTTTGGCATGTGCTTTGCATCTTCAAAGTGTAAATTGCTGTTACAGGACTGGACGACAGCAGCGCCGAACTTGATACTGGATGGAGAGGAAAAAACAGTGGTGGACCGTTTCACCTACCTTGGTAGCTGCGTGTTCGACGATGGTAGCTCGGGAGTGGAGGTAAGTATACGTATATCCAAAGCTCAGGCAGCTTACGCTGGACTGACGCACTTGTGGCGTCGGCCTGACATTTCACTGAGGTTGAAAGGTCGTGTGTAGTGTGCTGCAGTGCGTTCAGTTTTGTTGTACGGTTGCGAGACGTGGAGTATGCGTGTGGGCGATGTTCGTCGGTTGGAGGTTTTTGACCATCGATGTTTACGTAGTATGGCTAGGATTGGATGGAGTGACCGGGTGAGTAATATTGAGGTTAGGAATCTGGTATTGGGTGCCACTTCTGAGAATAGCTTGTTTCAGTGTGTGAAACTCAGTAGACTACGCTGGTTGGGTCACGTGTTGCGTATGANATTAGATTCCACTTTGTGTGCCATTTGAACTGAGAAGTGTACATTGTTGACCAAAAAACCAGAGCCAGCAGATCGTCAATTCCGAGTTGTATAGTTGCGAGACATGGAGTATTCGTGTGGGCGACGTTCGTCGGTTAGAGATTTTCGACCATCAATATCTACGCAGTACGCCTAGGATTAGATGGAGTGACCGAGTGAATAATGTGGAGGTCAGGAATCTAATACCTTGTTTCAGCGTGTGAAACATAATAGACTACGCTGGTTGGGGCACGCGTTGCGTATGAAGAACACTCGTCTACCATGTCATGCCCTATTTTGTGTTACTCCCAAGGAATGAAAGAAGCCATCTGGAGGTCGACAGATGGTGTGGTAACGTGGGATGAGAAAATGTACAGCGAACTCAGGTAAATTGGGTGTCTCACGCCTTCGTGGTTGGGGTCCGAAATACTGGTCAACTAGCTGGCTAAAGACACTGAAGGGTATGGCAGTGAACCGTGAACAGTGGCGATCGTGCTGTCATTTTCTGTCGAATCAGAATGATTGAAAACACGTGCGTTTGTACAGTTAAACTGTGTTTCGTGTGTTGGCTGCAGCAGCGTGTTATCTTTTCCCGCCTGTGTAGGTCCACTCCCTGTTCCCGTTGGATACTCGCTCTTTTTATATGAACCTGTAACTCTGGGGAACGGCAGCGTTCAGTGAGGCTTGCCTTGCTGTTTAACGCTGAACGATAATGATGATGATGATGTTTTGCAGAACACTTTTCCTGGTCTGTTGGGCGGTGGAGTTGAACTCCATCCAGGTAACAGTTTTGAATTTTGAGTGTGCCGATGACATCGTCTTGCTTAATGAGTATCTGCAGGCAGTTCAAAGTGCGCTGGACTGCTTGGTGATCTAGGCCTCTGGGTACGGTGTGTGCTTTGCACACTCAAAATGCAAGGTACTTATTCAAGACTGGCAGGAGCATGTGCCTTTCACTCATCTTGTGGTGATCAGTTAGAGGTAATCAATAGCTTCAAGTACCTCGGGAGTCTCATCCACCTGGCGGAGGTGTTTGGGAGGTCACATCACGAATTACGAAAGGCTGAGCAGCTCTGACGAACCTACGACACTTGTGGCTCGGCCATGCCCTCCGTCTTTCCCTCAAGGGAAGAGCGTACACTATCACAGTCCGTAAGATTTTGCCTTACGGTCGCGAGACTTGAGCTATGCCTGTTGAGGGTGCTCGGCGACTTTCTGTATTCGACCACCGATCTCCGAGGGTTTGCTCGTGTCTGGTGGGAAAACCGAGTGATCAATTACGAGGTGTGTCGTCGTGTGTTGCGTCCAGAGAGTCGTCCTCTGACTGAGGAAATTGTTATAAGTTGCCTTCGATGGCTTAGGCACGTACTGCGTGTGGCTGCCCATAGTCTACCCTTTCGTGCTCTTTTTGCATGTGCTAGACAAGGCTGGAAGAAACGACGTGACTTGGTGCCACGTATGCCCGCGGATGAACAGATTCATTCGAAACGACTAGCGGCGTTCGACAACGGTGTCCCATCTCTCCATTCCTGTTCAACTTCATCATGGCCGGGGTGATGAAAGATGCTTTAGGAGGTCTTCGGGATGTAGGAGTCGAACCGAGAAATGGTGTGAAGCAGTGTGATCTAGGTTACGCAGATGACGTCGTGTGTCTGTTCGCATCCACTGACCATGCACAACGCGCACTAGAAAGATGACTCTGGAGTTCGGTGGCTCGGTTCGGTGCTTTGCATCTTCAAAGTGTAAGGTGCTGTTATAAGACTGGACCGTAGTAGACCCGAGTTTGACATTTCTTGGGGAGGAACTAACGACTGTACCGATGCTGAGAATCCTTTATCTCAGCGTACAAGTTTAGACTACGCTGGTTCGGTCACGTGTTGCGTATGACGAACACTCGTTTACCTTACCGTGCCCTGTTTTGCGTTTCTCTCACCGAGTGAAAGAAGCTGTGTGGAGGTCAGCAGATGACATGGCAACATGGAATGAGAAAATGTATAGCGAATTTAGGTAAATTAAATGCCTCACGTCCTCTTGGTTTTGGTCTGAGAGACCCGTCAACTAGCTGGCTGTAGACACTGAAGGATATGGCAGTGAATCGCGAACGGTGGCGATCGTGTTTTCATTTTCTATCGAATCGGAATGATTGAAGGAGTGCGCTCGTACAGTTAAACTGCGTGCCGTTTGTTGGCTATAGCAGCATCTTATCTTTCCTCACCTAATTAGGCGCACTCCCTGTCCCCCTTGGATTTTCACTTTTTTATAGAAACATGTAACCTTGAGGGAAAGGTCGCGGCCGCTGAGGCTTGCCTTACTGTTTAATACTGAATGACGGTGATGATGCCCGCAGTTTGGTGGCCTCGGAGTTTTTTAAAGTGGCCAGTCTGCGCTTCTACGGATGTGACCAATGTAGCTATCCTCGAGGTGTTGCTTTTCACGACAAGTAGTTCTTCTAAGTTCACAGCGATAATAATCGAGCTTCTAAGTTTTTTTTGAATACCTAGAACAAATCGTTGATGCCTTCCCGTACAGTAAGCATGTAATTATCTAGGATACAAGTTATGCAGTTGGGGGATTATTAAATCAAATCAGGAACTTGTCTTTGGGCTTTTGCTGGTGGAATTTCATGAAATAGTTGTAATCTTTCATGATCAGCTTTCGTGTGTGATTTCCTTATATTAACGTTTGAGTTTCCAAATGGTAATGGCGCGCTGCTCTTCGCCAACAGTAACTCCATGCTTCTTTGTGGGATTTAAAAACAGTCAGATTACGGTCGCTCACAAGGACAGTGCTGTCGATTCATGCTTTCCGTGGCTGTCTTCTCTGTATTGTGTGTGTGTGATTTAAAACACTTTTCGATGCGTTTAGTTGTTGCCGCAGCTAGCTGCCCAGTTAAAATGGTCTCCCAGCCACATGAAAAATCTATGCGAGCAGGCAATCGATTGCAATCAGTAAGCTCCGCCTCATCCACAAGTGGGTTAGAGTAGAGTCGTTCATGTGGAGTGGCATGAATATGCAGAAGAGGTTGGATGTAGTGTATAGCGTATAGAGGAACAATCCCAGTGACTCATAGGTAGGATTTTTGGCATTTGGGCTTAACAAGGTTTGCCAAAGGATCGCGACTAAATTTTCAACCTACTCGTTTGCCTCTGGGCCGTGGCTCCTGACCATTCTGACTACCAGTCCTTTGCTGTGAAGGGCGCCACATAGTCCCCTTGGTTACCAACGCCCAATTGTCAGAGTGGATGTGGGACGGCGTGCCGAATATCGTAGATAGTTGACAGAGGCCTGACGATAGTCGCCGATTTTACGTCGGGGTGCAAAAGCAAAGGAAGATCGTGAGTACTCGTCTTTGCAAGTGAATAGGTATTTGTCCACGGAAATGGAGGATAGAGGTCATTCAGAAATGATACTGAATCTCTAGATGCCGCGTTGGTTTGATTAGCAGTTTATTTGTTGAAATAACGTTTTTTTCTGCACAAGTTTCATATCTTGAAGCTAATGTGGTGAGTTGCTGGCTTTAATGAGCTGCATAAAGCCCATGATTCCCGATTAACACAACGTATTATCTAGCTCTTCGAGACCTGGACGTCAAACAGTTCTTGACAATGTCCGCTGCAGCACTTTGTTTTTTTGGTTGGTTGAAAACATCGTAAATGCAATAGAGAGTTCCGTTCACCAAGGGAAAATCTGGCCCTTGATTTCGTTAACATGTCGTTACTTGTATATGAACTCTATTGAACGCTGCTCGGGGAAGAATGTAAGCTGATCCCTAAGTATGCTGCCTATGTCTTACTTATTTAACAATGGCACGTGTTTCCTTTTCCACCGCTGGTTGGAATCTTTCTGACAAGGAAAGTGTCCTGAAAGAGGCAACGGGTTTCTCGTTTGGACTAGCAGGTCTCATTACTTCGGGGACATGCGTCTCAACTATAGGTAATATGTCAAGTGAAACAACGGTGACGGCTGCATTTTTTAAGTCTCCTTTTCGTTGAACAAAACGCGTCTGTTGCAGTACTCAGTAAATGAAATATCTTACCATGAGCTAGACGCTGTTACCAGAGAACCAAGGGCATTCAACTTAATTACTTGAACTTTGGCCTCACGGGGTGGTTTCATGTTTCTCGGGCATTGAAAGCCTTCCGGGTTGGATCCAATAATACCGTTGAAGACAGTAACAGAGCAATCGGATCATACGAGTACCAGTGATTATCTTGTCTTTGTTCAACACAGACCTTTTAATCGTCTTTATGGTGATCTACAGCATATTTGCCGGTGATGGATTTATGGGCTAGGCGTCTGTCAAATTTGAATCCCGAATCCCCCTGTCACTTTCTTGGTAGATGACCACTTGCTGTCCTCCAACTCCTTACGACATCCAACCCAATTTAGTCTTATGTGGTTCTACATCACTACAAGTTTCAAGTTCACGGTTTCAAGTTCACGCTCCGCGTTTAGCGGATCCTAAAGCTGTGGGGCATACCTCCCTCCACCACACTCATACGTGATGCTTATAATAAAAGAACCTATATATATTGTCACCATGAAAGAAAATGTTCTTCATTTTTCCGTTTTCGATAATATCGTCTGTAATGCGTTACAAACAGGAATCGACGTAAATCGGTAGAGTTTCCTTATCGCTTCGAAACCAGTGTACTTTATGTTTTCTGCCCCGATGACAATCTGATGTATGCTTCTTAGGTCGAGTCTACTGAGTCGATTGACCGCTTTTTGTTATTCAAAGTGAATTACAGTGAATGGAGCAGACCCCGTAATGAAAATACACGATAAGGGAGGGTGCGTATGGAGAATATTCAAACAAGATTCAGCCTGTTGACTCTGGTTTTAAAAGCTAAAAGACTGTAGGTTGTTGGGAAGACAGAGAGAGGGAAAACGTTCCAGAGCTTTATAATCGGAAGAATAAAGGAAGGTTGAATTAAAGAAGAACAAGTTAATAAGTCACCTAGTCAGCAGAGTCGTATCTCCAACAGACCAAAGTTGGATATTATGACTGGATTTCGACGCATCGGGTTTACTTTATCCAATTGAATAGTAAAGAAAGAAAAACCAATACTGCGGTGTGTTAACATTTCGTTTGTTCCTTTTCAACCGCTTACGTAAAACGATGTGTGAACTGTATAATATCCAGCTGCAAATTACAGTGAACGGGCGCAGAAGTTAAATTCAGTACAACGGATAATTAACGTCATCCCCATGGCAAACGCAGAGCCTGTGTTGGTAGCTTTTGTGAACCAGGAGCTGGTTTGCGTAATCGGATTAGCATTGCTTCACCGAAGGCCAAAATCCCCCGGTATTGTGCAATAAGGGTTTAAAACATAAAATGGGGTCAACTAATATGTTTGGTTGGTATCATATGCTTCGCGATTGATGACTCCGAGTCACGATCAGGATAATTATTATTATAAGCCGCCTGTCACCTGATTGCGATCGGCCACCATTTTCTTCTTTTATTCCCTTCGTGATGACGGCTACCTGGGTTCTTCGTGGCACATCTTTATGGTACATTCTTTCAATAATGTATAGGTTTTAGCGTTGATGAAACATTGGTTGTCAGGTAGACTCAAGTCCTACCCATGTGGTTATTTTAGTTGTGCAAAGAATCTTGCACACATCTCTGCTTGTCCTTCTTCTTTCTTTACTTCTTAAATAAAGCATAACATGGTACATTACGCTACACTATAATCGTTTTCCCGGCACATTTTTTGAAGCGGTCAATAAAACAATTTGTCGAGTGACTGTCACACATTTCACACTCAAGTGTCTTTGGATTTGAAGCCGTTAGCATGGTTTTCTGCACTGAATTGCAACTCACATCATCAGGCTAAATAAAGGCTGCAATTCTGTTACGAATGTAACAGAATTTAATGAAAGTAAGACTTGTTTTCGTGAGCCATGACACACGGTGCCCTGGCCAGCAAAACCAACGGACTATCAAAGTGACGTGCACACCAACTTCTATATTCAAAATGCCAAATTTTTATTCCGCCTTTGTTACCATGTGAAGCTCTATATATTTGTTTCTGTCTGCAACCCACAGTATTTATTTGTTTTATGTTTCTGTCGTATCGGGATTACACGTTTTTAATGGTTATAGGCAACAACGTCACCGCGTTTTAATTTGGTAGCTTGTTCTTCTTTAAAATATTCTTTTGTTGGGGCATATTTTCTATAACATTACGTGTTAAAATGTAAACATGGCTTTCGTAAGCCCAAATTTTTGTCTTCTTTAATCTGGAAGTAATATTCGATTCAGTTGATCGTGGAGTTCTTTGATACTTTCTCTCATTGAAGAGTGTACCAGAAGAATTCACTTTATTTTTCTTACCACTGTACGCGAATAGCCGAAGCTGGGTTTTTCACCCGAACTCACCAAGAAAGTACAGCTCACCAGGGTCTCTATTTCCACGTTCTTCTTCAGCTTTGTAATTGAGGTAAATATGGGAACCGCCCTATCTGCCTGTAGGAACAGTGGCACTAGTGTTTGCTCAGACATTACATTTTCTGATTTAGAATAGGTGGACAATATTGTGCTGCTTAGTTAGACCCAAGCAAATTGAAGGTTTTTCTCGGTCACTTGAGCGATATTGCAATCAGGTCTTGAGATGCATTTTGTATCAGTGTCTTAGCGTACATTGAAGGCTGAGTCGGCCTCTATCGATTTGAGACACCTGTGGAGCCAGCGCAACGTCCGCCGATTGATCAAAGGTTAAGTCGGGGTTGATCTGAGTTAGCAGAAAAACGAGTAGAAGAATAATTGATCCAAGTAGATGGGCTTCTACTCAGCTATGCCCCGCAACCGCCTTGAGGTCAGGTTCTTGTCAGAACCAAGGGCTTTGGTTGAGAACCCTAATCGTTCTTCTGCTTAGCGGCTGGACTCCCTAGCAGCACCCGTCCATCAATCCCCATGAGTTACACGCTTATTACCGTCTTGCTATTAGGATCAAAAACAGGGTCTTTGCGGACAGATGAACAAAGACCATGTATTTGAGCACCATTGTCTTCGCTGAGAGAATCACATTAGCAGTGATGAGGTTCGGCGTAAGATATTGGGCCGAAGGACTCAGTAACGAATGCTTGTAGATCGACATCCTCGATGTACGCTGTTCTCCAAGGCAGATAGTTGTTACAGAATTGATCAACTCAGTCAGTTCGTGGTGTGGCGAAAACGTATGAAAACCCCAACCAATAAGTTGGGTTATGGGTTGCGGTCCACTGGATTTCTTCCTCTCCGCCCCAGAACGATGGTTATCCCAAACATTGGGCTAGGTTCGTCGAAAAATTTAGGTTTTCAAATTGTTTTAATGTGACTTCTGCTCCCATACACTGGAGCATCAATGTTTACTGTTTGCTTCGTTTTCACGGGAACCAGACGGTGTCCAACGAAGCGCGCTAAACTGACCTTGAGATCGACTTCTACCTTAATGCTGGAATTTTTTTTATCCTTCTATAATAAATCATGAAATTATGGTTGACGTAGAATATCTTAATTAATAATAAAACACATTTGTCCTGTTCACTAACCAGGTGACTAAGTTAACCTCTATGAATACGACCTAGTATAGATCAACAACTCTTCCTGTCCGAGTGCATGCTGTTTACGCACCCTGACAAGAGCTGTTTCCGTGTGAGATGACTGTACCTTGATAATTAAGGTCGCACACATTCAGCTACGTTTAGTTAAACCCGCACAAAATGTGGACATGTGGTAACCACAGGTAATTTTTGTTTTCCGTTGACGCCCCTTCATTACGTCAAAAAATACTGGGACGGGCGTTTTGTGACGATAACATTTTATCTATTAAGTTTCTATTGGTCGACGTCCCGAATTGTCTGTTACACTTGTGTACCCAAATGGACTGCACGAGATGAACTAGCGGAAAATCTGGAATTGACTATCGCAGGGCATCGGATTTCAACAAGTCAGCAAACTGAAATGACCCGTTCATTCGAAGTCGAATTATTCAATCGGAATGCGTAGCTGCTAATGCTCGATGAAGCCATCTTGTTCCAATCAGAAAGCCCTCTCTTTGTTCGGCACAACAAACTATATGCTACCCTTGAATTGATCAGGCGAGCTCAAAAAGTTTCCCACTATCTATCCTACCTAGTGCACTGCATACAGCCCGCTGTTTTACGCAGGCGACCGATAAAAGTGGACGAAATGCAAGTACTTCGCAACATTTGTCTTCGTAAATGATTTTTTCAAACGGTTAGGGTAACATACGTGATTTTCCTCCATTCGGAAGGTGCGTTGCTCTATAGAAAAAACAAGGGTAAATAATTCCTTCGTTCTGTGAGACTATGGAGAAATTAACCCTCATACTTTCTAACTGATGTCACTCGTAATTTTCCTCTTCTCCGTGGTTCTTTCTGCTTTCTTAGAGGATGTCCACCTGAAGTTACTCATTCCTTGCGTGGCTGCTGGTGCTATCATAGGCAAAGGAGGTGAAGCTGTGGAAAAAATCAAGCGGCAAACTGGAGCCCGTCTCAAAATGTCTAAAGCAAACGACTTCTATCCAGGTAACAATATTTTTCCAATAATTCTTTCTTGTCTATCCCTGAGTGATTTTTTTGTCTTCTTTTGTAATCCCATTTTTCTGTTTATTTTTTTGTCTACTCGTGATCCAGGCACAGTTGAACGTGTCTGCGTGATTGTAGGTTCTGTCAGAGCATGCATGCAGTTGACCGACTATATCATGCGCAAAATAAGCGAACGCCCTGAAATCAGCCCATGTAACGTGCCTTTTGCCTACGGCGAGCGACACAATCAGGTAAGACCCTGATATTAATTGTGGCAGTAGCGTGTTTGTGTATTATTATTTTTCCTCATTTTGACATTCGACTCTAATCTTCTTTTGCTTCTCCACTTCAAAAATGCTCAGCTGCGAATCCTGGTTCCGAATACCACCGCCGGTATAATTATCGGGAAATCTGGCTCGTTTATCAAACAGATTAAGGAGGAAAGTGGTGCCGTGGTTCATATATCCCAAAAGTCCAAAGATTTGAGGCTGTTGGAACGTTGTATCATAATCACAGGTACGTCTTGTATGAATCAATCGTTTGCCTCTCCCGTTAAACTAACATTGGTTTGCTCATGTTAAACTTTTATTCTTCAGTTTCCTAAGACGCAACTAATATCACCAGTCCCATCCCCGTCGCCAGATTTGTTATGTTGCCGAGTTTGGTTGGTCTATGTACACACTGAAAGCACAAGACACAAGTACTCGCAGCGCACGATATCACAGGAGCACACAGCCTGTAGTCTAGTAGAACATGAACACACACACAGAGGTTGGAGACACAAGATGATCGGGCTCAAGACTCAAGGCCCGTAGTCGCACAACGAATGGGACAGATCTGCTGCTCCCTTGAATGAGCAGCCACACGGAACAGTAATCGGCGCGAAATACGAACAGCTAGCCCA
>LUCM01006299.1:260277-365709 GCA_008360955.1 Fasciolopsis buskii
TCGTTTATATAATTTTGTTGGGTGGCCTTGATCAATGTGTGGACTAGTCAATCGCAGAACGGACTTTTACGAATCTTTTCGCGGACATATAAAAATATTCAACCGCGCAATATTTAAAATAACGTCAATTTCGAGATATTGAGAAAAGGATAGATTCTTTTAGAAAATTAGAAGCAGAAATGAAATCTGCAGTTCCGAAAACCTTGGAATGGTCATCGACCATAACAGAGTGTTAATAGATTGACAAGAAATTGGAGAAAACCTTACGCTATCTAGCCCCTTCAGAGGTCGCAAAACTTGGGAATGAACACTGGTGATGATCAACCGTGAATAAGTTTGACTTATGGTCGCTGGACAAACGGTTGTAAGAAAACGGCAGAAGTATTAACAACTTCATGACTTTTCGTTTGATAAGCGTTTCCTTTGTGAAATACTGTTGGAGCTTTCCAATGGTGACGTGATGTGACCATTGTAATCCACCACTTTCTTTCTAAACATTGTGTCGTAGCAGAGGCGCGCAAATTTAGTTGCCACTTGCTGAAAACTCAGGGATTGTTGTTTCCTCGCATCGCCAGTGATCAAGAATCACGTTCAGCGGTATTTAAACATCTTTTCTGCTCTGGTGCATTTCAGGCTAGATCTTTTGTTTGCAGGCTCGGGATAAGTGTCATGAGACAGTCCTGGACTGCGGTCTAGACCACCGAGTAGTGCCTTTCTCACAGAAAAGTCATTTATCGCAGACAGTCGTTGACACCGTGGAGCATGGAAGAGTCAACACAGGTGGTGTGATCTTCACTGTTCCCATTCTTTCAATTTTTTTCGTCTTCCACTATGTTATGGATAGCGCTTGATCTCCACACTGATCTGGGCTCGGTATATATATATATATATATATATATATATATCGATTCTGGTAAGACATACCAATTCGGAGTGTACAAGTATAAATATGTTTGGACAAGAGAGTACCGGGTACGCGTACCTGACGAGTGAAAATAACCGCGAAAACGGTCGTGTGCTCCCGGGCAAACTTTGTTCACTCATCCAGATGCTACTTACTGCTTCTGTATATACACATGTATATTCTGGGGCATTCTGCCCTCGTTCCTAAGGTTGGCTTAGCCTAACTTACAAAGAATTATCAATGACTCACAGTTGTTGTTCTGTGGACTGTTCGACGAAGAACTTCCATGCACATTCCTGACGAAGAAAATTCCATATATATATATATACATATATATATATATATGTATATATAAGCTAACTTTAAAAACAAGGGGGACATGCTGCCAGATTAGGTATTAAATGTAAATAGTATCTGAATGAGTGGGCGAGATTTCCCTGGAAGCACGCGTCAGGTTTTTGTACTCGGTACTTTCTTGTCAAACCGACTTTTGGCCACTTTTCTTGACACTGGTTACATTCTGTATTTATTCTAGCGGCATTCTGCTCTTGTTCCTAAAATCAGCCCACCAGGACTGATAACGATTGATCAGCGACTCACAGTTGTGATTCTTTTGTGGATTCTTCGACGAAGAGAATTGGCGCACTCTTCGGGCGATGCAACTTGGATTCCGGTGACCATATGCGTAACCAAAAATAGAAATATTTCGTTATGAAGCGATTTTTGGACTTCCACCGATGCGTTTTTTTCTCGATCCAAACCGAAATCACACGAGTTGATTTGACCGTACGGAATTGCGAATGTATGCTTTTTTGGGGTATTGCACAGTTCACATCGTTTACTTCAAATTCTTTGAATCATGGAGTACCCACGCAGACCCTTAGTGTCCGAACCAAACAGATACGTTGTCGCTCTGGGTGACAACAAAATTGTTTTACGTTTAGTGGCAAAGGATTTTCTAGTAATTCCTAGATATACGTTTTATTACATTTTTCGTGCATGATTGTGATGGTTAGGGTATGCTTTTTAGGCACTAGAGTCCAACACGGGACGGGCGGGCGGAGGAACGAGACCGGCAACCTGAAACTTGAAATTGCATCGAGCCGCATAGGATTTCAATAAGTTGCGCTTACTAAAGAGCCAAGCGGCAACGAATCACAATCCATTCGAGATTTGTCGCGTATTGTACTCTCGCGGTCATTAACCCATGAGAATACCCGAGTTTCCAACGGAGTTTATTTAGTGGATCCGGAAATTCATAGGTTTGCCTTTCCCGTGTTCCCGAGATTTGAATATCTGCATTATTTTGACAGCTATCACCTACCGTAGAATACAATAACGATACACAGTCGGTATTATAGAAAGTAGCATTATCTTTCACCACGCATCTTGACGTTCAGGTTTTTCGCCTCCGTCGCGAACAACAGACAGACCGTGGAGAATTTGCCTCACTAATTTCGATCGTGAACCCGAACCGTCGGCCTCTCCAACCGCCGACAAATCTCTTTGACTCCAACTGCGAATGAGAGGTTAGACATCTGGGAAAATTCAATACCAAAAACAGTCCTATTACACCATAAATGAAGTCAGGTTTGTATATCTCGATTTCTCGGAAGTTCACAGCTTTACTTTCTTTCGTTTGTACTCTACATGGTCTAGGATAAACAAAAGAGGCGACTCCGAATTCTGGATGTTATGCTCACGTTTCAATAGACTCCAGAAGGTCGCGGATAACAGCTGCAACCGCCAGGAGTCTATTTCCCAGGTTTAGATCTATTTGCAAGGAGTTGATATCGGGTAGTACAAGATAGTGTTTTACACTTCGGATAATGTTATGTTGCCGAGTTTGGTTGGTCTATGTACACACTGAAAGCACAAGACACAAGTACTCGCAGCGCACGATATCACAGGAGCACACAGCCTGTAGTCTAGTAGAACATGAACACACACACAGAGGTTGGAGACACAAGATGATCGGGCTCAAGACTCAAGGCCCGTAGTCGCACAACGAATGGGACAGATCTGCTGCTCCCTTGAATGAGCAGCCACACGGAACAGTAATCGGCGCGAAATACGAACAGCTAGCCCAGCCCGCTAGCGGAAGAGAGCAGACGAACACAGGGTGCTGCCGCGCGTTTATTGGTGGCTCACTAATACAAATCGGAATTCAAGTGAGCTCTATCGTTTATATAATTTTGTTGGGTGGCCTTGATCAATGTGTGGACTAGTCAATCGCAGAACGGACTTTTACGAATCTTTTCGCGGACATATAAAAATATTCAACCGCGCAATATTTAAAATAACGTCAATTTCGAGATATTGAGAAAAGGATAGATTCTTTTAGAAAATTAGAAGCAGAAATGAAATCTGCAGTTCCGAAAACCTTGGATTGGTCATCGATCATGACAGATTACTGAAAGTGAACGCAGTATATTATATTTGCAAGAGTATTCCGTCAGATTAATTCGGGATTTGTTGCTAAGTCGTACTAGGACATTATCGCTACCATACAGGGATCTGTCGTAGTCAGTTCGACAAATGTCATGTGACCTATCTGATTCTACCTTGTTATTGGGATTTTTCAGGCGATCTGGATGAACGACGCACAGCCATGTCGATGATACTTTCTAAGATAGCCGAGGATCCTCATTCGGGTAGTTGTCCCAATTGTTCCTATACCCACATACAAACAAATGGTACGTACGAAACCGGTCAAACACCATCACAACCAGCACCAACTTCGACGTATACCGTCCACCCGGACGGACCCATTCCTGTTCCGACTAATGGTGAACTACAACCGGCTGTTGGTAGCTGCCCGTCGGACGTAACGATTGCCTTCAATCACTACGGAACCGGTCCTAATCCAGTCCTGAGCAAAGAACCTCTGACGGTCTATCGGGATTCAGCCGCAACCATCCAAGCCTCAATTTCTCCTATTCTGCTCACCTTTACTGCACCAGAGGTCGGTGCGGTCTCTCCGCCCAGTAAGTAATTCTAGTTAATTTCTTTATATTCTGTTGTTTGGCTTGTGAAAGGACCAAACCTACGATTCGACAATGAGGAGTTTCGCTGTGCACGTTGTGATAACAGTGATAATAATAACTCCATTAATTAAACAGATGGCAACTTCAAATTGAGAGGGTGCGTGTGCGTAGCTCGACGGAGACCAAATTTGATCGAAGTAAGACACGAGATGATTTCTGCCCCACCTTATTCTTGTAGAGATGATGCTTAAAATAGATTCAGTGCTGTGCCTGAGTGGCATTTGGAGAGATCGTCATCAACAGGTTTGAAGAAACTTCTAGGATCTTTATGACAAATTCCTCTCAGGCTTTTTCCTGTAGAGCACGCACTGCAACGAGAAGAGAAGTGATTCACATTGCCCTTTAAAGTCACACTGAGCCGTGTTTTGTTTCCTTTTAAACCCTTCTCAGACGAGTTTCCCAATGTGGCTATCTGGTTGTTTCCGATCCATGATAATCTTGTACAGAGCGCCTTCGCATTCATTCTTTGAGTATTTCGTTGACTCTGTTGGTCCGGTTTCTCCAAGTGATTTTTTTCAGATGTAATTGCCAGAGGAATCGTGGTGTCTACCTGCAGTGTGACCATACTGCGCTTGTTTGTAGATAAGGCAGCCTTTGCCCATCGCAGAGAGCCTTTGGCAACTGATCTTAATTAGTTCCCACCTCGATAACTATCCTCTCCATCTATTTTCATCAATGTTGTCTGCTCTGCAATTTGATATATATATATATATATATATATATATATATATTGAGAAAACACAAGTTGGCGAACAAGCTCGTTTTCAGTGATTCGTACTCATGCCATTACATCACTATATATATCTTGACAAAATATTTTCACTATAGGAAGGATTGGATTAGTCATTTACAAATATGGGTGGGGAAGGGATTTGTGGTGTTAATTGTTTTGTTGTCTAGGGTTTGTATTGGGACGGGGGGTGGGCCAAGGGAGTTGAAGCGCAACCCAATACAAACCCTAGACAACAAAACAATTAACACCACAAATCCCTTCCCCACCCATATTTGTAAATGACTAATCCAATCCTTCCTATAGTGAAAATATTTTGTCAAGATATATATAGTGATGTAATGGCATGAGTACGAATCACTGAAAACGAGCTTGTTCGCCAACTTGTGTTTTCTCAATGTGCTCAGTGGTAATTTTCAAGGAATATATATATATATATATATATATATAATTTGAACAGTCCTTGTGCCGTCGAGATTATTGCGAAAAAGGAAAATAGTACGAGTAGAACGAAGAAGCTTTTATGTGGAATTCACTATGCACATCAACTCTTGTAAACCCCCTTTCACATCGTCAACTGTCCGTCGTTATCCATGATTCCACCATAAACAGTTCTGCTACTCGCTTTACCATTCCAGTTTAGGCCTATTTATTCGAAGTTACACCTCTCACATCTGCGCAGTCAAGCGCGGCCTCCAAGACAGCAGCTTTGTTTCAGACGAGCCAGTGAGCAGCTGATCCGTTCTTGCGCCTATTTTGCAATGTCCAGGCTGTTCAGTGAAACGACAAGGGCCATTGGGTTTGCTGAGACGCTGATCACACTCACCCCGTCGAAGTACCACCAGCACAGTTGTATTCTTTTTAGGCAGAACGCTTGCCAGGCGGAAACTGACTACACCTTAGACACCTTCGTTGCTTGTCTACGACCGCTTGTTCATTGAATCTGGACTCATCTTATTCGCAGCTAGCCAACAATATTGGTGGTCATTTATTCATTCGGGACCCAAGAACACGCCTGTTGGCATATAGTTCCACCCTGAGTCTCGGCTGCAACTCAGACCTGGAATCCAAAATATGCCATGGCGTAACAATTTAGTACAATACGCGAACGATTAAAGGATACCAATGGAATAAGGTTACCAAATTGTTTTGAGAAACGAGGACAAAATAATGTTGACTTGGCGTCCAACTGCCTGTGCTTTCTAATTTCACTAGAGTGATATCGAAATCTGGACTTATAATCAGCCGTCTATTTTTCACGAATTACAGACACTTGTGCTAGCGAAACTACGGCGCAAAAAAAAACAGTGCGAGAGAAAGCGAACTAAAAGATTTACAGAATGTTTATCAAACAGACCGGCTCTTCCAGACTTTTCTGCACCATTGGTTTTCCACCAAAAATTCATGGTTCCTATGTGAGCATTTAATCGCCCGGTTGTTCAAACCGAAGCATGCGTAAATAGTAATAGTGGTAGTAGTAGTAGTAGCAGCAGTAGTAGTAATAGTAGTAGTAGTAGTATACTTGACTAACCCCAGTACCTTTATGTCACAATTTTTCATTCCGTTTTGACTATCGATTCGTTATGGTTGAACCATCCAGAATGAACGTTTACCTTGCATCGGCACGGTACTAATTCTTCTGTGTGATAAAGTGTAGACGAGCACAAAGATTACTCCATACCACGGATGACAAGATGAGAACAAGAGTTCGGAGATAAACGGTTGATTTCAGTGATTCATTCCACTGAGAGAATCGGAGTTGTAACCCCAAGAGGTGCTCTGTTGTGATTTCTCCATACCGAAGTTCATCACTAAGCTGTTTATGTCCTTCAGTTATCAGTGGAAAATTGTAGTTTGCTGTGTAACTAAGTGACTGATCTTTTATTTTATTTTTTTCTCGACATGGCTCATTTTATCTTTATCGTCGTCAAAATCAGTTGTTTATTGCTCAAAGTGAATTATGCTATGAAAAGTAAACCTCGTAGCGAAAATACCTACTGTCGAACAGAGTGTAAAGGTGCATTCATGTGAGGACCAGTTCATTAACACTTCATTTGAACACCGAAAATTGTAAGTGGGTGGGGTCACCTGAAACAGAAAAGTTTTCCTCAGTTTAACATTCCCAGGGCAAAAGAAATGACGAAAAGATAGAAGTGAGAAAAATCGGAAAAAGATGACCAGTTTCTTGTGTGCCAGACAAATGGGAGAAAGTCAGGAGAATAAGAACTGCCGAGGCAAGCTGTGAACAACAGAATCGGAAATAGTAGCAGCGGAATTGGTTAGCGAAGCAACAGCACAAAGAAAAGGTAGGCTTCAGACTGGAGGTTAGAAAGAGGTCGTCGATCTACCGATGGGCTCTTCTCAGAAGCAAGTAAAAAGCTAAGGAATGGAAAACGAAGTCCCATTCAACACGAGATTTCCGTTTAAATGTTTGGGCAAATTTGAGCTTTATACAATAAAAGAAGGGAAATTTAAATGAAAGAGCGTATGGTGTGAAGAAAATCAAATTCTCACGCAGTTCGAAAAGCGAACAACATTCTGTACAATATAATCAATGGGATATCCCTTGGGATCGTACAAAAGTGAGTGATCGACAAAAGAATTGTATATCTTTGTATGCCATTTGAACTAAGAAACGTTTGTTTTGATCCTATTTTTGTTCACTGAAGTCAATCTGTACCGAGTGCTTATCACAGGCGATACGCAGTTGGGATAGGTCGGTTCAGGACGTTACCATTTTCCCTGAGCCTCGTGTATATTGCACGAACTGTTATGTTGCCGAGTATTGGTTGATCTATGCACACACTGAAAGCACAAGACACAAGTACTCGCAGCGCACGATATCACAGGAGCACACAGCCTGTAGTCTAGTAGAACACAAACACACACACAGAGGTTGGAGACACAAGAAGATCGGGCTCAAGACTCAAGGCCTGTAGTCGCACAACGAATGGGACAGATCTGCTGCTCCCTTGAATGAGCTGCCACACGGAACAGTAATCGGCGCGAAATACGAACAGCTAGCCCATCCCGCTAGCGGAAGAGAGCAGACGAACACAGGGTACTGCTGCGCGTTTATTGGTGGCTCACTAATACAAATCGGAATTCAAGTGAGCTTTGTCGTTTATATAATTTTGTTGGGTGGCCTTGATCAATGTGTGGACTAGCCAATCACAGAACGGACTTTTATGAATCTTTTCGCGGACATATAAAAATATTCAACCGCGCAATATTTAAAATAACGTCAACTTCGAAATACTGAAGTAAAAATAAATAAATAAATAAAATCTGCAGCACCAAGAACCTTAGAATGGCCATTGACCATAACATAAACCTGAATACATTTACCGTGCCATCGGAATCATGGCGAAGGATGGAGATAGTGAGCGAAAAAGTAAGCGATAGAAAGAAGTACTATTTATTCTACTCTCCATCTCCGTATCGTCGGCAATCCATTGGGATCCACGTGCCTCGAGCCTTGGGGACTGATTTGACTATGGATAATTATCTATGTCACTGCTTCTTTTTTTCTGCTTGTCCTGGTACCTCATGAAATTTCTTGGTCTAAATCCCGAAGTTAGGGTTTGTCTCAGCGTACCTTCACTCATACTGAAAACATGAGATAGCAAAACGTCCCGTTTCGAGTCACAAAAGATCTCGAGAAGATTATTAGGAGCAGATCTAAAGTAGAATGGATGGCTTTATTTAAGATCTAGTATTGCCATTCACAAGCGACTCTCGTCACAATCTGTTTTGTGTCACTTCACGTTTTATTTGATTTTTTCTTAGCACTCACTTGTAATCATAAGTTTGTGAATATTTCGTTATTCATCAATTTCTGCAATGGCTGAGTACAATGCAGTTTTGGCTGGAGATGTGCATTCCAAGATTTTGTAAGTTCCAAATTTCAACGTGACCTTATTGCTTCGGCACCTATGGACCCATTCATTCGTTACTTATAGGCGACTTCTTTGATTTTATCCCTCCCCACCCTAACGATGAGCCCAATTTTGTTGGTTTAATAAACACGTATTGTTCGCATACATGTGATACAGGTACATGTAAATGCTTTTTATATCCTGCTGTTTTGGTTTGGTAGAGGATCTGTTGTGGGTGATAAAATTCCTTCCTGGCGCAGTTGATGCGTTCTTGGCACCTGTCCTAAGCAAACTGAATTTCATAAACATTATGGAACTCGTCTCAGTGGATTTGAAAACGATAGAACTCGTAATTACCATCTTCGGATAGAAGTCGGCCTAGAAGGAGTGCCTTCCCCTGTTGTTTATCATTAACACTTACAACTGTTGCATTATCAGTACACAATACCAACGTGTGAACAGTCCATCCATTAATTTTCCTTCCGAACTCCCATCACGTCTCACCTTATCACAACATAACTATGTTGCGTCATAGCTCTTGGCATGGTTCCATCAGCGTACCAACCGGATTTCACCCAGGTTGTGCTAAACCACCCGCCGAGATCCCGTGCTATTCCACCCACGTCCCATCTGCTTAACACACCCGGAATTGTGTCGACAAGTTCGTCCCAAACACCTGTTCTGTCACCTTCAGCTGCTGGAATGGGATGTGCGGCATCGTTGTTGGCTTCATTCTATCGTCCGAAATTGTTCCCATTAACTGGTGGCACCGAGCTTCCAATGAATGGTAGTTTACAGGGCCCACTCGCTCCATCTGTTCCGTTACAAAATTGGTTACCGCAAAACGGTAGCTTCAATCCTATCCGGATTTCTATGCCCGCGCACCAACCGATCCCGATTGAGTTCTTGTCCAACTTGTCTGACCCCACCATGTTTCAGAACGAACAACAATTAATCGCGAATCTTCGGGTAAGCCAGAGTATTGATATTTGACCTCTTATGATGTTATTTTTTTCAAGCTTCATCCTTAAGTCCCCGTTGATCCTGTTGGTTCAGAAATCCTTTAAAGTGCTCCCTTTTTATTGTCTTTTCGACTACCTAGAAATGGTCAAGCGGTTTATGTGTCACTCCAAAAGATCATAGTTTCCAATTCCAGGTGCGCCGGTCACCTTGGATTTAGACAGAAATTCGTTGTCCTCTGGCGCTTGACCTGTTGAGATGTTGAGACCTTACATGGTTTTAAACATTACTTTTCAGTCACGGTTACTGGTGGGACCCCCAGTGACATGGACTTTAGGGGCTGAGGCTTGCCTTCCCTCTAAAAACGTGTGTATTGCTGAGAAAAATATAAGGGTCATGCTACATACTTCCTCAATAATCACATAGTATTAGTCTTCAGTTATCTTTAAAAGTCCTGTAGGGAGCTCGTTGTGTGCATTTTTCAGCTGCCCTCCTAATCAAAATCTGTCAAAGGTGTTTCCTTTGAGGGGTATCACTATTCAACCAAGAGTGTAAGTTCCACTCCCCCTGTTGGACCATCTGACTTTAGTCTGCGTTTAGTTCTTTAACGTGAACCTTCCAATTTTGTGTTTGTGAAATAATTCATCATCTACCATCGATTCAATTCATCGATAAAACGCATGAGCTGGACTACTTTCAACTGGTTTCTGAGATGTTACAGTTATCGCCTAACCCCCCTTCCCCAAAACCAATAACACCGTCCTAATATGTTACGAGTTTGTTTGTTACCTCTCAGCATCGTCTACTTGAGAGTGATTCGGACGGTACGTATAACTTTTGTGGGTGATGGATTAAAGATTATATAGATGGAGAAGAAGTTCGAATACAGCTGCCACACGGACAGCGACACCTGGCTATATTAATAGCCGTCCGATGAGAGGGTCTCAGAGATAACAAATTGGAAATCTAACTCGTATTACTGGGCCAGTCTTGGATAAGATCTATCATATCTTCTCACCATATCATACACTAACCACCTCGATCTATCTCTTAAAGGACATCGAGGGGCCCTTTCCACAAGACCGCGTAACACATGTTCCGACCACATTAAACTGTTCTTATTCTGTGCTTACCCCAAAGATTGGGTTCTGAGTATCCTTCATCGTCCGTCTAACCTTTGCGTTGTCGATATGGTTTTTCCGACAGTCGAGTGGTACGGCGAAGGTACTGTGGCATTCGCGCATCTTTCACATGTGACGGTTTTGTTTCTCACCCGTGAAGAGGAATCACGAAAGACAGCAGCACACAATCCACCTTTGATAGGCCAGTGAATATCACGCCAACTCCATAGATGCCTGGTGATCATCACCAACCATAATATGGTGAATGACTATTTTCAAACACTTTTCAACTGCATATTTGGTAAGATGGTTGGTAGTGGATGACCCCGGCGAGCACCAGCTCTCGCAATGAACTCGAACGAGGTATCGACTTTGATTGTGCACGTGCAGCAATCAGAAATAAGGAATAAATTCCCGCGATACCCCCGTTGCGCTAAACGGCACCGGTGAACGCAACAATCATCTTAGTTGAATACCGCTTCCCAATCAAAATTAAGCAACTTAACGTCCTAGGCGGTGCTCTGCTCGAAAAGCCATCGAATTCGTTGACACTCTTATTCTTCGTTTTTTGAATCGCTATTTCTATTGATATTGTTTAGGATTGTCAATTACCCCATCCCTCACCACATCTCTCGGAAGTTGCTCAGGCTTCTAATGATATGGCGTCCTCGGGGCTTACACGTCCCATGGAATATGGCATCAGCCCTGGTTATGCATCTCCACTCTATCACAAGCAGGTCCACTTCCCGGCGAGCCACTAGGCCACCCTGGATGGGCCTTCAAGACTGTCGGTGTTGAACACCGGTATCTTCGAAGTACTGACTGAACATGGTTGGATAATTCTATTGGCAACCGGAGGTGGGACGTAGAGTATTAGGTCAAAAGCTGAGTCGCCAGGAGAGGTATCGAAGTTGAGCAGGTCGAAGTGGTTGGGGCACGTACTACACATTCCCACAAACCGACTGCTCTCCGATGCAGGCCATGGTTAGAAGATGACTCAAGTTAGTCAGTACACGACTGCAAAATCATACGAAAGTCTTTAACATTCGTTCTCCTACAGTATCTCGAGTTAGATTACTGTGCTGGGATCCACTGGATCAAACAACGCGATGTTTGGAGACCTTAGGCGATATGGCTAAAAGCAGCAGACAGTGGCAGTCTTGGATTCGGAACACTTCCGCTTTCCGTATACTTCTGACTTGTGATCTTACAATTTTTCTTCCGCAATTATTCGGCCTTTTGAGGTAGTGGTTAAGACCGGAGTTTAATGGCTGTAAATCTGAGGTGAATTGCACTTTATGGCTTATTGAGAATACTGTTTTTCTGATTTCACACTACTGTCTGGTAACCTTAGACTAATCTCTCGTGGCGAACTTCTTCGCTTGAGGCCCAAGTTAAACTAAGGTTAGAAACCTATTAGACCTGATAGCACTCAGTTTTCACACTTACCTCTCAAATAATTATCGATTCTAGTTTCTCTGCTTTGAAGTGGATTTTAATCTAAATCAAAATGGTTAATTCGAATTGATTTTGTTAGAAGTTGCGGGCGGAAGATGGGTAGTAAAGAGGGTAATGGCGGTTGGATGTGCTAAACCTTCGGAACTGGCTTGGTTGCTGATACAACTTGGTGTCCACGAGGCGACAGTCGCGTAGGCGAATGGACGAACGTGCATTCGGCTAAAAGTTTTGAAAATGTTGAGCGAGATTAGGGGTATTTTCCTTGTTCGTACCTCGTGGAAACATTGTCTTTTCCTCTTCACAAATGTGGTGGTCGTTACGGATCGAATAAACATCATCCAGTTTCTCCCATCTGTTATGCCAAGAACAATCGAAACCGTCCTATCCGAGAAACTGTTCGCGTTTACGGAAAGTCAAAGACTGCCGAGTGATCACCAATGCGGATTCCCACCTTGTCGTCCCACCAGTGATCTGTTGACTTTCGTCTCAATAGAAAATTGAAAACTTCCTCGTGATAGTTTACTGTGGTAACCGAAAAGTCGATTCATTATTGCTCACGCTGACAGCACTGGTTGCTCTGAACACATTATCATCTAATCCATCACATGGGGCATCATTTTTGGATTCACTTCGTGCATCATTCTGATCTAATGTCATACATCATTGGTTAACCGCAGAGGCCCTTCCAACTGTAAGCGCAGTGTTCTTGAGGTGGCTTTTAAATTGCGGAAAATGTTGTATTATCAGTATACAGTATAGTATCACTTATGGTACTGAGTAAATTTGTTGCCAGTAGTGTGTTGCGCATACGGACAACTGGACAAAGTTTCGCCGCTATTGTCGTTCGTTAGTTATGCGGGTCTGGTAGTCTCCTATCGAACCATCCCCATATTTCTGTACTGCTTTAGTACCTTCTCACTAGAATCTTATTTGAATCATTAGAAGCGTAAACAGATGATAACCGCGAAATCTGTCGTCTATTCCCGGAAAAATTTTGTTCTTCCATCCATATGTGAATCAAACTATTGACAACAGAACCCATACTTTCTGATCTTATGTTATCTTTCTGAAGGCTAGTCTTGCCTGACCGACAAGAAACTTGCTACGAATCACAGTTTGATTCTTAAATGGACTTGTCACTCGTTCGCGCTCAACATTTTTCAAACGAACTCCCAGTGGTAAATATATTTTCTTTTTTTTTTTATTTCCCGATAGTGTCCAAAAATCGATAGTCCCATTCAGCACTCGTCTAAACCTGTAATAGGCACACAGCTGGACGGTACAATGATTTTGTCAAATTTATATGCTTGCCCCTTTATACGCTTTTTGCTCCTTGTATCCGCATATCTTGTCCCCAAAACTGTGGAAGTAATTGCTCAGCTTATCTGAATTGGCATTAGCTATGAAAAAGTGGGCGGTCATCCACCTAGTATTTACCTGGATGCTATCTATCATGATGTGGTAATGGTTTTCGAATTCTTGTCTGACATAAAAGCGGCTTGTTTGATCCGATAACCTAGTGGTTTTTTTAGCGGCAAATGAACAGCTGTTCAGCGATGAGCTATCTGGCTATGTTGCCTAACGGCGTTCTTTCCCAAATACCACTGTCACAATCGCTTCTACTATTACCACTACTAATCCTTCTCTCTCTCCCTCTCGTCCCATGTTCTGATGGCGTGTCTTGATTTTCCCACTTTGAATCCCGGCCTAGCGACTCAATTCCTGTATCGATTGCCTCGATTGATCGATAACGCATTGTTTGTGGGGCACTGGTCCAACATTTAGTGATGTAGACTTTGGGATTGACTGCATTCAAGGAGAATTATTCATTCTACCCAAACTTCTTTTGGTCCGATATCATTCTCGCCGGGATTGAGAGACCAGTTAAGATTTCCCGTTTCATTCGGGCTCACCTGTTGCGAACTTCGTGGAGGTCTGCTATTCAGCAGTTTATTGTAAATCCTAGTCAAATTTTACTTGCCTGGATTAAAACAGGCATGAAAAGATAACTTAGATTATACCGGACTCCCCCCTCCAATAGACCCTTTTTTCCACGAATTTATTCACCGATGTTGCGAAGACGAGAACTAATTGATAATTCGACGTGCTTTACCTACAACATCTGATGAGGAAATGTTTTCAAGCGGTTTGCAGAAACGCAGAGGTTTAGGTAGGTAGATTGGCTAACCTGATCACCTTGTTGTGTATTTGTTATGATCTTTATGATAGCATTACAGAGGAGGATATGAAAACACATAATGCACCCTTAGGAATGAGAATAATAATCCTATACGCTTTTATTTTAACCAAATTGATTCCCCGGCTAGCCGAAAATTTAAACTCCGTTTCCGGGTGTCTTTTCCTGATCATCAAACTTTTTTTGGCGCACGTATCTTCCTGTTCCAAACACCATTTTGCCCCGCAACTCAGTTTAATCTATTTCGCCACTTTCTGAAGTATCTCCGGTCTCCGTTGGGTTTGCTTTTGCTAGTCATAGGATACTAATGGAAAAGTCGTTCATTCTTCTTCTTGACCTTTTGGATCCTGGTTGGTAGGTTGGTTCTAGTGGTTCTATAACTTTCTGTTCCCCTTGCTGTTTCAGCTATCTCTCCCTACGGCTTGTTCACACTCGATAACTTGAGCTCTTCCATGTTTAATTTTGGAACTCATCATCAATGTCTTTTGCCTGGCTAGTTATTCGGTCCACGTCAAGTTGATGGTCCTAAGTCATGTTAGGGCATAAACCAAAACTCGATAAATGCGAAACGCGAATATTGATCTAGGTCTGTCCGTTTAGGCGCTAACAGTACGCATGATTTCTGGTGGCAGAAGACAGCACACGGACGCCTGTTGTCGGCTAGGTGTAGTTTCAAGGTCAACATTGTGGCATTCCAAGGTAAATGCCATAAGTTCAAACCTGCCCACCCGCTGCCAGTTCCGCATTCAATATCTTATGGTAAATTGCGGCTCCCTTCCCGGTAATTATGTAACTTATTGGAGTATTAATGATGTAAGTAAAAAATAAAGGACTTTGATATTTCAAGGTTCTAACTGTCTGCTCTTTACAGTACTGTAATGGATCTTCACTGTTGTGATGTCTAAATTTTCCGCTTTGATCAGAAGTAAGGTGCCATTATTAAAGCTAGCCGTATTGATGGCAACTATCCAATTGGGTTTTCACTTCTTTTTTGCCTATTAGACACTTTTTGATTTCGTTTTTTTGATTCTGTGATTTCTCCAGGTTCAACCCCCTGCGTTACCACTGAGCGCAGCCTACTATCCAGGTTATTCTGATCCTGTTACCCAAGAGCATGCAGCCGGGACCAATCTTCACCCCGTTCAACCTGATGTTCGGAACGTGATCTCTGTTGTACCATCAGAGTATCTTCGAGCTCCCGCGGACGTGTTACAACCCGAACTGGATGCGGACGCAGGGGCCGATGAATCTGTTCTAGCCACGGTCGCAGGACCGGACCAGAGTGTCATGTCGCATACACGATATTGCAGTGGCGAGTCTACGGATTCAGCTCTCACAGCAAGTTTGACCAGTCTCCGGTTGCATTCCTCAGTAGAAGAGCAACCGCCAGCAGATCATGCGGCCGAGACCAGTCCAAATTCGGGTGCGCAGCGTGCTTGTTTTTCTTCTGTCTGCTATCAGCAACCGATGGTGAGCCCCAACGCCGGTACAGTACCTTTACTCCGATTTGACGCACCGCACTCTTTGCTTCCTGCAGGGATTCACCACACCCCTCCGCCGCCACCCCCGCCACAACCACTACCGCTACCACCCCCGTCGCATCCACTCATAGGTTGTTCGGCCAATTCATTAGATTTCGGTCTCCTGGACTATTCCTTCATGGTTCCTCAGGTGAGTCTGCCCCGCCCAATTTCATTTTTTGATTCTGCAAAGGAAATGTGCATAATGCATAGACCACTACTTCAAGACTGATTTCACAGACTGAGAAATTTTAAACAGCCGTTGAGAAGTAGGTGTTGCAAGTGATTCAGCTGGCGTATCACATACCCCGATCTGGGCAAGCCTGTCTCAACTTTCTATTTCAATCGTGAATCAAATCTTACTTTGGGAGTTGATGCGTTGGCTTGTTACCTAATCGAGTATACCTTGTCCAAAGTAAATCAGTTGTAGCTTGTAGTTTTGAAACTGCACATTATAACTTCTCATTCTAATGTGATAATGTCTGAAAGGAATTTGGTGTGGGTCGGAATCTACGAAGAAACTGCAGTGCCTGACTTCAATCCTATGTGACCGGGGGAAAAATCAAATCACCGGTTGCGATTCAGCTGGTTAGCAGTTGGTAATTCACGCTCAAAAATCGACCGGTAATGAGAATTGCGAGCAGTTGTAAGTCACTTTTCATTACCTTCCGTATGTTTTGCCCAATCGAAAATTCGAATCTTATAGCTCAATTGAACGGAAGAATTCACTCGGCTTAGCGTTTTGCACAATCGGGACTTAAAGATAATCGTACATAATGTGTATATGTTTGACTGTCTTGTAACGAAAAACTACTCGGTGCAATCAGGCAGTTGTACAACACAATATCCTCGTAGGGAGTTTATTATCAGAATCGCAATCCGATTTCAATGTGATCATGGCTCAATGACAATGCGTGGTCGAAAAAAACGAACAGTCGTTTTCATCGATTCATCCACGAGTGTATACTAATCATATGTGAATCCAGTAAACAATATATGAAATCGACGTTCTCTATTCTCTGTCAAAGCGAATTCCAGAGGAAGAAGCTGAAACACTAACAATTCAAAGACAATGCACGCACGTTGATGCACACACATCCTCGTAACTGTTAGTAGTTTATTCATAGTGAGACATTTAAGGTCTTCGCATCGATCAACTAAAGGCTTAGAACCGCCTCCCCTCATTTGTTCATTTAGTTTTTCGAACGCTTATCTTTGTAAGAAAAAAATGTTTTCTCGATATTCGTTGATCTCAGAAAATTCTGATGCATTTTTATCTGATCCACTTGAAGTGGCTTGCATAAATCGTGCACGCCGAGACGAAAAAATTAAGGAAATGATTTAAAAAATTGCTGTTCAAGGATGAAGGATTGCGTTCACGTCATTCATGCTGCTAATTTCGCCCGCTCCTCTTTGGCTGTGAACACCGATATGATTCACACGAGCTCTTTGTAGACATCTGTTCACATTCAAATGATAAATTTCACGTTGTGTGTTCATTTTTCTGGTTTTCTCATCTACCAGTTACTAGGTACCGAAATAAAAGATCACTCCGGAAAACGATGAAAAGTTGTTGTGGGTGAGCCGAAGTAGGAAAGAAATAAGAAATATATTTCTCATTGATTCTACTTGGAATGAAAATGCGTTCTTCGGTTGGTCGAAACATCAAATCTAGTATTGTTTCATCATCCTACTTTTATATCGGTATAAATGAACAATCATAAATAGTTGTGCTGATTGGTGAAAAGTATGACCGTTGAACGAATTGGGTGAGATGTCAATAAAATAGTAAAAACCAAGGTTTACCTTGTTTGCCGCCCCCAAAAAGAAAGGCTTGAATTTAACCAGCACCAAACACTTTACCAGACAGCTATCCGCTGTCCAACTAGTCTTTTGTTGTTCTTAAAGTACTACGAAGCTTCCATTACATTTAGCATTTCATAGTCATGGAGGCCGGTTTGCCCCTCATCATTTTCTTTTATCTTCGGTACTACAGGCGAAACCCCGTATATCCATTGAATTTTTCTTTGACATTCAGGAGACGTTCGTCCGCAAACATTCGAACCAGAAGAAGCTGTTGAGAGCAGTACAACAGTGACTAACCGCGCCTTAACCTTTTTCAACAGGTGTTGCTTAACGAAATTCCACAATCACTGACATGCTTACGTAATTTGGGCGGGTAATCATTGAACCTCCAATGAAGTGTCCGAACACCCTTCAACGTAGCCTCATAGCTCAGCTGATAGAAAGCACGCGGTACAAATGCAGGGGTCCGAACCCCGCCGAGTTCGAGAGCTTTTCACAATTGGGTCAATTCTGCAATCATTTGCGCTAACCGCCGTGCTATTCAATCTCAATAATAATACATTGAATTTTTTTCAAATGGTTTCTCGTGGCATTCGGCGCACAAGCGGGCTAGGCGATTACCATCTCAAATCCTCGAGGTTCCTGTCCCACCACCTCCGTCCGATCTTTTTGCAACGGGCGTTAACTCCATTTTGCTCGAGCCCTTCGTTATCGCACCTGACCTATCAAGATCTCAAATGGTTCCATATCACTCCTAGTTTCGTTTCACAGCTGTTGGTCCGTCCCCTGTTAGTAGACAGGACTACAGAGCCTATTCCTTTCACAGTACTTATGCTTCAAACATGTGGAGAACAAATCATAACTAATGACAAATTACTGAGAAAAACTGATCGCTACCTACAACTGCTTCATCGTAATCGGCAAGTAGAGCTCGCCAGTGTGAGTCCCAGTTGCCGCTCGAAACCGACGACAGACGGTTGTGAATCGAACAGTTCTTGTTTGTTTGTCATAAGTGAATATGACTTACTTCCTGCAGATACTTTGTCATATATGTATATTAACTTAGTTTTAGTTTATTTTCGGATGAAGACCGACCTACGGTTTTTGGTAACTTCATGTTTCATCGCTGCATCATTTTGAGGGAGCTGGTTTTTAGGGTTGCCTCTGTTCCGAGTCTGTTGATCGTGATTCCCATTTGTATAGCCTAGTGTTTGTCGATCGACAAACATTCGTTTTTAGTAGGATCAAATGCCGAAGTGTGCAGACCCGGGACTCTTTTTTCTTTCTCGAATGATGGAAGTATCATGTGGTCGTTTTGATCGGTTCCAACCCATTGGATGCTATTTTCACATCCACAGTTTTACAATTCCCCTTGAATCGAAAGCTTTTATTGTACATAAAGTGAATTACATTGTGAGGGGCGAACCGCACAGTCATACGACGCTGTAAGATGTGGGTGTGTTGGAAGGTTCACGTACAAACCAGTTTATTGACACCGAAAAATTATACATGGGTGGGATCACAGAAAGTAGGAAAGTTTTTCATAGTTTAACATTCCCAGGACAAAAGAAACGACGAAAAGATAGAAGTGAGAAAAATCGGAAAAAGATGACCAGTTCCTTGTGTGCCAGACAAATGGGAGAAAGTCAGGAGAATAAGAACTGCCGAGGCAAGCTGTGAACAACAGAATCGGAAATAGTAGCAGCGGAATTGGTTAGCGAAGCAACATCACAAAGAAAAGGTAGGCTGCAGATTGGAGGTTGGAGAAGAGTCGTCGATCAGCTGAAAGGCTTCCCTTAGCCACTATGGAAGCAGCCAATTGGAAGACGAAATCCCTTGTGACTGTAGTACCAAAACTGGGCTCGGATTCGGACTTTTTCGAAGATGGTCTGGAATGAAAAACCTTTTGATGGGTCACGGTCGAACGAATCATCTTCAAACGCTCTTGACTCGCTTAGCCGGGAGACGGGCACCAAAGTGCTCTTTTTGTCAGTCCTATCTGACAACGTCCACTTAAAAGCTCCAGTATAAAAAGTTGCACATTTACGCGAAAGAAAAACGGTTTCAAATGCAAGGACACAAGTATGCTGTATTGTACAGACCTTCGCATTTCAGTCAAAAGCCATGATGAAAAATAAGGAATTAGTTGTACTAATCAATCTCTAGAAATGAAGAAGTAAGACACTCGACGGGCAGTGATTTGATCACATAAGATAGGATGCTCAGGAAATCGGTCTTATCATCTGTTGATCCCAACCGTCATGTATCCCAATGCCGCATCCTAACTACGTACATCAATCATTCTTCTATTTAAAGGTCTCATGGCATACTGATCTTCCAACCACAGGAAACAAACAATTATTACGCTCTTTGAATTTAGACCCATAAGGAATGGCCACCAACAAAAAGGCTGATTAGGAACAAAATGGATCACGTGAATGACGGTTACAACAACCTCACATCAATCAGTTGATATTACTTACGCCACTAATTGGATTATCGCCGGAAGGCTTCGTCGTTGTGGACTTCTGAACAGTCTCGACGACAGGTTTCGTTTTCTGACCATAAAGCGAACAGGATGAAATGAAAATCGGATACGTTCTTTGGTTCGGAGGCAATTTCCTCTTCCGAGCCGTCCTGATGCTCACGATTTTCTATGAACCATCGACCGAGTGTCGTCTGTTGTTAATTTCTGTCCTCTGAACCAAACGCAGCAGCAGCGGTGTTTAAGTCCTTCTGAGTAGTTGAGGTACTGGTTAGGCGTACAAATCGATCTGGAATGGTCGGCGGTAGACCCTGGAGAAATGGCGAATCACTAGTCGAAACGTTACTCTCAATGATGGCAGTTGCCTTTGGATGCAGGACTTCTCCGACCTACTCCCAATATTCGCTCAGGCCCTGGGCATTTCGTTGTAACAGTAATCGGGTTGAGAGCTCCAACTGGAGTTGTATCCGACGTTTGTTGCCTAGATTCGGTTGTGCCGGATAGGTGTCTTCCATGTTGGTGGGACCACAGACTGCGCGGTGGTCGCGTGGGTTACGCACCTGACATCAAAAGAGGTCAGATGTTCGAATCTCGAATTCGCCGGTTGCCTTGGGAGTACACGACAGCTCGCGGTCACCCTGGTCGTTACCGTAGCTGACTTCTTCGAGCCTTACGTAATTCTATTCCATTCTAAGATCCAGGGTCAAATTTGCCAGTGGCCCTCCCCGTGTAGTGGACCCTAGTGGTTAGAGGGCTTGCCTTTTCCACTACACATGCTTCAATCACACTATAAATATCAGAGTCGAATACCGGCCGAAGCATGATCTGAGTCCACAAGTGTGGACCAGAATGATCCACGTCACCGGTGAGCAGTGGCAATCTGGTTAATCTTGGTTCAATGGTATAAAGGCAAAAGATGGCGCCAAGTGACCCCCTGTCGTTTTTTGAGCAGGAGTTTGTGCCCGATATTAGCAACCTGCGGTCGAAACAAACTTGGAGGCGGTGGTCACCGTAGTTGGCGCGGTCGGAAATGAACCGCGAACAGTGGCGATCGTGTTGTCATTTCCTATTGAATCTGAATGGCTGAAGAAGTGTGTTTATATAGTTAGACTGTGTTTTATGTATTGGCTGAAGCGGCATCTTTTCTTTCCTCGCTTGTGAAGGTCCATCTCCTGTTCCCCTTGGATATTCACTCTTTTTATAGAAACACGTAACTCTGGAGAAAAGGCAGCGGTCAGTGAGGTTTGCCTTGCTGTTTAACGCTGAACGTTGATGATAATGATGATGACGTGGTCGGCGTGAGCAGAGAATGGGCCTCCGACGTTCCGCCCCGTCTCCGCTACGGAGCCAAGTTCGACGTGAAAATTAACAAAAACTTCCGGTGAATGCGCACTGTGGAGTAATTGAGATGACTTCCGGTAGAACTGCTCCTTGCTCTCATAAGAACTGCGACCATTGAACACAACCGATATCAAACAATATTCAGTGTCCGGAAGTGAAATAAATATTCATTGCTTTCTCTTCCTTAAACGCAGTGTCCATCGATTATTTTCGAGACATCGCATGGGCAGTTCGAAGGACGTTCATTGGCGCAGAATTAAAAATATTCAACTCCGTTCATCCAGTTATCGTTCAAAGTCTCAAAAATCTATTTGTGTTTGTCAGTTCACCTACTCTGCGTACCTTGGTCGTACCGGCAGGAGGTTGATCAATAGAACCCAAGATCATCTTCCGGTTTGGTTGACAAAGGGGTCACGATGGCTCAGAGATGTTCAGTGGTTGAACATCTGGCCAATACGGACCATTCAACAAACATCGAAAACTCATTCAAACTCATCTAGAGAACGCGCGGAAAAAGGTTTATTCTGGTCAGAAACGTCAGGTCGTTGGTGAATCGATTGCGACTAAAATTTGTAATCTAGAACTGTAAACAAGACGAATCCCTCACAGTCCGCAGGTACGATAACCGAAAAATACGACGTGAACAATAGGTGGGTTACTCGTTTCCCTGCAAATGTAAGTTCTTTCTTTTTGAACTTTGAAACTGGACTCCCTGAGTGTGTCATTTTTTCAATCTAAATACTATTGTAGAAGGTTGAGAAAGAATAGCCGGAAAGAATTCTACGCCTCCTCCATGTCCTACACACAGGTGTGACGGGCATACAACGACGCTTCAGTCGAGTGCTATTGACTCGTTCAACACCATCCAACCGAACTGCAAAGAGACGGCTGTTACTGGGATCCAGTCTAACTGCGCGCTAGGCTCGCGCCCTCAAGGCGATTCCGAAACCAGCACCGGAAACCGGGTCGTTTGACATGCGATGATTGAAGCTTAAGGAAGATGTTCTATCCAGGCTATGAAAACTGACTATGGAAGTGTGGGACATTGCACTCACGTTTCGGAGACGCAGCATATATCTATTTTAAAAGTTTTCAATACATGTATACATTTCAATGAGGGCAGCTTGTTTCCCTATCTGGTTTATTATGTCAACATTAAAGGCGGCTAGGTAAAGTGAATACCTAGGCTTAGTTCTAACAAGAGCCTGTCTGCAGGGCAACGGAGAGTGGCTGCACGAAGCCCTGTCTGTTTGGATCAGCCATTCTGTTCACTTTTTGACTTGAGTTGCCAGCTCAAATGAACCTCTGACCTGGAGGGCCAGGAGATTTCTTCGTCGAACCTCTATTCATTGACTTTTTGGGCATGACTGAACCGTCAGCTTGAGAAAAACCATCCAATATGGCTTGTTGGGTCATGGAGTCACGTCACGGTGCAGTCTTATTCCATAATTCTGTATGGATTAGTTTCACACAAATTTTATTCCCTTACAATCATCTATCCGGACAAATCGCATCAACCTGAATTCAGCTTTATGTGCCAAACCAGTTTAACTGGAGTTCACGTATTTTTAGTCAGTTAATCATTATGAATTCGAAGGCAAAATAAACCAGCCATCACCGTCGAAATAAGATGCATTCGATCCAATTCTGTCGGAAAATCAATAAGCACTCCTAATTTTTGGCTGGTTATCCAATATTTGGTTTCGGTGGAGCTTGATGAACATTAGTGTAGTTACTATTTCTAGCGCTAACACTTGGCCGCGATCAAAGGTGGCGAACATGAATGTTATTTTGAGGCCCATTTCTAAATTTGGTCTGGTTCTGCCGATTGGCAGATAGCGACAGCTTCTAATTACCCTGCTGGAAATCGGTAATAGCCTCTGTATTGTGTTTTTGCTTGAAACGTTTCATTTCATGACCTAAAAAAAAGCATACCAAACGAAATATATGTGCACCTCTTTCTGAGCACTACAGCTACGATATAGAAAGCTCTTGTCTTTGCAAGCTACAGTTATCCGTGACTGTAGTCGCCGTTCATCAGTGTTGTGACTTATGTTGCTTCAGCATTCATGTTTAGTTTCCTCCATCTTGTTCATTTGATCTCGTCATCTTACCGTTTGCCTACAGGCCCTCTCAAGTCCTTTATCTTCAACCGCGGTTTACGGTCCCGCTCAACCAACCTCTCCAGGTTCCACACCCATACCGACCAATTTTCCTGCCAATCCGTACCTTTATGCCTTACCCAGTTTTGGGATATCTACTGATTCTGTCGGATTGCAATATCCCCCTCCCGGTGCTGGTGTGCCGCCATCAGTCGGTGTTTTTCCCTCGCCACCCAATGAATTAACATCACCAGGTATGTTCCCGTTCAGATACAGCGCGAACATCATGAATACATCGGCCACAGGCATTATCGATTCTGGTTTTCCGACGGTTGGTGGTCACGGTGAAGTAGGTATGAGTGCCGTGAGACTGCCGTATGAAATGATTGGGCCGGTGACCCAAACTGATGGAAGTCTGCTCCATTCATTCTGTGGTTCCTTGGTCCAGCAACAACACAAACAGCAACAGCAAAAGGAACACCAAAAACAACAACGATTTGTCAATAGTTCGCAGCCTCCAAGTGGTTTACTCTTGGTTGGCACACTCGAACAAGTTCAACAAGCCTTGTCTTTAATCCGTACACGCGCGAACACACCTCATGTGCCATTCACAGATTGCCTTAATTCGACTCCTAGTCCACCCGTGCCGGCATCTACTCCGACACTTACCACCTCTTTTGTAACAGATGGTCCTTTACGAGTGGATCGGATTCAACCTTTATCCCTACCAACCGACTGGGTGAAACCGTGATGGACGTCCCAACGTTGTGCTAGCGGTATCAATAATAATAGTATTTGTGTAATATAAAAGAATAATGGATGTCATATCATGTAATTCGCCACACTATTTTGCTCTTCTCAACCAGACCAATCGGGATCAACTAGTACCTCAGTGGCGTTTACTTGATAACGGATCTATTCTTTCTAGCAATTGCAACTATTCGATTCTTCTATCTGATATAATTCCCTCTGACTCTCTTGTCCAAGATACCCACGAAGGAGTTTACTCGTCAGTCGCCTCTCGTTCTTCCGTTCATAAAAATACTAGTCGAAAAAATGTTCTTTCGCTTTCTGTCCATTTCCATTTGCACCGGTGTTTCGCCTTATTTCCGTCTGTCTGTACGTGTGTGCGTGTGCGCGCGCGTGTGTATGTGTGCGATTCTTCCATTATCGTTTCCTCCCTTATCGGGGGTTCGGGAGTATGCTAGGAAGCGAGAGTTCGATTTGCGTAGCTCTGCCATTAACGTACAACTCAGTTCTGTCTTCCATTTCATTTTCCCCCCAAATTCTGATCATTTCATTTTATAAGTTTTTCTAATTTGCAATCAAGTTAATTATTATGCATCAATTGTTTATCTGTTCGCGCATTCTCACGCTCACAGACGGTTAATCACTCAATTCTGATCGTTCTTTGTTGGTTTCTGATGATAAGCATTTTTTATTTTTTACTTTTATTTCTCTTCTATTTTTTTTGTCTTTCCCCCTACTTCTTCCCCACAAGTCACATTTGTCCATCTCTCTACCTCTTTGAGTTCATCTCTCAGTTTCTTTTATTGGTTTCACATAATCTGGTTCGTTTATCTTTTGCCTAGTCATATAATCGATCATTCACTGTTTCTGCCTTTGGGTTTTCACCCGCTCGTTATTATGATTATTATGATTGCCTTTCCTTTTATCTCATCCTTGATGTTTGTTGTTATTATTATTATTATTACTGTTATTACTATTATTATTTATTACTCGTACTGCTTTTGTTGTCTTCCAGTAGGAATTTCCTATTCACATTCTTTTTAACCCCTCCATTAAGATCAAACTTTACATCTGTACTTTCTTCCGTTGTACGTCTCACATCATTGCCGTTTGCCTCAAAAAATAGTCAGTTTCGGGGACCCTTATATGAGCACGTACGCATGTTTGCATGACTGTACGAAGGTGTACACAGCTTCCGGAATTCATAATCACGTCATCCGATGATTTTCCGTAGGAATTCAATTTCGTGGCTCATTCATTCCTTCAGCTATTGCTTTTGCTGTTATTATTACTATTATTATTGTTACTTTTGCCGCTGTTATCTGTTTGCATTAATTTACAAGTTTATTACTTTGTTGGTGGTGCACCACGTTCTGAAGACTTACTGGATTTCGATTACCAAATATTTCACGCATTTGCGTGATCGGTCTATTTCTGCGTGCCCCGAGATGCAGACACACACCGGATCCTACGACCTTGTTAAGTGTATATCAAAGATAAATGGCTATATCGTATTACTTTGTCCACTCTCCCTCCCTCTCTGCACATGCACGCATAAACATAACTCATTTGGTCGAGATATTTTACTTGAAAACGTATCCTGACAATATTCTGTTCACTTTCTTTCCCTCTGTTTCCTCTTCTCGTATCTACCTGCAGCTCTTATCCACTTCTCTATGGTTCAGTGGTCATTTAAAGCGGCCAACCTATTATCCCACCTATATTCAGATTTCCGCCAAATCAAATCTGCTACCGGGCGCCTCGAAGCTCCATTTTTCCCGTTTCAATTTCGCATGAAATTTGCCTGTTCATAAGACTCAATCGAATGCACATCTCAACGTGTCTTTTTTCTCAGATCTCATTATGGCTTCTGTCAGTTGGAATTTCTCACACGGACGCGCAAAATACAATGGCTTTCAGGAATTTCTATGATTGTTGAATCAAGTTGGTCATGCGTATGTACTACAAGCACATTCGTGTCTTATCCGTGCAGTGTGCAAACGGCACACTATTGGCGGAGCCACGCCAATACCCAAATGCATGTGCACGCGTGCGCCTGATTTGATGATAATTTGCCTATTTTCAGCCCACTATTTTCTCTTTTCCCTGGTTCTTTTCCAGCCTTTTTTCCCATACAACTATCTCCGGTCACGCCTTCACACATACACACGCACAAGGCACAGGCCTCCATTCTTTTCCATTGTCCTCTGGTGTTCTCGCCTATTCGTAATACACGTTCTCTTTACGATATGTTCGTTCCATTTTGGTTTATTTTTCCGTGTGACTATGTTTGTGCAACGTTTATTCGGCGCAGCTCTCTCTCGGAGTGTCGTGTAGCTAACACAGCAGGTTGAATATGGCTTCATTAATAGGAGTCCATTTGTCGAAGAATCAACTTCGTATCCAGGGCAGAATTACAAACTCCAATGTCCCGCCCCCTTCCGTGAAGCGGATAATCCCGTCGGCGAACACACTGCTCCAGTCCCCTTTTGCATTGCGCCAGTTCAGTCGCAACTCAGGATTGAATATCTCTAAGGGAGAAAGTTTACTTCACCCTGGGTGTTCGCTCTCGGGTGTGTACATTCTGTACTAATTCGCTCACAGGAATAAGTAATAGCCTTGTGGATGTGAGATGATACTATCCTCGTTTTGGGAGAGCCGGAGTCAAACCAGGTTGCTTTATTGGCCAATGGTCATGCCAGGATGAACCTTGACCCGGGAGGTTACTAGTTGGTAATTACAAGCTGGCCCATTTTTACCATACCGAGTGCGTATTGATTTTAGAAGAGTTCCAATTAGATCATAACGATGCCTACTGACGAACCAAACTATCGTGGGACAACTTTAATCACCAATCCTTGATCTTTGACTATAAAAATGAACCAGAGCTGAAAAAATAGTAACCGTTTTGGTATCACAACGAAGCTACTTTGATCACATGGGGATGAAATCTAATCAAAAATTCAAGCCACTAAACCCGGTAGCATTTGAAAAGACTTAGCTGTGCCCATCTATCTTTCATGTGCGATACACTAATCTTATCAGTAATTTGTATATAAATGAAAGAAAGACGACTCTTCAGCATCACCGTTTCCATACTTTTACGGGAATCCTAAGTTTGTTTGAGATCATAGTGTCAGAACATGCTTCTCTCAAACATGGTCAACCTGAATATATGGTAGGTTTGTTTAGCAAGTCCACGCTCATTCGTCGGCCAGACAGAAAGAAGACTCACATTGTTTCGGCGCCTGAAGTATGGATATCGATCAATTGAGCTGGTCAACGATGAAAGACTGACATATCGTGCGCCTTGGTACGTATTCCCTGGACCAACGATTTCTCTCTTTCTTCATTTGAAAGCTACGTTCGACTCAGCCGATCGTGCAGTTCTTCGGCACTGCCTCGCATTGAAAGATGTGCCAGACACATTCATTTCACTCATCCAATCTCTGCGTGAGAATAGCCAATGTCAAGTTTGCGCTTAAGGCGATGTTTCACCCAAATTCACCACGACAATTGCTGTTCTTCAGGGTTCCCATTTTCATCTTTTCTTTCTAATTTCCTCTTCGACGTGATTATGGAGATAGCCTTATTCTCGTGTGAGAATAGGGCATTGATATCTGCTCGGAAGAGAATCTGTCTGACTTGAAATATTGCGGACTATGTTGTGCATTCGAGTGAAGATTCAAGTAAGTCGCAGGATGTTCTCGATCGTCTGAACGACAGTGTATGTATGTTTGGGATGTGTTTTGTATCTTCGAGGTGTAAAATGCCGTTGGAGAATTGGAGTGGATTGGCTCAAATTCCCACACACACACACCCCTCTTGCCCTTGGAGGGAACTAATTGGAGAGGATGGAAAGATTTAGTTACTTGGATAGTTGTATCTCACCTTACGGCTGTGTATCAGAAAAATATCTTGGTGCATACACAGGAGCCAAGGGGTCTTTGCCAATGTAAAACATCTGTGATCTCAGCGCAACATCCGGTTATCGATCAAAGGACGATTGTGCACGGCACCGGTGAGGTTGATATTGTTATAAGGCTCCGAGTATTGGCCTTTGAGAACATACGATTTGCAAGGACTTTCGGTATCCTAACACCGTCCTCTTCGTAGTATTGGTGGAATATGATGGGCTATTTCTCTCTGTACCTCAAACCTTAATCACTCGGTCGAAGGGACTAATTTTTAGAACGATCCCAGAGTAGATGAAGGTGGTTTGAACATGTTTTGTGCATGAACATAAGACGACTGCCTCGTTGTGCGCTGTTGTTCAAGGTAGGTATTAGTTGGAAGGTGGTTTGAGGTTGCCCGTCGATGACATGGAGAAAAAGTATGAGAACTTAAGCCGCTGGGCTGGCTGGTGTTTGTGCAGTTAGACTGCCGGGTTGGGATCCATGAGATCCCTCGAAGCGATGGTTGGAGACTGTGTTATATTGTTCAGTGGCGGGATAGGTCTTTAATTTATTATTTTGCAATCGATCTTCCGTTGTTTTCCGTTCATTTTCTGCTTGAGCAGATGATGCTCTGAGGTATCAACCACCACCAGATTTTGTGGATACTTGGTAAATGATTGTCCACACTTATCTGAACTGAACATGCACTTTGCTATTTGAAGGATCATGGCTGTTGACCGTACACGCAAGAAATCAGAAGGAATTTCATGCGTGTCTAAGTAATTGATGAAACAGGCGAAATAGCGCATTTGTTTATATGGGGTGTGTGTGCAAGTTCTAATTTGATGCATTGAGTTGATGGATGCTGTTTATTTGTGATGATGCTGAGGTGGAAGACCAAATCCACGTTTGTTTTTGACCAACTACCGAAATTTTCGTTCAGATATAGTAAGAGGCTTGAGAATCATTAGTTCTTCCTTCATAGTTTCTCATTAGATACTGTTTAGATTTCCTTTCAGCTTTTAGACCACGCAAAATCCATTCTAAGTATCGAGACACTCGGTCAGACTGCCGGGGAACAAAATGTAGCCCATCAGAAATTGCGAAATTATCTACATTATTTTCTCTCAGGCTGTTTGCTGTCGGAAACGGCATCGATACCGATTTTCTCACACAGAAACAGCGGTGTTGTCCAACTGAGCCTAATTACGAATTTTAGAGCAATGGTGATAGAAGAGAGTGCTGTTGTGACATTCAAATGATAATCCATCGTAAACACGAACTCGGCTTCGACTGTTCTGGTGTGATGATTGACAAGGCACCTTTGTGACAAACGACATCAAGTAAAATGGTTGTGTAAATATCAGTTAGACTATAATCCCCTCGCCACAGTGAACAAACGAATAGCACAACTTTATCAAAATATGTGATCTGCGCGGCTTAATAGCCTATTTTCGAGAATCTAGACGTCTAACTACTTCCAAATGGGCGGCTTATCCTCCACCAAAAAGTCATCATTTAAAAATGGGAACATGTCGCATATAATCATTCTCTCATCTCGGTCCATTGATTTTCGGTCTTTTGTCTGCTAAGGCTTGACTATGTCCGTTTGGTATTGATATTTGTCTGTAAGAGTCCCTTTTATACAGGTTCACTCATCAGCTTTAAATGTGTCACCCACTATTATCCTCCGGTTTTTAGTTCCTAGTTGCACATTACCAAAATAGAGGTGACACTTGTCATATTAGTTTCATAACAGGTTAGACCCGGTAACGAATCAGGTGACAGTTTATTATTGCCCATTATCGGAGGGGACGATAGAGTGAGCCGAAAGTTTTGGCATTTTCGTTAGATTCAGTTAATCGTTTTTCCTTTATGTTAAATAATCATTGGAAAGCCACGAGGTTACTCATTGTTCAGCCATTTAGTTTGTGCTAGATGCTGTCAGCAGTACACATTCATTGTGTCCCCGCATGGGTTGGAATCGTAGGTCGAACGTTGTAACCACTAAGCTATTAACCGATTACTGAATGTCAGCACAGTCATCTAACAATTACCTGTATCATTATTGATGTTTGATGGATAGCCTAACGGCAAAAATATCTGACGCGTGATCGTTCATTTCGTACTCGATCCCCTCCTCCCAGTTTGGGTGAACTCGAAATTGGTGGCTTTGGAAATTCATTTTGACCGTTGCTCAGGTTGTTGGTTCCACTTTAGCGGATATTAATGCATGGTGTCCACTCCCCGGGTCAAAGGTCACTATAATTGCGGGAGTGTCGCACTGTTTGCGTCGGTCAGAAAATTCCCATGGCAAAGTCAGTTACCAGTCAGGCGCCAAACCACTCAGCACGCCCAACGAGTATTGGTTTCAATGAATCTGTCTGAATGATTTGTTTTTGGTTGGTAAATGGGTTTTATATCTGTCCGACTTTGTTATTCTTGGTAGAGATGGTGGAAACGAGCAATGGCTAACTGGAGATTGGGTCAATTTATGATCTACGAGTCGGCATTTGAACAGATAGCTTTCTCAATTTCACGACCTTTGATTCCGATGACGTGCTAACCAGAACCCCATGCCCAGCAATTAAGACCTCATGGAAGACAGCAAGTATGTTATGTTGACTGCGCATCAAAAATGGCAAACAGGCTACAACGGTCAAGCATAGGGCCTATTCATGGAGTACTTTCCGTAGCACGTGCTGTTAAATATCTGAATAAATCGTGGTTCTTTCTCATTCCACTTACTGGAAGTCATCATTTGGGGGGGGGAACGTGGCTCCCAGTCAGCAGTGTGTATATTTGATATTGAATGTTCGAGTACTTGATCCTCGACTAAATAAGTAGAAATTGTGTGGAGCCCAATAACGTCCAGAATATGCGGTGCACAAATTGGATTTCGTTTCTGCTAACAGTGCTGTCGAAACCATGACGGAAAAGAGAAAACGCATAAGAAAGAGGAAACAAGCTAAATTTTGTGTGTTTGGCACACAATTTCAGCTCTTCCAGACTCTGCATCATCGATTGCCTATTGATTCTAATCCATAGAGCCTGATGTCATCTGGGCACAAACAAACACGAACCACATGGAACACTCTGGTCTAACAGTAGACATGAAATTCAGACTGTGACACTAAAACACGATGACTCTCTATGGCCAAAAGTCATTTAAGTGACCAGTTGAATGGTTAATGATAATGAACCTTTAAGAACCAAAATTTCTGGGTTGTTTGCATAATTCTGGCATTGTGGACCGTCTATTTGTCATTAACCACGGGGCGGTTGAACTTTGCGGAGGTTGCTGCCTTGCATGCAGTGGCAAAAGTAAATGAAAAAACAACCGAAAATCTCGGTTTGATAAATATTAACGCACGATGGATACTGCCTGCGATGGTCAAGCGGTCAATCTTGTGGCATCTCAGCCTGAAGGTCGCGGGTTCGTATCCTCCCACTGCCGGTCAACTTTTTCACTTGGCACCTCTCTGTCGACCGCGGCCCCCTTCCCGGAAATGATGCACATTGTCGTGTCATTAATAAAGGGAGTGAAAAGACTAGATACAAAACCGCAGGCAGTTTGAATGACTCTGTGCCTCGTCGTCCTTGCTTGGTTCGATGGTGAACGTCCCAGTGATGTCTTACATATCGTCAGTCAGGACGGCTCGTCGATTTACTGTTCCCATCCAGAGATCAACCAACAGTGGGCTCAGCAGATTCCCATTTGAGGGATACCGCACCGGAAATTCCGATTGTAGCTCAGCGGCCAAGCAAATGGTGACTGTTTTCTCAGCCGAGCGTGGTTAGGTGGCAATTATGTGGCTCCTAGGTCAAATTAGGGCTATCAGAGCAGATGTGCTCTCAACTGTCTGCCATAAGCGTTGAAGGTTTTAACCAAGTGCAGACCGAGGATTTGAGCGCTAGGGTCTTTTATGATTCGTGACAATAGGCCTGCGCACCGGCTCCACGTTCCATTAGATTTTCTTTAATGCAAAAGTATCCATTCGGTCGGTCGTCCACTCCACAGTCCTGAACTGGCTCCGTCTGACCTTAACTTTCAAATTCCAGAGCAGGTTACACAGACCTTTTTGTGCTGTTTGAATGCACCCGTTTTTTCGGCGTGGTCTAGCTCCTTATTCAAATGGTTTAAGCATAGAACTTTGCCTAAGTGGTAGTTGGAAGTGCTTCGCAGAAATTATTTGCTTATTTTCTTTTTGAAAACGAATGAAGCTTGTATCCCGAAGTTCATATTCGTATCCGATGTAATCGATATAAACGGCAAGGTTACAATGCCTGGTGGGTCTTGGAGTGGAACTGAGGAACAGTCGGCCCGGCAAGATTACTCATTGTTTATTGCATTTCGACTTCATCCCCGAACAGTAATTGGGGTGCAGTATGTCTAAGCATTCTTCCGTTTGTTTTAATGTATAGGACCTTAGGTAGCTGGACCAAGTGTGACGTAGTCCGTGACCTGGCTGCTTTTGGTTGGGATGAGGTCATCGTTTCGGGATGACCACACCACGATGTGTGACGAAATTCATCCTAGTTCTACTCGACTGTCCGAAGTTGCAAGATGCTCAGAAGTTGATAATTTTTCGGAGACGCTTACCAGTTAACAAACGCACGAACTTGACCGTGAAGCACGCTTACCACGAGAGGAGTTCACTGTTCGTTTTCGCAGTCCCACAAATAATAGTATCGTAGGCAAAAATCGCTCTTATCTTATGCCAAATCAAATTGTGTCTGTCTATTCACACACTAATGTACTTACATCTATGTAGCCAGGAGAGAGGCCGTTTCGTTATCGAGTAGCCGGACATGTTTGTTTCACCGTGGTTAAAACAGTAGTAAATGGTCAGCTCAAGACGACATCATCACAACCGAAAAGCGGTTGGTCCCCGATCTCGCAAATCCATAAGACTCAATTCAGCTCATGGAACACATCTCCGTTCTGATCATCCTCAATGCTAGACCGGAATAGTGTGAATAACGTAGACTAGTTCCCACTTTTGCTCTGCCCACGTAATGGAAATATTCATTTTTTCTCGATCTCATCGTATGATTCATTATTCACTACAATCATGTTTGTCTAAATGTATTGGCCGGTGAATGAAGTTGCCATAGGCTTTTCCATGTATGTCATATGCGTGTCACTCCGCCGCGAGGAGAAGATTGCGACTCATCGGATATTTGATTGATGCCGTTTTTTCAAAGATCCGAATGCTACTATTATGAGTATTTAAGCTTTTTCGCCTTGACTGACACCATTCGTCGAAACTACTGGTTTCCGGTTTGTTTAATCACACTACAATCTGTTAAAGCATGTCTTATTGTTCCGAAGGAGGCATCAGTAGTACTTGGGATTTTCCACCAAAACAAACACGTCTCACTTGAGGCCCACATGTCAGGTTGTATATTAGCTTGTATGGCTCTCCTCCCGGTGACACTCACTTCCAAGTGAACGCATTCTTCCTTCTCATATTTGCATTTTACTGCTGACTCGTCCTTCCGTGAGCAAACATCTCGGTGGAGAGAACGGTATTATTCGCCTGAAAGTCTTCGCTCTAATAGGGAAGCATTACATGCGGAATTAATTAAGTTTTCCGTATCATAAAAGAGAAAGTCACTGAAGGGGAGCACAAATAGTGGCAGCTGGTTTTGAACTCGGGACGTGTGGATTCAGGCACGTAAGCCCGCCCCTATGGTCAGCTCGAATTAATCTGCCTGGTATTGAAATTTTCTCGTTTCTTCTTTAAGCGATTCCATTTTAACGTGTTCGAGTCCAAGATCTAGTTTGTCACTGACATGATTCGTCATTCAGGGTCTACATTCAACTTATCACTGGAATAGATGTAACTGCAATACAATTATTTCATCCTTGTTGGAAGTTAGCTGGAGTGCATTCATAACGCGGGATGAACGATTGTGAAGCGAACATCATGACTGTTTACCTATTCGGGCTGGTTGTAAACGGTTAGGCGAACTGCAACACTAAACGATACGGTATCCACCGCATCTACTCACTATGCTCTAATACTATAAAGATGATTTTTCTGTTGCCCTAACATATCAGTTAGTTGAATGTGGTCCTCTTACGCAGAGGTCATCCCTATAGGTGACGAACATGTTGACAAATGACCCTACTATTCCAAGTAGCGCTGGCCTTCAATTAACCGTTGAAAACCAACCCGAATGACTTAGATCCTGATTTGTTCGCCTCACTGCCGCTCGTCCTGCGTTCGTGTCGCACTTTGCACGTGGTAGATGTGCACTGCTGATGTTTCTCAACAAAGATTTCGCACTTTACAGTGGTAAGTTAGATAAAAGTACTGCATAATAAATTACACTGATTCTTGTTTAACGATTCGTCATTTGCAGAAATCGCATGAGAGGTCTATTCCCAATAGAGACAAATGATTCATTGTTCGTGTGCATCTCAGTTTCATCTTTAGGTCCGAAATTGTGCGAACCATATGTGAGACAAACTTTCACGTTTGATTTTGTCCAGTTCACATTAAATCTCTTGTCCCCCCCTGTTTACTGTAGCACTCATCCCTGTCCAGATGCTCCCTAATCATGCAATCCGGATGGTCATCGACCACTCAGCTCCAGCTCTGTTCCAACGATGGACACGCCAGACCCGATTCGGAACACATCGTCTGTTCATGCAATCTTCTGTCTCGGAATCTGGTGATTCGCACTCGGGTACGCCTAATGATGCGCAGAATGTGTGCGCAACGCCTAGTCAACTGGCTGCATTCCTATCCACACGTGTTGTCGCCCTAAACGAACATTTTGTGCTGATTGATAAACCGGCCGGTCTATCTGTTTGGGGTCACTCCTTGCTGAAACGTGAAGCTATGTTGGCTTTAGGAGGCAAAGTGAGTTTTTAGTGTACATCTTTCTCGCCTGTGCTCCAAGTTCTATTTTCCTCATTCCTTCCCCACTGGCTAACACACCTGCACCCCCCTCCCGCACACACACACATTCACACGGGCGCACAGAAAAAGTTTGTTGGCTTGATTCGTTCACCATTTGTTGTAATTGTGATATACCCATTTATACCCACATTAGTTGTGTAATCTGTGATGTGGATACGTTGCAGTTCAACGACCGCTACTCCCGTTCGGAATTCCCATCTGATCGATATGTTTCCCCGCCTCTTTGCATATGTTCCGCCATCTGGTCTATTCACAGCAACAATTGTCTATCAGATTAAACGGCCTTTGGCTCGGATCGACCCATTGTGCTAGTGAAATTTTCGTTGCGCCATCCGTTTTCCTACTAATTAATCGGACAGATCTGTTCTTCCGAAACAGTGCATTTTAAATCAGATGCTCATACCTTCGATCCCAAGTTGTGGATTTCCATTCGCCAACCCAATTTGCACGTTTGGACAAGCAATGGGATTCCAGAGAGGTGAAGGGGCGATTTAGGAGACAACCGAGGAATCGTTATCGAGACCGGAGTGCGTATGAAATTTTCCGGTCAAAAAATCGTTCTATTGCCTTCTTAGTCGATTCCTACCTCGTTCTGATGCCTACCGGTGAACCGTGGATTACGATGGGTAACCGATGACGCAAACGTGATTTATGCCCGAGTCAGCTTGTGCTTATTGAATCGCACACATTTTTTTTCTTTTCTCCAGCTTTCTTATTTTTCTCCTATTTAAGCATTTGCATCTACTTGGTATACTGCCTGGTGATTGTCGACGTTCGACTGACGTCAGTGAGGGCTTGTTGGATATGCAACGGTGATGGATCTTGACAAACCGCGTTAAATAGTTCTGTAGTATCCTTTCAAGATTTCCAATCTGCGGATTGATACCACGCCATGAATTATTTTACATTAAAATCAACTTAGTTTTTATCCATACAGTAAGCACTCGGTATCATATATTTCTCCCTCTTATCTTTTTGGAATGGAAATCAATTGTTAGCCGCAATCAATATCAATCAACGACTGTTTACCGCACTTAGCCAAATTGTTAGATCCACGTTGGAACGCGACGTCCAGTTTGAATTCGTGCGCTCTGTTTCATCATCGAGAAGGCAAGTATGCCAGATCCGAGACGGAACCGAGCGCCAATCCGAATCCCAGTTTGTTGATTGCCAAACCGTTGCCAGCCGAATATTCTGGTCTGGTACTACTCGCTCGGACTGCAGAGTATGCCAGATTCGCGGAGAAATTTTATCAGTCTGCCGCTCGTGCAAAAGTGAGTGACTTTTGTTGCAACAATACTTTCGCTCATCCACCATTATTGATCGCTTTGTGATCCATCTGGGTCGGTTGTTTGTTTGCGTCCATCAAATTCTGTCCGGCATGCTATAAGAGAAATAAATTACACGGACGTGGTTGTCGGGTTGGCGAACAACGAAATAACGATTTCTGTGGTTTAGGTAGCTCGAGGCCACAATTTCAAATCCAGATTTAAATTTCAGTAGCCAAACTCAACCATTGTTGCTTATTGCCTAAACGGTAGTCTATTGCTTTGAAAAAAACCTGAAATATGCAGGTATTTTCATTCGGAAAAGTCTCTTACTCAGACACCTTCCACTAGCAATCGCACGTTATTATCTTCATCTTGGCTTGTGACTAATTTTGACTATAATAATGACTGCAAGGTTGAGGTGAGTCACTGATTGCAGGAGTGACTGTGGTAATCATCGTGGGATTAGCTTAATTCCGATATTTTCTAAGATTTTAGCTTCGATAATGCTGCATCGATTCGAGAGAGTAACATCTGCGAACAGCAGGCCAGATTTCGTCCACATCGAGGTTGCATCGATCAGATATTCCCTCTTTGACAGTTACTGGAAACGCACCACGCACACACTTCCGCCCTACGCCTACAATCATAGTCTATCTGGACCTGAAAGCCGCGTTCGACTCAGTGGATCGAACAGCACTATTCAGTGCTCTCCACCGGAAGAGTATGCCAGCGAAGTTCGTGAACCACATGCAAGCATTGTAATTACATACCTGTGGTCGGCGAACGACCACGTCCATTCGAAACGACTGACGGTGTTCAACAAGGGTGCCCCTTCTCTCCATCCTTGCTCAACTTCGTCATGGGCGAGTCGATGGAGGACGCTTCAGGGGTCTCTAGGATGTAGCAGTCGAACCGAGAAATGGTGAGAAGCAGTGTGATCTAGATTGCGCAGAGGACGTCGTGTGTCTGTTCGAATCCGCGGACCATACACAACATGCACTAGACAGACGACCCTCGAGTTCTGTGGCTCAGTTCGACATGTACTTTGCATCTTCAAAGTGCAATCTGTTCTTGCAAGACTGGAGGATGGCTGTCGCGGACTTGATACTGGATGGGGAGGAACTAACGTCTGTGCCGGTTCTGAGAATTCCTTATCTCAACGTATGAGTTTAATACACCACGTTGGTTGGGTCACGTAAGCCGTATGACGAACACTCGGCTACCATACCGTGCCCTATCTTGCGTTCCTGTCGCCGAGTGAAAGAATCCGTGTGGAGATCAGCAAATGGCATGGCATCGTGGAATGAGAAAATGGATAGCGAATTTAGGTAAGGTTGGTGCCTAACGTCTTCTTGGTTGGGGTCCGAGAGATCCGTTAACTAGCTATTTGGAGACAGTGGAGGATATGGCAGCGAATCGTGAACAGTGGCGATTGTGTTGTAGTTTCCTGTCTGATCAGAATGATTGCAAAATGTGCGATTGTACAGTTAGACTGTGTTCCGTGTGTTGGCTGCATTGGCATCTTATCTTTTCCCACCTGTACAGGTCCACTCCTTGTTTCCCTTGCGTATTCACTGTTTCTATAGAAACTTGTAACTCTGGGGAAAAGCAGCGGTCATTGAGGTCTGCCTGTTTAACTCTGAACGATGACTGTAAGGGTAGTGGGTGACGAATTGTCATGTCCTACTATCCTGAACACTGGTCAGCACAACTGCGCCAGCATCACCCTGTTGGTTTTGATCAATCCGCTGAGCGAAAACGTCTCATGCTAAGGCCAGTTAGAGCGGTAGGCTGAATTAGCCAACTGAGTTATCGGTCACTGATCTGATAATACCAACACTGATTTGGTTTGCTGCGTTATACGAATGGTTGTGCCTCCTAGATTTGGTCTTTTTTCTCTCCGGAGTTAGTTGGAGCTGGTGATAACGAAGATTTGACGTATCAACGATTCACGGATCGATTTCGGAACAGACGTCTCTGTTTCGCGTTTTACAGTGGCGACTATTAGCCACCACTCGATAGCTGCGCGCTGAAACTGATGGATGGTTCCCAGGCTAATCAGATATGATAGCGGTACATGTTTTATTCACACCGGTTTTTCGATACTTGACGTATGTTTGATTCACTAAAATAAATCATTTCATAAGCAATTTAAACCCACAACTAAAGTTAGTTTTTGGTGTTTTCGTTGTTATTCATATGAAATGTTTGCCAGCTTTATTGATCTTGGCCTGTGTCTCAATCACAAAATAGTTGCTACAGATTACTGTGATCATTTATCCATCCTCATTGTGAATCTCCAGTTTCATGGCTCCCGATAAATGGGCTAACGTAACACCGTTTCCCAATGAATAAGTGTTCAAAGTCCTTTGTTCGACCAAAAATGACCGCCCTTATAAGTTCTGATGGTCTGTCTTCATTACTTCCAAAGTACGGTGCAGCTTCTCTCACAGATTCACTTTCCTTAATATATATCCTTTTACTCATATTGTACGGCCAACTTCTGGAAACCCGTCACGATTATTCACATACTCAAATCTTGCCATCCCGAATGTTTTTTCTCAAACATTTTCGTCCAATCATTCTCACATTGTGCGATTCTAAACTAACCGAACTTGTCATCCTAAGACCTTTGACTTCTGCTGCGTCCGACAAAATCCCTCAATTTTCCTAGAAACCAAACAAGACCACTTTGAATCCGGTTGCTTTTCTAATCCGTCACATCACCAAATCGCTGAACGGATCCGCAAAAAATATGTCCGGTACGCTTTTCTCGACTTCTCATCTGCCTTCGGCTCTGTTCCACGACCCGTACCTCACAAACTAGCCTAATTTGACTTTATCAAGAATCCACTGGTATGACTTTCAGGCTACCTTACCAATTCACGACCGGGAAATGTCTGTACCATTGATAAATAAGTTCGGAGTTTTTCAATAAATTCTCCCTTATTTTATTTTCAACATATGTTAGGGACCTATCAATGAGTTCCTCCGATCAATTAATCAGATATGCTGTCGGCGTTTTCTTTTCTTTCAATCGGTATCCGAAATCCAAGAAATTGTTCAACTTTTCCAACAGCTTTTTTCCCCATCGTTTATCACTTACTTTCTTTAGTAAGGAACAATGATGCACATCATTTGCCGGAATGGGATCGCGGCCAACTGAGGCTACCCAATGCGGACGTTGTCTTGTATCTTGTTTCACTTGTTTTGTTGTTCACAATTTTTCTGTTCGTTCTGGTTTAAATCTTATTTCTCAAAATGCGTCCAGTGCCTGTCTACGTTTTCACTGCCTGACTGATTGTTATTTTCAATAATGCCCACTCGGGTGTATTCCATTAAATTCTTGTGAATCAATTTCGATAAAAACACGAGCTGATCATTTCACATTTCTAATTGTGCAAAGAAATTTAGGAAATTCTGTTCCACACTAGCCTGCGGCACTTCCATCTCCATTTTTGTTCATCAAAGTGTTTTTCTTGCACTTCTTTCTTGTTCGTTTGCCAATTTTTTGTTGTTGATCTAATGAATGAAGACTTTAGAATCCTTCACCGTGACTTGTCAGTTATCGGTGATATATCTTTCGTACCACTGAAAGAACGCCGTGATGTGAATCTATCTACGTGGGAAAAATTTATGACAAGACTTCTTTCAGATCCTTTTCATTTTTTGTACAATGGTCTTTCCAAATCCCACTCTTACGCCCTCCGTTTCGTACTCTGCCGTATAAATATTTTCAGGAACTTGACTGTTGCTTATCTAGCTTAAATATGCGCCAGTCGGCGGCACGTCGTGAATGACTTTCTGCGCAGTCTATCGCAACTATACATTTTTTTGCGAGAATTTTCTATTTTCTTTATTTTGATAGCGTGATGTCAGCATCGATTTTTGTCGAAAATTCGAGCAGTTGTTCGTGGAAAAGTCTGCGCAAATACAAATCATTCCGTGTTTGCTAAATTTTACGTTTAACTGGATTTAATCAGTTAGTGAATCAATCAGTCAATCGACAGATCAGTCAGTCAATCAGCTGACAAAGCGGGTAGTCCAATAATCCATGATAGACTAGCCAAAACCTCAGATAAGTCAATGAAATCAAAAGATAAGAGGTATGTTGCCGTAAATTCGTGTGCATGCCCATCATACTTTGAAACGTCTTATTTTCCTTACGGTTTTTAGCCCCATTGGTATTTGTATCAACGTTTTCTGGCTCTTTGCCGAGGACAAGCTTCACGGTCTATGGCACCGGTGGAGAAGTTTCCGGTCGCGAGTTTCCGTTTGAATGAATACCTTTCTTGTGGCTACAGGTAAATTGTACAACCTCTATCCTACCTACTTTCTTACGAAGTTTACCGTACATTTTTGCATTCCATACTTCCACGTAGTCTGTTGACTTCCACGTGCCTTCTTCCACTCCGTGCGAACAACGGGTAACTTGGCGTGATATGATAGATGAATGTTAGCCATCAGCAACACGTGACCCGATCAACGAAACCTCCTAAGCTTTTTATGCTGTGATAGAACATCCTTACTCGATTCCTAACCTGCACATTATCCACTCCGTCTCTCCACCCAATACTAGTTATACTATGCAAACATCGATGACCATATACTCCTCATCGATTACCATCTTCAGCACGCAATCTCCGTATCTGACAACCATACAACAGAACTGAACGCACTGCGACACAGTACACACGACCTTTCAATTTTGGAAAAATGTCAGATCGGCGTCACAAATGCTTCAGTCCAACATACGCTGCTCGAGCTTTGGATATACGCGTGTTCACCTCTACCACCGTGCTGCCATCTTTAGTTAGTCAACTGCTGAGGTAAACGAAACAGTCAACAGTCGTTGGCTTCTTTCCATCGGGTTTCTTACTGTAGACCACTATCGTCCGGTCTTGTAACAGCACTTTGTACCTTGAAGGTGAAAAGAACACGCTGAATAGAGCTAAAGCTCTTGTCGGTCTGTCTAGTACATGCCGCACATGTTCCTTATTTTCAAACAAACGCACAAGGTCTTCTGCTTAATCCAGTTCGCACGGCTTTTGCCTATTTCCCAGTTCGAGGCTTGCATCCTGATAATCTCCTAAAGCATTTTCCACTATTTCATCGATGATGAAGTTAAACATGAATGGGGAGATGTGACATCCCTGTCGAACACCGCTGGTCGTCTTAAATGAACTTGGCACTTCACCATACACTTCTTCGCGACCGTAGACAGACGAATACAATGCTGGAATCGGATTCGTGAATTTTTTAGGCACATCCTTGTGATGAAGGGCACTGAATAGCGTCGTGCAGTCGACTGAATCGAGGGCGCCTTTTAAGTCGAGAAAAGCTACGATTGTCGGACGGCAGTATATGACACGTTACAAGTTGCCGGATGAAGTCCGGCGTACTGTTTGCGAACGTTGCTCTCCTGAATCGGTGTCAAACGGTGCGGCGTTATCGAGGCTAAAACCTTGGTCTTTATCGCAATTGTAATAATCTCACGGTGGCTGCTAGAGTCACTATAGGTTCTCTTCTGGAATATGGAGTAAAGCGAACCAACTGATCTGATAGGTTGGAAAAATTTTCAATTCACAAATACCACTCACCTGGTATCTCCAACTATTCTGTAAATGAAGTCCGTGAACTCCACCTTGATGGTCTAATCTGAACCAATCGAGCCAGAAAACCATGTAAGGCTTTTTTTACCCCTATGACACGTCGTGGATTGACCACGTCGACCTATCTCCTGATCAATACCTGTCTTGGAAAATAACGTCCACCCATATAGGCGATCTGTGGAAATGCGGGACACATGACCCAGCCACTTCAGTCCATTCGAATTCAGCGACTGCTGCGATACTTCAATTGCAAATCCAATTAACATACGCCTAACTTTAACAGAGTTCATAAAAGTCCCCAAACCTACTCTAGTAATGATATAAAAACGCTGATGTTCTGAAATGGATAATCTTCGCGCGGTTTCCATATGTCGCGTTGATGCTTTGGATCATTAAACAGGAGTGGTCTAACTGCCTCAAAGTGCGCCTTAACGCTGATCGATAACTGGGTGTTACAGTTCTCATAACAATAAAGTGCTGTGACTAAGCTGAGGATCTTAGCATTTATTTGCTGATATCTCAAGCACATACCCGATTTTGAAAGATTAACCGATCAAACCGTTTGACAGGTGTGTCCACAGATAAACTCCCATGGGTATGAACTGTCCTGTAAGGTAGGTGGAAGTTGAGTGGTGGGTTATCGTAGTCAATGGTCTGTGATCGAGAAAACAGACGTGAAATCCTTTATCAATAGAAACAAACAATAGCGTTGCCTGGCCTTGTTTGCGATCCGGAATGTTGTTGAAAGTAAATCTGATCATTGTGAATGATATAATGTTAATAAAACAGTGATGTTGGTCGTTTTAATCTGCCAACGTGCCAATGTGCCGAAGTTTTGAAATTGTAAAACTTGCCTTGAGAAAGACTACCCACGGTAGTTGAAACGTTGGCGCATTACATCTACCAACAACGCTCTGTTATTAACCTTATATCATTCACATTAAAACCAGTACATGGCGCATCGATTTTTCGATACACTCCTTACGTCATTTGGTCCTGATATTTATGAATCCTATCATGTTTACTATGATTTTTACTCAGCATTCATATGTTTGTCAACCTACTACAATTATGATTGTCTAAATGTAGTGACCAACATGAGAGCCTGGCTGTGCAAGGTTTATGAACGCGAAAAATAAATTAACGGTTGCAATAAAAATCCGAGGATTTATTGTTCTTTGCCGTACTCGCAAGGACAGTAGACAGTGAATCATCTTGTCCGTTATCCAAGTCACGCATCAGCACAACCGCTGCGATATCACAACGTTTCTCCTCAGGCGACAAGCTGATCCGAAAACCGACATGGGGAATTCAGTTTACAATAAGGCGCCGAACTATATATATAATATATATAGGTATAATATGTATATAATACATATATATAGTACATCCTAAAATAGGTATTTCTGCTTACTCTTCACTTCACAACAACAATGTCCTTCCTGTCATTGGGAAGATTTCATTTTTAGATTTCAAAAAGTATCCTTTTTGATTCACCTGGGCATTTCTTATCAAAGTTATGACCGAAAATGTCCTTACAGACGCCTCGTTGTTCTGCTCACATAAGATTTATTTATCAGTGACGTGTAGTCTACGAGAAATGATAATCCGTCACCAGTTCGTGCCATAATTGGGACCAAGTTATTAAGATGATCACCAGTTGTCCATGGAACTATTCAAAGATATCTAAGCGGTGGCAGTACTCACCAAAAGGCGCTTCCCACCTGGAAAACGTTGTACAAAACTAAAATCCTCTGATGGGACCAAATTACTTCGTTGCAAACGGAACATTGTGATTTTTCTCAAATATCATCATCATTATTGTTCAGCGTTAAACAGCAAGGCAAGCTCCACTGATCGCTACCTTTTTCCCCAGAGTTACATGTTTCTATGACAAGAGTGATTATGCAACGAGAACATGGAGTGGACCTACACAGGCAGGAGAAGATAAGAATTCTGCACTAGATAACACAAGCTGCATAGTCTAAATCTACAAACGCACTTTCTCCTGGCAATGCTGCGTAGACATCGGTAATTGAAAAACCTCCAGCCGACAAACATTTCCAACACGCATACTCCTTGTCTCGCAACCGTACAACAGAACTGAGCTCCCTGCGGCACAGTATACACGACCGTTCAACTTCAGTGAAATATCAGCTGAACGCCACAAGTGCTCTAGTCCAGCATACATCGCTCGAGCCTCGGATATACGCGTCTTTATTGCTGCTGTCGAGCTACCATCCTTCGACATGCAGCTGCCAAGGTATGTGAAACGGTCCACAGTCATTAGTTCCTCCCCATCCAGTATCAAGTTCGCGACAGCCATCCTCCAGTCTTGCAAGAACAGATTGCACTTTGAAGATGCAAAGTACATGTCGAACTGAGCCACAGAACTCGAGGGTCGTCTGTCTAGTGCATGTTGTGTATGATCTGCGGATCCGAACAGACACACGACGTCCTCTGCGCAATCTAGATCACACTGCTTCTCACCATTTCTCGGTTCGACTGCTACATCCTAGAGACCCTCTGAAGCGTCCTCCATCGCCTCGTCCATGAGGAAGTCGAATAAGAATGGGGAGATGGGCACCTTTGTCAAACACCGTCAGTCGTTTCGAATGAGCATGATAGTCCGCGGACCACAGGTATGTAATTACAATGCTTGCATGTGGTTCACGAACTTCGCTGGCATACTCTTCCGGTGGAGAGCACTGAATAGTGCTGTTCGATCCACTGAGTCGAACGCGGCTTTCAGGTCCAGATAGACTTTGATCGTAGGTGTAGGGCGGCGATATGGTGGCTACTGGATGAAGCGAATTGCAACGTTTTCTTCCAATGATGGCAGGAGCATGTAAACGGGTTCATAATTCATGGTGGTGGACTGGAAAAGTGAGCAGTTTTGTTTACCTAGGGAGCTGCATTATACCTCGCGGCGCTATTGGAGATATTGCATGTTGCATCACACAAGTCAACTTGGCCTTCAGCAATCCGAGACATCTCCGGTGCCGATAATATGTCGGTGTGTTGCTGAAGGACAGAATTTATCAGCCCACTGCTCGCACATTCTTTCTTAATAGATGCGAATGTTGGCCTCTTCCCGAAGACGACATCACTCTTTGGCAATGTCTGCGCAGGATTCCCCGTGGATAATGTCGGCATCATGTTGGCGATGCTGGAGTTCGATGCCAAATATTAGAATTATATATATATATGTTTATATATATATATGTTTATATATATATATATATATATATATGTTTATCCGGATCGGTGAACGGACGCAAACCACTCGTTTGTGTGCCATGTGCTCTGCCAGCTGGGCCTCGAGCTCATTCCAGAGCGTATTCAGGCACAATACTGGCTAATTGCCCAAATTACTTGAGCATGTGATAACTCCCACAATGAACTTGTTGAATATTTTCCACATCAAATACCTGCTTTTCATCTACGGCTTATCAATAAATGTTGTTAGAATTACGATCTGGATGATGCAACACCGAAAGAATACCTGAACGGATATGAACATGCATTGAAGTCGTCCGGGTATCTCGAAGAGACCAAATCCGAGGTGAGAGAACTCAGTTCCAACGATGTGCTCTACTCAGCGACCCAGCCGTCTATCTGATGTGGAATGTGCCACACTAAACACATTCAGGAAGGACGACAATATTATTGTATTTTCGTCCGATAAAGGAATGACAACACCAACTGTGTACGGATCCAACAGCGAAAGTGGAAACCAAAATCAACATAGCTCTAAATAAACTGCAGGATATGCAAAGGATAACCAAAGAGGATCGATTGGGGGATGAGAGCTAATGCTTCTAACATTGCACAGTTCTACTAGCTACTGAAAGTGCATTCCGCTGAGACCACTCGTCTTCTTCCCAGGTGCTGCGACGTATAATTTGTCTAAAGAATTATGGGAACTTCTGATGCCTTTGATTGGATAATCAAACCATTCCTTAAATAACGCCCAATAATCCTTGGGCAAAATTAACGATATCAGGGTTGAAGAACATGGTTGTATGCTCTCGTTTGACGTGACGGTGCTCTTTAATTCAATCAACTTAAAACTGGCGAAGAAAATTCCAGAGGAACTTCTCCAAAAGCTGACAATCTATTGGAAACATCAACAATTTGTGAACTGACAGATTTATGTTTAAACCGATACTTCGAATTTGACGGGGACATTTATGAACAAATTAAAGCAACACTTATGGGATCGCCGATATCTGGTTTTTTGTGGAAGTCGCGATGCAACCCCTTGAAGATATTGGACTACCCAAAATCCAACCGATGATTTGGAAGTGATATGTTGCTCATATTTTGTCATTATCAAGTACTCCGATATCGTGAAATCGAATTTTTGACGGGACCCAGTTCACCATGGAGATGGAACACGACAGGAAACTTCCTGCGTACTGGACGTGCTGAAACTCTGGAGACGTCAATGTGTCACGGACCTGCACACACGGACCAGATATTAAGCTTCCACAGCAATCATCTCAAAGTTCACGAAATATCTTGCGTGTGAGCACTGTTCAACAGAGCAAAAATACATTGTAGCACGATGGAACTTCAAAAAATGGAGGAAAAGTACCTTTTTAAAATGTTTCAAAGAATCGGCTACTCAAGAAACCTTATAAAAACTGTAAACGGGGTGAGAAAAGGAACAAATGAACTAGGAAAATGCAACGAGAAAATAGTGCTCCCCTTCATCTAAAATTTAGCTGAAATAATTGTAAGAGTGCTCGAACCACAAGACATCGCAGTTGCTCACAAACCCACCGAAACTATGGAAACACTCATTTCTGACCCTAAAGAAAAACCCAAAACGGACGACAATAGAAGTATTATCTACAAGGTCAAATGTCAAGAATGCGACAAATGCTACATCAATCAAACTGGAAGAAAACGTGGTACGCGAATGCATGAACACAAACTTGCCACAAGAAAACATGATCGTTTTTAACTAATATTCTTCTATGACGATCAAGAACGGTATACATTCAATCTGGAGATGGTTTGCATTGTGGACCAGGCGAACAAAGGGCTTTCAAAAGTTTCTGGAGGCTTGGCACCCATCGACTAATTCCATCAACATATATGTTGAACTGGAACAAATATACTATCTACCAAAGTGCAATATTTAAATGTATTGGTTGGTGACAAATTTTGGAGTTTGAAGAGGACGGAGACACTTCAAGGTCACTGTATCCAACACCACTCTCAGTTAAAGGGCGTCTAATAACCATATTACTGGGATCAGTGACATGGCCAAAATTAGTAACGTTGCTAAAATTAGTGGCAGCCCTGTACATCGCTAGTTCAAGGTCGAGGTCATTACCGAACTGCAAGGCAGGCCAAGGTTAACACGGTGAAGTGTTACTATAAGTACAACCAAACAAAGAGGTCGTTGTCTACCCAGTGGTGATGTCACGTCGGCTGATGATGAGACGTTTGCTATCTAAATGCCAAGCTCAGTCCTCACAAACTTTGAAAACTCCCAACCTTAAACACAAGGTGTCCATATTCAAAATCGTTAAAAATAACTAAGACTTTCTACTCATGTGTACCCTACTAAGGTTAACAGTAATTCACTCTCTCCCTGATTTCGGCTTCTTCTGATATATCTCAGGATCGAAACCAAAAGATAACGAGTTTCGCGCCGTTCGTATTTTTTAACTGGCGTTTATCTAGTTGTTCACACAACTCGACCAAATCATTCTCGTCCCCCTCCTTTTTTATCTTTATTATATTTTATCTTTTACTTCTATTTTATTAATGAAATCTCAATGTATGTCACTTTCGAGAAGAGGTTCACGGCCAACAGAAGGCCTCAAAGTAAGGAATTTGGCTAGGAGCAGGGGACTTCGAACCCCCGACCTTGAGACTGAGACCCGACGACATAAATTGTGTGATTGCGCTGGTCTCTTGACAGCCTGCCTTTTTTTGATTTCCTGCTTGAAGCATGAATTTATTGTTATCAGCAAGCGTCGCAGCTCCTATTTCCCGTTGCACTTATGTGGTCCCAACAACCGTTATCCTGAAATTTGAAGTAGTATTCAACCACATGAAATCATCCTAAGACTGAGGTTTTTTCTGCTGGGATGGAAACTAGTTCATTGAACAGCACCACCCCACGATGCAGCACTTGTTTCTAACGTCAAGCTTTGTTTTCGCTCAGGAGTCGATCGTTTTGCTAGCATTGATAGGATACTTCTCAAATCCGATTGCCGAAGCATGCTATATCATCCGTCGATATCCAACCGGTGTTTGGGATCCAATTCGAACTGCCTGATAGCCCAGATTGTTCGGCCCACAATCTTCCACCCTGGTCCGATCCGTCGGACAACCGCGACAGTTGATGGCTTTCAGCAAACAAGATAAAATTATTGGGAAAAGTGATTAGTTTCACGACTGACTCAAACTTTCCAATATAATGAGTCAATAGTCATAATGGGAAAAGTGGGGGCTTATAATTGGGATTGCTATTCTGGCAAATGCCAATCGCTTGAAATTCTATCTTCCGTTGAACACTTCCGATGATTACCAAATCGTTTTCATGTTTGTCGCATCATCTCTCATCCACCTGTAATAATTCTCTCCATCGCGCATCATCAGCCGTCGTGCATCGTTGATCGCCTTTCCTTGAATTTGAAAGCAAACTCGTCCTTCCGCATCTTTTAAAGACGTATCTAAAACTTTGGTAATTAAGATCCGACGTTCATCGATGACTTGTGGATTTTCTCACCGCATTACACAGCCTCATTCTGAATGGTATTGGCCAAAACCACTAGGCTAGGAACACGTTATTAAAAATTGGATGCTCTCGAGATTAGTTGGCATGCTACACTCGGCTTTTTAAATCCGACGCCAACAAGGTGAACCAGTATGTTTTGACCCTTCATTGGATCTGATATCCATGTCTTCCTATCCACACTCCTTGTCAAATGCTTGAAATATTTCTGTGTTGTCACTCACCAGTCCTCATTGAAAACAAACTTTACTTGCTTTTATTTTGCGCGCTATGATAGCTAGGAGCTGTAGTTACGGCGGGTCGTTGCTGATCCACGCACGGATGGCTGGAGGGCTAGGTCGATGTTTTTCGTAATTTAATTGTTTACTGGTCGACAGGCCCTGTTAACCGAATTCGGTAGATCTACGTCTTTTTTTATCATACCAGTTTATGTTTTGAGCTCCTGTCAAGGAGAGAGCTCCGATCAGTTATATACACATATATATGTATATAATCGACCCGTAATACCACTTCTTCTCTTGCCTGATTATTCGGAAGTAGAACTGTGCATAGATATTTGTATGTGGGAACTTTTTCCACTGATTGATGGCTGATCAGTAGCTGCTGAATTTTCGTGTCTGGATCGGTTGTGAAAGCTTTGGTTTTTTGTTGAGTTCAGTTTTAGTCTAATAAGGCTCGAGAAAAAAAGCCGGCTCGATCGAGGATTGGGACGACGACTATCCACAGAACCCCAGATCCGAAACGCATATTTCCTGATTCAGTTGAATCCCAGGATACTGATGTAACGCTCGACTTACTGTCAACCAGTGACCCAGTTAAGCAGCATCAATGAGAAGGGAGACAGTACTGTCTTGCTCTTATTGTGAGTACCAAGTCCACAGATTATTTGCCATATACACGGATTTCGGCACCATTAGTCTAGTACTAAAGCTTATTGGGCGTCCCATCTAATTGAATTAGGGTTCAATGGATCTCACAACGAAACGAATCGAAGGAGATTGGAAAATAGATAAAACAAGCCTTTCGAACCTATGGAAATGCTCCGGTTTTCGAAGCCATTTGAAGATTTGATCGACACAACGTTTGTCATGGCGAGAAGACCCTGATGGGAACGAGTTCGTCAGTCTCTTGTCTCAAGGTAATGGTTTTGTGGCAAAGCACCAAGAATCTTTGAGGCGACACGAATCACACTGGTCCCCCAGTACTTCTCGCATACTGATTTATGCCCACCCCCATTATTCTGAGTAGGTAGCAAAATATACATTCTTTAACTACATGGGAGTGATTCGTCTCGTTATGTTTAGGTAAAATGTATACGTTACTTATCATTCATTGGCGATTTTTAGAGGATACTGTCTCCCCTGGTGGCCTCCCAATTTCTGTTTGTTGGTGATAGTCTCAATAATTTCAGTGATGCTCAGTAAGTCGCTGTTGGTTTGTTGTTTACTTTGTCAGATCGTTTCGAACCCGGCTGAATAGTCAACTGATGTGTTCCACTCATCGTCTCGTCTTCCTGTTTTGTTCAGGTTTAAGGTTTCCGACTAAGTCACAAGGAGGCGAATCTTGTTGGTGGTGCCTCTTTGAGGTGTTACAATTGAGGCTGAACAGTTTGCCGAAGTCGGCAGCTCTCGGTGCAATTTCCTTTTTTTCGACTGATTCTATCCATTATCTCTTATGATCTGCTCTAGCGAGATATGAGGCCTCCCGCTTCCATCTGCAGCGGTCATCTGCACCTGCAGACCGAGATTCGCGTGGTTTGGTCGTCATGTGGAACTTACTCCCAGGGATCTTTTTGTTCTCTCAATTTCTTCCATGCCACTTCCTTAATTGTCCTTTTGATTTGAACCTAGTGCTGTTTAGCAGGAATTTCTTCTTCTTGTACTTTGGTTGCGATGACCAATCCAGTTGTGATAGGTCTTGACAGAACTTGTCGTCTTTCTGTTTTCCAAAGCTGTAACGCTCACCCAAATGTGGGAGTGAAGAGATCCTAGCAGATGTGGTTAAACGGACGTGGTCGGTGCCGCTTCCATTTCTGATCTTTTCACTGCAGTACGCTCGGTAATCCACCACGGATGAGGCTCAATAAAAGCTCCCATGGATGTCGTCATCGTTTTGGTACTAGGTTAGTATGCGTTTTGTTACGATGTTGGAGAAAATTCTGCTGAGTACAACTTTGTTGAAATCAGCTAAACTGGTGAACGTATTTTGAAGTACTCCCAAATGATCGTGCTTCTCAGATCTCTGTTAAGGAAGTTATGCGCCTTCTTGTAGCTCAGGTGATTTCTCCCGAACTATGATGACGAAGGCGAATGCTTCGCACCCCTCATCAGGCTGACCGATCTTTGGTTGCCATTCCGGGGAACATGGCGAAACCCTGATCCCAAACCAACCACGAGCATCATGCGAAGCATATCGCTGCGTACTCGCCAGCATTTGTGGCGGAAGGTGCACTTGGAATTCAGGCTATCTGCTCCTATTGACAGAACGTATAAACTGAGCAATTACTCACCAATCCCCGGTGGGTTACGTGGTCCTCACGTCGTCCTGCTACTTTGTAGGTTATACCCTTTAAACAAGGACTGAATGATGTCTTCTAAATGGACTCTGTGCTTCATATATATATATATATATATATATATATATATATATATATATATATATATATATATCACAGTTTTGGTTCTTCTGTGGATGCTATAAATTAGATTCTGGTGAGGTATATTGATTCAGAGTGTGCAAGTATGTTTGGACAAGTGAGCACCGGGTACGCATACCTGCCGAGCGAAAATAACCGCGAGACCGGGCGTGTGCTCCCGGGCAAATTTTATTCACTCATCCAGATACTACTTGCTGCATATATATATATATGTATATGTATATATATATATACATACATATTTATGTTTATATCTTTGACGAAAGACGAGGGCATAGTCAGGACTGATTAGGAGCGTGTCTGTTGTCAGACGACATCAGATTTATTTCAGCTTTATGGTGCCTAACGTGGACTACCTGAAAACGTTCGACTCCAATTCTCGTGTTTCAGCCTACTGATGACTCGGTGTTTATCTTTTTGCCTTCTACTAAAGCTACACTGCACAGTTAAATCGTAATTCGTTTCAAATATGTACAGATTGTATTTCACATTCGGTATGCTATCAGAATTATTATTGATAACGTTATCATTAGCGGGGATCGTAGGATAGGGTAGCAATAACCGAATTTGTGGTACGTTGTCATCATCGTCTTCATACCCATTTGTTGTTTCACTGTATTTTGCCATCTGCACATAATACTGAGTCGAAATCTCGACAGCAGTATCGCGTCAGCAGTTCTCATCACTCGCCAACAGTTCGTCCAACCCAGTCAGTCGACTAAACCGGTCGATCGGCCAATTAAACACTCGATCGATTGTTCATATGCCCGTTCAGACAAACCACCGGTTTAGCTGTTCGACGAGATGCATTGCACAGTTTCAGACGACCGAGTAGCAGTAGAGTACTGGCACCAGTAACAGCAACAGCAGCAGTAGCGCCAGCCATATTGCTTCCTCCTGCGGCATTTCAATCAGCTTGTGATAGTCTGGACTATTGGGTCATATGAATTACAAACTGTGTTGCGCGTGTCTGTACGTTTGTGTCTCTAGGGCTACGTGTTTGCATGTGTGAGAGAGAGAGAAAGAAAGAAGGAGTACACGTGAACACACAAGACGCCAGGTCAGACGCGCCGGAAACCCGTGAAAAACCGACAACTGGTGATTGCAGGAGAACAAGCTGGTTGCATTCAGGCATGCATGCACGCACGAGAACAAGTAGCCGAACATGCACACGCCCACACATGCGCCAGGGCACAATCTAGTGTACGCATAAAACATGTTATAGGAGTTAGACAGTTCACTGACCTGTGTGATCTGTTTGATTGTGATATTGACCTAATGTAACGGTAGTGATTGCGTACACTAACACGGTATCACTAAATTAGCAGCAGGTATAGTTTTTAGCAGGTACACGTGAACGTGCGCCGATCCTTCTGTTTTCTGAGTCAAGCATGTCCCCTAACCGCAGAAAATCAATTTAGGCTGTTTTGTGAATGGGAGCGAATCGAGGTGTTCCCTTCATTCCATCAGTAGCTGAAGTTTAAATGAGGACCCCCACGGCTGGACGCAGTTCACCAACTTATCTGTTTCACTAAAAATTGACGCAGCATTCTATCCACACAGTCCCAACTTTTTTGGGGCAATCTTTCTTGGGTTGAATCCCGACAACTGCGGTCACTTATGTGTACTAAGACCTCGAAGTTCATATGGTGTCCGGATAAAGGATTACGTTAAGTGATTCTTCTTTACGTCAGCGTATATGTACTCATTGATTTTAATTCCCATCGGTGATACAATTTCCTTATCCATCTGATTGATCAATAGGGCACTGATGTTGCGAGTGCGAAATCTGTTACTCTCACTCCGTCAAAAGCCTACCTTAAATCCTTTGTCCCATAGGCGAACATTTAGCGACGGTTGTTATTTCCCTTTTTTGCACAGATCCCCAGTTGTTTTTTCTTCCACGTACGAATTGCAGTTCGCAATTCATTTGGACTTGATCCTCCCGTTGTACGAACCAACTGGTGCAGGTTAACTGTATTTCAATTGGCTCTTTTGTGTGTGTGTGTGTATATATATCTGTCTACCAGAGTTTTCCCGTCTTCTAACAGTCATTGATCAGGGCTATTTTGGCTGTCTTGATCTGGGCATAGTCGCTTAAATTGCGGCGTAGACGAACTTCACATTCGGCTACTAAATCTCATTCCTAGGTGAAGCTATTCACAGGTGACGTGCCTTTTTCCGACATCCGTGTTCCACGGAGACGTTTGTTCGGTTCTTGGGCGGGGCTACTAAACGACAGTCAAGGGTTACTAAACGATGGACACATGCTGTCAAACGACGGGAAAATCCGTAAAACTGTCCACCCGATTGGGTCATATAAGTGAATTCCATGGATTCGTCAGCACCGGTACACATTCTGCTGAATTTTAGTGAAAGCCAACACAAACCTTAAAGCACACCTCAACTTAAAATGAGCTGGAGTTTTTGTCTTTTTAATTGGCTTAAATGCTTTTGAGAGTGAATAGTTTAACTTCGGTTGAAACCGATTGGAAGAACTCGGAAGAACTTCGCTAGAAATACAATCTTTCCCCTCAAAATTGAGGAGGTCTAAAAGTCCAGCTCGTGATTTTTGTTGGCAGGAAATATTGCTGAGCCTTCAGAATACCTTAGTGTGGTTGTGTATGGGTTTGGATTCACGAGACACCTACACTCAGCTAATGCTCTCAGGAATCATCAAAAGTTACCGTGCATCCCAAACAACCTCTATTACGACAGTTACGCTCAATGGCTTTTCTTGCCCGAGGTGTTGTCTTCAAAGTATTGTGGCAAAGATGAATGTACGATGCTCTCCACTAGGTTGACTGACTCCGAGTGGTTATTCTTAAGAGGTTAGTTAAACTGATTTCAAACCAGTTATGAGCGGTATGTTGGAGCGGTGCACCATACACCCTGGATGTCCAGACATATCCAAAGGGCGTATCAACTGAGTCATCAATCACCGGCCTTCGGCTGGTTACGAGACCCTCAGTGGGTCGCGCTGACATATAGGTTAGACTCTGGTTAAAGACGTGAGGAAGGACTTCCAAATACACCCTGTATGTCAGACTGAGAAAAGAACGAGAGGCCATGATGGACAATAGAAGGCATGGAGGAGCTGAATGAACGATTCTCGCTGCATATGCATGGTAAACCCTACAGTATTTTCGCCTCTTCTCTCCATCTCCTTCTCCTGCATTGTTTTTCTCTTTCGCGATTGTTCAATTGTTGCTAGGTCCGTATACAGATTTGTGCAAGTTAAACGCAACCGTGATATACTAATCACTTCATAAGCGAATTAAATACACTACTCAAACATAACAGTAAACCAAAGTCTTCTGGTTTTCTCCAAAGCAGAAACACCCTTCGTTCAACGGAGGCTTCCTACATATCATCGTCATCATCATCGTTCAGCATTAAACAGCAAGGTAAGCCTCACTGACCAGAGTTACATATTTCTATAGAAAGAGTAAATATCCAAGGGGAACGGGGAGTGGACCTACACAGGCGGGAACAGATAAGACGCTGCTGCAGCCAACACACGTAACACGGTCTAACTTTACAAACGCACTCTTTCCATCATTCTGACTCGATAGAAAAAGAAAACACGATCCCCACTGCTCACGGCTTACTGCCATATCCTTCAGTGTCTCCAGCTTGCTAGTTGACGAGTCTTTCGGATCCCAACCACGAAGACGTGAGACACCTATTTTACCTAAGTTCGCTGTACATTTTCTCATTCCATGTTGCCATGTCATCTGCTGACCTCCACACGGCTTCTTTCACTCGGCGGAAGGAACGCAGAATAGGGTGCGATATGGTAGCCGAGTGTTCGCACCACGTGATCCAACCAGCGTAGTCTCAAGTTTCATAGGCTGACATAAAGCGACCTCGAGAGTCGTCTGTCTAGTGCATGTTGTGCATGGTCCGCGTATTCGAACAGACACACGACGTCATCTGCGTAATCTAGATGACACTGCTTCTCACCACTTCTCGGTTCGACTGCTACAACCTGGAAACCTTCTGAAGCGTCCTCTATCACGTCCATGACGAAGTTGAACATGGACGCCGCTAGTCGTTCCGAATGGTCGTGGTAGTTCACCGTGTAGGTATGCGAGTACAATGCTCGCAACAGGTTTACGAACTTCGTTGGCATACCCTTCCTGTGGAGAGCACTGAATAGTGCCGTTTGATCCACGGAGTCGAAAGCACCCTTCCAAGTCGAGAAAGACTACGATCTTTAAGCGCCGGTGAGTGTGGCACGTTTCTAGTATTTGACGAAGAGTGAATATCTCGTCGATGCAATCGGGCGGATGTTACTCTCGCGAATCGGTGTCAAACGGTGCAGCATTATCGAAACTAACACATCAGTAACTATCGGAATTAAACTAATCCCACGATGATTGCCGCAGTCATTCCGCGTACCCTTTTTGAAGATGAGTACAATCGGTGACTCGCCACACAATAACGAATTGCGTTTCTCGTTCCAAATATCATGAAGCAAGGAAGTAAGTCATTTCACCAGATCTTCCCGACCCAATTTGAAAAGAACTAGTGGAAGGTCGTCGGGACCGGCTGCTTTTCCCTGCTTCAGAAGTCGAATATGCGATTGCACTTCCACCTCCGTATGGGGGTCAAGTGACACTTCTCAAAGATTGGCAGCTGCAGACGTCGGACAAATCACGTAAGCGTGTGGCCAGCTAAACTGTTCCTTGAATTTCTGTGCCCAACGGTCTAGCCTTTGTTGTCTACCATGGATGATTCCTCTATTCATATCGCACACGAATTCACTAACCGAAGTTCGCCGCCCATCGCTGTCGCGTATAAGCTTGAACAGTCTTTGACTATTACCTGAAGCGGCCGCTTCCTCCATCTCTTCGGCTACGTTAACCCACCAGTTTTCGCGGTCGTTCTTAAGGCTTATCGTCAACTGACGCTGCAACTGTCGACGCAACTTATTCATTTCCTTGCAGTTAGGCAGCTGGCGTTTTTGTTCTATTAGACCCGGCGACCCTTGCGAGATCCAGTGTCTTTGATGAACGCTAGATCTGGCACCACAAGCGAAATCCGCTGCCAAGTGCGTCGTCTGCTTGATTTGATCCCGCTGGTGATCTACATCGCTGCTCGTCGAAGTTCTTGGTCCCTCGGCTAGTTTCTGTTCGTAGCTGTTGCGAACAGCCGAATCAGGAAAACGTTCGGCAGCCAGTCGGGCTTGTGGCCTGCGTCGATGGCTGTTGAACTGAAGCGAAAATCGCAATAAAACTAACGCATGGTCCGATTCGAGGTACGTGGTCCAGTACGATCTACAGTTCTCTACAGAACCGCGCCAATGGTAGCTAACTGCAATATGGTCGATCCGACTCAGACAACTCGTCAAGTTAGAGCGCCATGCCGCAATGCGACGCGAACTGTGTCGGAAATTTGTACTAGGCACGAATAAATGATTATCTGCACAGAATTGGAGAAGTCTTTCCCCGTTGTCTGTTCGCAGTGCAGGCAAGGCGAAGCGCCCACCTAAACAGGACTCCGATGGACCTGCTGCTACTGCTACTACAATGTCAAACCCTTTGCTCTTCCGAACAAGGGTGACGAGGTCATCGTAATACTCGTCTTTCTGCATGTCAGTGCTGCAGTCTGTTGGAGCGTATGCCGAGATAACAAATAAGCTACGCTTAACGCTACTATCCTTTCGGACGCCGACTGATCCCTGCAGTCTCATGGCCCACAAGCGACTGTTGACTGGGATCCAATCTAAAAGGGCTGCTTCAGCCTTCTCACTCAAGACTATTCCTACACCTCGCTGACCCAGAGCTTGAGCTGCTTCGTCTCCTGAAGTGCGCAGGAAATATCTTGACGAGACGTTTGGCGCAGTTAGTTGAATTACTCTACTCGAATCCTGAACTCGTGTTTCACTCACACAGCAGACATCAATCGAAAGTGAGTCCACTGTCAGAGCCAAACACGCCTGTTGGCCAGCCTGCATTAAAGTGCGCACATTGAAGGAACCCAGATTCAGAGGCTGACGAGGCTTGGGAAAGTGCGAGCCAGCAGACTGGAAACCACCTACTACACTACTTGACAATAAACCGTTGCGAGTATAGGGCTTGTTATCAATGGAGATACTATGGGTAGGCAGAAGGGGCAAACAGATTGGGTTGGAGACAGAAGAGACAGGTTGGATAAAAGAGAGGGAACTCTGAGTAGTAGCATACTTATCACCACCCACTCCACCGGCGCTCGATGCAATTGGCAGCGCGGTCCTGATTACCCTGCACCACGACCGATGCAGTATGGAATTATTTGTAGGCGTGAGGATTGATGGATAGATAGTGCCAGGGATTCCAGCCGCTGAGCGGAAGAACCATTAGGGTTCTCAACCAAAGCCTTTGGTTCTGACCAGAATCTGACTTCAAGGCATTGGGGTGTGGCTGAGTGGAAGCCAATCTATCTGGATTAATCGTTCTTCCGACCGAGCTGCTAACTCAGATCAACCTCCGACTTGGAAGACCAGGAGGCTACTTCGTCTGGCCTCGACGCATTGACCTTCCAGGCATGATTGGATCTTCGGTTTGAGCTGTGTCATCCTGTATAGCTCGTTGGATCATGGAGGCACGCAAGCCGTCACACCACGTCTAGGTGCAGTCTGCTTGTGCTTCCTGCTTAGAAAAAGGTTAAGTATGGCATTGGGTCACTGTAAGTGCGTTGATCTATGACCCCATGACGGAAGGATGCTTCATCATGTAGTGCTGATATTAACTGCGTTATCGAGGGCCAGTCGGAACGCTAACACCCGAACTGTCTTACTGGCAGTCATTCAATTCCAGGTTCGGTGACCAATGTGCATCGACACATGAACTAGCTGATTGCTCATTGGGATAAACTAGTTGCGCATAGTATTTCAATGGCTCTCAATGTTTGGCCGAGTTTTGGATTGGGAATGCCGACTCAGTTAGTTTATGCGTTCTATAGTTTGGTTATCAAAGTAGTTGTGATACCTCGATGGCGACAGTATTGATGTGCTATAGAATTCAACCAAAAATGCAGGATTTCCCGAAATCGAATCTATACAGGAACGTCCGTCTGACAGTTGCGTGACAGCCTCTTTTGTTTTTGACGTCAAATTTTCAGTGGATTGACAAATTATCGCGAAACTCGATGATGCATGGCGGCCGAAGAACAGTAAATCCCTTTGAAAGGGCTAGAGAAGCAATTGTATATCGTAGTGCCAAAGGCCTATTGCATTGTGAGTGATAGCTGGAAAGCGTGATCACTTATGGCTTGGTGTGACAAGAGCCAAGGCGACTACGGAGTAACCGATTTTTATGCAGTCGCACGTTCTGCCCCGGTCAGTGTCACATCTGTTGATAGAATTGTTTGAAAGCGATTCTGTAACCACTGATCCTTGGCTGCTGGTTTATTTAATGAAGTCATTATGCAAGCCCTATTTGTAGATCATGGAAGTTTGGAAACAATCAAATCAATGTCGCGTGAAACAAAGACTTTAGCCCTCTTTTCGAGTTACCTACAGACCAAAGCATATCAAGAAAGGAACAGACGTGGCTCCGGACATGAGTCATACAAAACGTAGGATTGGGTTCGCGCTAGTCTGATTAAGTAGGCGGACAAATGAACACATCCGACGGTGCGGATAAGACGAACAGGTCCAGTTTGGAGTATTCGGTACAAACCGGGGGACGAAATGAGAGACAATGACGTCAGCAGGTAAATTTTTGCGCACGAGCATCCAGTAAACAGTACAATGTGAGATAGGACTATAAATGTTGGTATTTTCCAATGATTTTTGATCCCCTCACTTGACTTTCTGATTGCGAATTTCTCATTCGCAGCCGCGGTGACGATATCCGCGTCATTGTTGATCATGAACCGGTTGCGCGCTAGATATCCAGTCCAATAAATCCAATACTTTGGAGACGTGGTTGGTTTCGACCATTCGAATTTGCAGTCATGGAATTAACGGGTCTTTAAACCGAGTTTCGTTGTTATTCTGCGTTCCTGTCAAACGAGACATACTGGTCTTCCAAAGCGTATAATCTAAGTCCATATCTCTGACTTCCTCATCTAGCTGTTATGTTCTCACATTTTTCGTCATTTGCGGGCTATCGTTGTTACTATGACTGCAACCTCAATTTCTGTCCTAAGCCATTCTGTTGGTCATAGACACGAGTGACGCCATCATCTCTAGTTTTGTGTGAAATATTCTTTTATCGCTGTAACCTTCACATGCGGAATGATCGGGAACTGACGAAAACAAGTTCTACGGGCTATTCATGTGGTTGTTGTCTGGACTAGTGAGCTACGTAGACGCTGACGCCCACGCATAGTTGGTAAACAGTCTAAAAGTCTAGTCTAGTTTGCCTGCGTTATCGATTCTGCTGTACAGACCATGGATTGCTCCCCTACTGCTCCAACAATTCCCGCCCGGTTACCTGGAGATACAGATTTGATGTTGCTTCCTCGTTTGTCGCAGCGTCGGTCACGTGTATTTGTCCTTATCGGAATGCTACCCCGGCTGTCTAATCGGTCCTGACTGAGACCTTTTGGAATCGTCTCATGTTGATGATAGGAGTAGAGTCACGTTCTTTGTTTTTCATCAACTGCACAGTTTTCAGTGATAAATAATTTAACAGTATTTTCCAAAGGTCTATCTTTGCAGCGTAAACATCTCTAACTAGTCGTTGAAAGTCATGTAAATACTGAACTAAGATGCAAACTCGGGCAAACTATTGTGAGTCGAGTGCGTTAGCCATTGAATTGCCCAGACAAGCTGTCAGTTATTCACAGAACGTCAGTGGTACATGAGTTAACACTCGCGCCTACCATCGGATTTTGCATTCCAAATGGGCAAATCCCACACGAAGACTACTTATCTTTAGTAACCAATGATGCTACAAGCTACATTACAGAGCTTTGCTATTTAACAGTCGTCAACACTCACATATTTAATTAGGTTTTCCAGGGGTTCATCATTGTAGTGGAAAAATCTAACCAACCATTGAACCGTATGAAAGCTATTTCATCCTTGTTAGGAATCGCCAACAATATATGCGCATTATACGGTGATTGGGCTTGGCCGTTCTATTCAAATATTCATCTCGAATTCGCGTTCAACTTTGGGCGCGATGGACTTGCGCTGCCGATGAGGTAGAAGCAGGTCTACAGTGTGTCCATAGTGTCTTACTGGTTGTTTATATTGACTCGATCTTTAGTCAAGCCGATGCCGAACGTGCTTCGAATTGGTGAACGGCATTTGCGCCTTCTATGCACTCGAGGACACTTTATCCGATACACCTGATGAGATGCAACTTCTCAATTCATTAAGCATATCTGCTTCACTCAACTTTTCCCTCGGTTTCACTTCAAGATCATCCAATCCTATGAAAGCATTTTAAACTATGAAAGTGCAAAGCACCTTTCTAACATGCGTGCACCATCGTCCAGATGATTGAGAAAGACCAGCAACTTATTCAGTCTCAAAACGTCGTCAGTATTTTCTAAAATCGGTTTCATGGTTATTTCCGCTCTTCGAGTCTGCGTACCCGGTACTCTCCTGTCCAGCTATCCCTATACCAGTGCGCCCCTTTCTTAGTTTCTCACTAGAATTTCATTTGAATCTATCTGAAGATTAGCTTTGTCTGACCGACGGAAATCCTCCGTCGAATCACCACATGATTCTTCAATGGACTTATCATCCATTCACGCTCCCAACGATTCAAATGAGATTCTAGTGACAAGCGGTTTTCTGTCTAATAAAATGTTAGTGCCACTATTCGCGCGCGATTATAGGGCGATTTTTGTTACCACCTCAATGACGGCAACGAACTCCGCTTCTCATTGTTAACTCGGGTACATATTAGCCATGAACGTGAACTCGGCATCGACTGTTCGAATGCAGCTGATTCAGAATTGACATGCAATCCTTCGGCACACCTCCCAAGGAGAAACAGCTCCAGTGAATTGCAGTTCAGTTTGGAGAACCGTTAACTTTGCACCAGAGTGCTATGGTTGTGATAGATACGTCACAGAATTATCTGCTCAAGCAGAAAAAAGAACAGGGAATAATGGGAGATCGATTGCAAAATAGTAAGTTGAAGACCTGTACAGAAAAACAAAGGTTTCTAATGCGAGACCGCCACTGACTTCAATACAGCCATATCACAACAGTCCCCAAACGTTGCTTTGAGGAATCTGGTGGATCCCAACCCGGTAGTCTAACTGCACAAACACGGGCCAGTCTAGCAGTTCAAGTTTTCACACTTTTTCCCCATGTCATCGACGGGCACCTCGAATCATCCTCTAACTCTTACGCCTAACTTCCGAATTACTCACAAAATTCTTCCACCATATTTAGCCAATAATACGAAGTCAGTGGTGTTCAAACACCAAAAAATCTTCGCATATCCCCCGCTGTCAAGGGCCATGTTTCGGAGCACTATTGCCATATATACTCGACTTTTGATCGATAACCGGATGTGGCGTTGAGACCACAGATGCCTCAGGTCTTGTGTATGCGCTGAGACACTTCATCTAATATACGGCCGCTAGGTGAGATACAACTACCCAAGTAACTAAATCTTTCCATCCCCTCCAATTGGTTCCCTCCAAGAGCAAGAGGGGAGGGGTGGGAATTTGAGCCAATCCACTCCAACTATCCAACGGCATTTTACACTTCGAAGGTACAAAATGCATCCCAAACATACACACACTGTCGTTCAGACGATCGAGAACATCCTGCGACTTACTTGAATCTTCACTCGAATGCACAACATAGTCCGCAATATTTCAAGTCAGACAGATTCTCTTCTGAGCAGATATCAATGCCCTATTCTCACACGAGAATAAGGCTATCTTCATAATCACGTCGAAGAGGAAATTAGAAAGAAAAGATGAAAATGGGAACCCTGAAGAACAGCAATTGTCGTGGTGAATTTGGGTGAAACATCGCCTTAAGCGCAAACTTGACATTGGCTATTCTCACGCAGAGATTGGATGAGTGAAATGAATGTGTCTGGCACATCTTTCAATGCGAGGCAGTGCCGAAGAACTGCACGATCGGCTGAGTCGAACGTAGCTTTCAAATGAAGAAAGAGAAACTGTGTGCCTGCGGAACATGTGCCTTTGCTCTCAGGTCTTTCGTAAAGCAAAAATTTTGGTCAATGCAATGCTGATCGAGAAGGAAACCGGCATGATTTTTATGCATACATCTTTCGCGGGTGCTTGACAATCGGTGTAAGATAATGCCCTCGAGCCTTTTGTATGTGATGCTTAGCAATGTCATTCCTTTGTTGTAGGTCGACAAAATTACCGATTCACACCAGTCCTTAGGAATATCGTCCCCTTCCCAGATTGATTGATCCCAGGAGTTTTGTTAACTCCGATGCTAACACTTCACCATTATCATGAAGGATAACGATAGTCCGTCCGTTTCGGTTGCCTTTTACTTTCTAAAAACCTATCTCCATCATCATCTGCATTTTGGATGGAGGACTGATATCTGCGTGCATGGTTTCATTGGTAGTCATAAGCAGAATGCCTACTGTGGGCCAACTAAACGGCTACCAAGAGTGTTCTGCCTAATGCGGCAGCCAACGGTCTTGAGGGTGAATTCGTGTGCGTTGGATTCACTAACCAATTCCGTTACCTTCGGCTTTCGTGGACCAGTATTCCTAATTAATCGGTCAAGGTTGTGACTGTTCGCGATAGTCACAGTCTTTCCTGTTTCACTACATTTTCCTACCTGCCGCTACTCCCGGTCATCTCTCGAACTCCTGGTTAGTTGAAGTCCCAGGGCTCTATGTGTCTCATCATGTTCCATCCGGGCACGGTTTTGCAGGCATCGAACAGTGCGACTGAAGTCAAGGATATCTATCGTTTCTGTGGTTTATGTGGCAAGGAATCCTGCTTGGTAGTTGCGGCCGAGTACAGAATTTCTTTGGTCTGTCCCTATTGTTCGCTTTGACCCTGTGCATTGAGGGTTCCGATGGGAACTGTGATCGTCGGTTATCGTCTACGATCAGCTGTGCCAGACAGGTGTTTTTTTGCAAACAAAAGCGAGCTCTGAGCAAAGCATGGTCTGAGTCCACAGGTGTGAACCAGAATGACTGACAGTCTTCGGTTGATCCACGCCACCGGTAACCGATGACAATGTGATCGATCTGAGCCCAACGCTGTAAAGGCGAAGGGGAGCATCAGGTGAGGCGATGTCGCTTTTTCGTGACAAAAGTTGTTGTTTGCCAGAAGCAGCCTGTGGTTAGAACAAACCTAGATTAGACGATCTCCCATGTCGGTTCGATCGGCTGGGACGGAAAATCGACCTCCTATGTGCCGTTCCGTCTCCGTTAAGTACCCGAATTGAGCGTGAACACCATCAGCAACGTCCATATGCATACTCAAGATTAGTCGAGATAACTACTGGTAGAACCCGCCTTTGGTTTCAGGAGAGCTGCTAGCGGTCGGCGCATACACGGATACGACGGGCAAGCAAAGACCCTTCAGTTGGTTGTTATTAACACGTACAGAACCGTTCAACCGAACTGCACACAGAAGACTGTTCACTGTGATCCAGTCTAATAGTGCATGTTCAAAGTGGTTCAAATGCCAGTCTGACGTCGAGCGGTCGAAGCCGGATTCATCGGACATGTGAGGAGTGAGACGAGAGAATGAGGCTGTATTTGGAAGACGAAGAGTGGTCAAAGGAGTGAGATCTCATGTGCACGTTTCGGAGACAGCATACAAATGTTTTGAAAGTTTCAAGAGTTCTAGCGAGGACGGCTTGTTGCTCTGCGTGAGTGATCACGCGAACATTAAAGGGATCCAAGTGAAATGAACTCTTAGATTTAAGTAATGTTTGCGTACTATTTCTTTCCCTTCTCCCAATGCTGCCATCAGATAAATCCGCCGAGCTGCAGTTCTTCATGTAAACGTCCGTGGTCCCTACATCGGAAGGACGGAAATAAGAAAGGTTAACTTCTGGAGGTATTTGGGCTGTCGGTGCTTCGCGAACGCCTACATTGCAGAAGAGATTTTTCTTTGGGAACCCTAACCGGAGCCTTTGACGAAAAAGTCGGATCCTCAAGGTAGTGGGGCGTTAAGCGGGCATGGGAACTGGGACCAAGCGTAGACTTGTCACTACTTTTCCTGTTCGAAGCAATGGATAGCACGGTCCTGAATATTCTACGCAACGATCGATGCAGTATGGAATTCGTTGTTTGTGCTATTCATTGAGTTTTTTTGGACGAAGACCAACCATTGAGCAGGATAACTATTAGGGCTCGTAACCACAACCTTCGGTTCTAACAAGAACCTGTCCACAAGGCAACGTGAAGTAGCTGAATGGAAGTCCATCTACTTGGATCAATTATTTTCCCACTCCTTTTTCCGACTGAGCTGCCAACTCAGATCAACCCCCGACCAGGAGGACCAGGAGACTACCTCGTCGGGCCTCCACCCATTGACCTTTCGGACATGATTAGATTATGGGCCTGAGATAAGCTATCCTGTATAGCTCGTTGGGACATGGAGGCATGCAAGCCGCCACATCACGTCTCGATGCAGTCTCATTGTGACGGTTGCATGAGACCACGCATTTTTCAGATCAGGAAAGGAAGAAATCATGAATCTATGGTAGGTGTGCTTCTGAAAAGAAATTACCATAGAGTGAGTAGCTAGCTTGCACAATTTCGGCCAGTCAATTGACAAGCATCTGAATAACAATCTGGTCTTCGCAACCGCATATGGTGCAAAAAGGATGAATCAGCTTGCAATTGCGTTGCATGTATGTAAAAGCTAGATCGACCACTCATGCTGTTTCTGAACTGGAGACAATGTGACCGGAGGAATCACCGTAATGAAGTGCAAGAACTCTCAAAACGATCACATCTGTCTGCGGACTGGTGCATCCGGTGACTCTACTTAAAGGGACGATGGGACGATTTCCTACAAACAATACGTTCACTATAAGAATGGATCAGCTCGAATGCACTCCATAGTCACCTTTCAATTCACTTGCGTTATGCACTGTTGATTTCCTGTTAACCGTTAATAACTGGCAGTGGTTGATATGCTCGATCCACAACTGTTAACTTCGGGTTGGTCCGATTTCTCGCTGGAGCTTGGCGCGCAATAATCATAGTTGATGGTTCCTAACAAAAAATAAACCGATGCATGTTTCTGCCATCATTTCCAATTATAATTTGAATGCTAATCAACGACAAAACTTCTGGTTGGAATATTGTTAGTGATCTGAGCTTAGAATTTGGCATACCTTTCAAATCTATCAGATGAACAATTATATTATTACTTTGCATTAATTTGTATGCAGATCTTGCGCCATGGGAATCATGGTGGAAAATGGGAAACAGTACGAGAAAAAAGTGTTTGGGTAAAATTCGTCACACGCGTGACCTGTTCCAGGCTTCTCCTTCACATCATGGACCGTCCGGTGCCGTACATGTTTCCTCTGTGGGCTATTGTGCCGCTCGGTGACCCAGTTCGAATTGAGCCTGTTTATTCTAGGATACATATCTAGCCTTTGCGCAACCAAGTGTGATATATAAAGCAGACGAGTTGGCAACCAGTTGATCCGTTCACGCGCCTCTTCTGGAAAACCTCGTCTGAACAGGCCACCATGACAAGGAACAGTGGCTTATTAAGATGTCGGACCACATCCGCCACTTCAAACTGTTACTGGCGGACTTGTGATATCTTTAGGACGAACTTTTTCCCGATAAAAACCCTTCACGCCTTCGACACTCCTATTGCGTATCCGTTATCACTCATCCAGTGTATATGAACTCACCTTATTCCCGATTAAACTTCAATATTTCTGGCCGTTTACATATTCGTAACCCCGGGGACGTTCTTTATAACACAACTCCGCTCTGAATCCCGACTGTTACTGGCGATGAGGAACAACAGGCTGGAAGGAAGCGGAGACTGTGCACTGTCGTTTTGGGCTTGCGTTTTCAGAGATACATTATACATATGGAGCCGAGTGCTCATCAACTGTTATGTCTACAGACGGGCAAACAGTTACAATACTGACAAATACCGGTGTCCACGAGTTCGCACATTGTGCCAAATGCACAATGTGATAATAACACTTATTATTATTATTATTATTATTATTATTATTATTCAGTTGTGCTTGCGCGTAGACATGCAAATAAACAGTCGTCCAAAATTTTGATTAGTTGAAAATCCCCGACAGAAAATGTGGTATATCTGATCGAGTCGAATTACCCGGCACGAATCACTGTCTGTTTTTATGCATGTTTGCCTGTTTCTTTTATTTCGAGTTAAATCTGAGGTGAGAATTGTGGTCAGAACTAGAGATACTCCAGCTACACGCCCGCAGTCTACCACACGCACACACATTCCTACTCCCTTTTTGCGCACGCACATGGACGCACATACCACGTGAATTGATATGCTCGTGTATACAGCAGGCACATGAAGCCGAACGCATCCATCCGTACATTCATGTCTTGTCTTAAAACTGGGTACGACACAATACGGCTTACAGAAATTAGGTGGTTGCATTCATCGGTGCACTTGTGCAAAATGTACACGTATGACCGTACCCCCTCTCGTCGTCTCGTACTTGGTTGAACAGTTCTCGATCCAATTTGTTCAACCTCTACCACGACCACGTTTACGTATAATCAACAGACCGACCTTAGTTCGTTGAAACATGGTTTCTCCATCCCTTCCCGCTATCTCGCTCACACATACACACACACACACACACACACACTCATTCTGTCAGTTAATGTTACTTAATTGCTCGGCCGAGTTTAACTATTGTAGTAGAATACCTGCCAAAGAAACAACATTAGTCAAATATTGATTCGTAATGACACGAGGAAGACGGGGGGGGGGAGCTACGAGGTCATTTTTGTCAAGCTGGTTGCCAAGCTAGCTGCTAGTGTGAATTTACCTGTACCTAGGTTGATAAATGGAATCATCGTTAAGTATGCTTCTCTTCTCTTCTTACCATCCCCCATCCTTTTGCTGTCCAGGTCAACTATCCAATGAATGGAAGAGTTCACAGGCAATCTAGGTAAAAATGAATGATTGGTTCAGCCATAATCACGCGTTGAACCTTTCTTGATGTCACGTTGACCACCGTAAGCACTTGGACATTTTGCTCAGCCAAACAATGCAGTGGTCATTTTGACCAAGTTCGATTAGATTGCACAGCCTTGTCTTTGGCCGGTCACATAACTCATGCATATTTATCTGGTTTGTGCTAAGTGCCGAGAGATCGCGTGCTTAATTTTGATCAAGTTGTCATGACTCAGACGTAATTTCAGTAGTCCGATCATAAATGCAACGCGCTATTTGATCGCCAACAGAGGGAGTTACGATTTTAACAAGTCAGGGTGAATAAAAATATTCCGAATAATCCGATATCCGAATTTAATTTGTTCATGCAGTCTTTGTTCGACCAGAAGCACTTCACAGCGAACCCGCCCTAATCCCGCGATTTATCTCGGATTCTCAAATCGACAGGCACTTAGTGCCCGCAGTACATTCGATCTGTTCTCATTGTTTATGGGCAAGGTGTACAACATTACTTCAGCAGAATATTGTTTGATCGTCAGTCCAATAGCTCTGGGTAGTCCTCGATCTCCACCAGTAGGCTCATGCAACTTATGATACATGTCATTGTTTGAATTTTCGAGGTGCGATTTTGCGAAGTGTGAAGAGGCCAGATGCGTAACCAGTGTCAGTCTAGAACACGACAACCCGCTGTTCACATCTTATGCCAAAAGTGTTAGGCTTCTTGTATCAAACATTTGCAGTGTTAAAATACGGTAAAGAAAAACTTGTGGTTAAGGCTGGTCATTTTGGAAACAAGTTAATTTGGATGTGGTTCTTGCTTATTGTTGAAATCTCCCCCCGCTGTTGACTTGTGCACTTAATAGTTATTTCGGCAAGCGTATTCTATTCTTGATCATGTCGTTTTCTAATAGTGACACCTCGGTGCATACGCTGGAGATTGACTGCTATGTTGTAGGTAAGAGATATTCCATCGTGCCATTACCTGGCATCGGAATCTCATGTGCGAATTCAATCATTCAAATTGTGTATAACGTCATGACTGACGACTCTCCAGCGTGTTAGGTCGTGGCGTCTGGACGTGAGGGTCGCGTGTCCAAATCCTCCCATGGCCAGTTGACTTCCCCACTCGACAGTCATCTCTTGACCGCGGTTCCCTTTCTGAAAAAGTTATGTACACTGCTATTCCATTAATAAGGAAAGTAAAATATGAAGGATGAAAAACAACCGGAATGCACCGGCGCCGAAAGTCCCTTCCCAATAAAACGTCGGATTTCTGTGGGTTTTTCTCCACTTGTACTTGTCATATGTTTTAGGCGAGCTTTTCTGGTTATCACGTACAGCTGAGCGTGCCTTCCATAATTTGGGCGCAGGTCATCCGAGTCGTTCAATACTGTCCTCGTTCCCGGACATTTGGCATCTGCGCACGTTTGTGCGTTGACTTTGAAACAGTTTGTACTGCGTGGGCGGGACCTTTCATACTGGCTTTGTGGCACGTTCGCCTGTTTGCTTCTTCACGAGAGGACTATCGGTAGTCGTGGCATCGGTCAGAGCTTACAAAGTTAAGCGTTTAGAACGATTGGCAGTTTGATGGAACGTGGAAATAGGAGTATCCATACTCTTATCTCCCGAACTAGTGAGCGCTCACCGAAGTTTGGGTGTTCGGATCCACAGCTTCCGCATCTTTTCAAATGAGTAGGTGACGAGGGAGGAACCTCCTGGTGAGACGAGTCATTTGTAATGATCACCAAATGAAACTGCTGTTTTTTTCAAGACGATAAAGGATGTGACCGTCGATGGAAACGTTTTACAAGGTCCCTGACGAGATAAGATCATTCCTATGTTACCTAGCTTTCTGGATCGAAAATCAAGTGACAAAATGGGTCAGTTTGAAAAGAAACATGTTAGTATTGAATAACCCAACAAGCTCTGACAAGAGCGTAGGGCACTAGTCGACCAAACTGATTGACCGTATATGAAGAAGAACCGAGGCTCTTCTTGCCATCTGGGTCAGAAAAATGGGTATCGTATTTTACTGCGGTGATTTTCCCGCAAAGTCTGTTATTTTTCTTGTCTATTCTCACTACAGGTTTTCAGTCTATGCGCGAATATGCCAGTTCGCGTTTACCACATGAATCGAGCACTTTCGCTAGGAGGGTAGCTTTTGGCACAGTCTGTGTGACTTATCACCCTCCAAAGTAGTGGCTCGTTTGAACCAGTTTGCCGTGTGAGGTCTGTCATTTTAGTGGCAACCACAACCTTTCTAGAGCGACCCTTGGCCTTACATGCGTCAATACCTGGATTCGCGCGTGTGCATTCTTATTTGACTGTACCGCAGTGCGTTCAGTTCTGTTGTACGGTTGCGAGACGTGGAGTATGCGTGTGGGCGATGTTCGTCGGTTGGAGGTTTTCGACAACCGATTTTTACGTATTATGGCTAGGATTGGATGGAGTGACCGGGTGAGTAATATTGAGGTTAGGAATCTGGTATTGGGTGCCACTTCTGAGAACAACTTGTTTCAGCGTATGAAACTTAGTAGACTAAGCTGGTTGGGTCACGTGTTGCGTATGAGGCACACTCGTCTATCACGTTGTGCCCTATTTTGTGTTCCTCCTAAGGAATGGAAGAAGTCATGTGGAGGCCAACAGATGACGTGGCAACGTGGGATGAGAAAATGTACAGCGAAGTTAGGTAGAGTAGGTGTCTCACGCCTTCGTGGTTGGGGTCCGAAAGACTCATCGACTTGCTGGCTGGAGACACTGAAGGAAATGGCAGTGAACCGTGAACAGTGGCGATCGTGCTGTCATTTTCTATCGAATCAGAATGATTGAAAACACGTGTGTTTGTACAGTTAAACTGTGTTCCGTGTGTTTGCTGCAGCAGCGTCTTATCTGTTCCCGCCTGTGTAGGTCCACTCCCTGTTCCCTTTGGATATTCACTCTTTTTATATGAACGTGTAACTTTGGGGAACGGCAGCGGTCAGTGAGGCTTATCTTGTTGTTTAATGCTGAACGATGGTGATGATGATGACGATGATAATGATAATGATAATGATTCTTATTTGATCCTAATCGTTCTCTTTTTGAATCCTAAATTCTCGTTGCTACTTGGTGTTCAATTTTTATTATGTTAATGGTACCAATTTTCTTAAAATGTGATATATAAAACGTGCTTGATAAGCGCTGTCAGTTTTTCTGGTTATTGACTGTTGCATTTATTCTCAGTTAAAGTAGCATACCAACAGTAGCTACGACTCGGGTATGTAAATATCCACCTAAGGTGCATATACCCTCGCGATTTCTTTCGAAATTCCAACAGAAGATGCATCGCTCCCCTAAGGTTTGGCAAGCACGTAACTGCTTACCGTCTAAGGGATAATGGACAAGCAATCAATATAATTCGTGGCCCAGCCAAGTGATTGTGCGCGCTCACCGTACATCCTGTTGCAGATCGATACGACCGCGATCTTAGCAAGGCATTCGTGTGGTGTTTCCAATTATTATGAACATGCCTCCTTGTTATTAGGTGAGAAATAGTACGCACGGAATAGGGACCCACCATTGCAAAAATTCTGTCTAATTTGAAAACTAATTGCTAAAGACCGGATCTCGATTGATCTCACCTCTAATTGCTCTTTGTTGGCAAAACTGTGGCGTGCCAGTTTAAGGACATCAGCGTACGGCTTGACATTTTGCTAGCATATATTTATTCCGCGAGTCTGTAATGCGGGGACTCGATTGTAAACATTACGGGGTTACTGGAGTCGAAGCTGATAATGTGATAGGGGATGACAGCATGTCTACAAGTTCATAAACTAAACCCGCCAAACTGTCTTTGGTCAAATTATCAGCAAGTACTCTATGCTAAGGTAATTTTAGGCTTGGTGGATTTTTGACAGGGAGCACCTTACGCAACGGTAAGCAAATAAAATCATACTGAGGATCGATGCGCAGAGGTGAAGATTATCATACACCGACGGAAATATTTGCGGCGGGTTTCGAGCTGATGTGACGAGGCCGAGCAGTAGCCGGTATGCATGTCAAGAAGATTTTGATAATAAAATAATATGCAGCTACCACCGGCTGAGTTCCTACGTTCGGACTGCAGAACGTTAATGAGCATACCGCCACTGGTGGATGAGCATGTAGAATGTCGTTTAAACCGGACGGGACAGTATGCTAACTTGATCATATGGTAAGATGATTTAGTTTTATTGGTGAAAAGTCGTTTTGGATGACTCTGGTGGTTATACCCACCGTTGAGCATGATCTACAACTGGTGAATCGGCACTTCGGTTCGACTAACCGCACATCTTCAAAAGCATCAATCCAACTCGTTTCTCTGAATGCCAAAAACAGTATTCTCTTGCAACGAGGAATTTTTAAAAATTATTTTTCCTTTTGCCACAGAGAAGCACAATGAAAATTCGATATTCCATCAAGATCAAACGTGGCATATCCATCCATATCGTGGTTTTTGTATTACAGCCTCTTGTGTGCCGAACCGCCGTTCGGTACTTACTGACTTGGAGGAAACCGTTGGGCCGTTTGATTCGAAAGTCATACTATCCAAACTCTACGTCTAATTGTCATAAGTTAAAACAGTTGCAACGAAATTTACCGGTCTCAATTGGGGACCGACAACGATCAAGCTTGAAGAATAGGGACGTCCGTACGCGAATTTGAATCCTCCAGCATCTGGTCACTTCCTCATTTAATTGGTCTCGAACATCTCCCAGAAAAGTCGTAAATAGTTGCCGTACAATAATTATAGGAAATAATAGTTTGCTATTATTGTTGCTGTATCCTGCCCCAGGACGGAATGCTGGAAGGAATCAACGACGGATCTCAGTCGTGTATAACTGTCGAGCGGCTGCAATGAATCGTGCAAATACCACAACGATGAGGATTCGGAATGTGAACGGAATTTCGCTCCATAGACCACATTAAATCAACTATCAAGTAGACACTGGAGCAAGGAATAATTGGCTGGTGCAGACAAATTTATGGTTGTCTACTGTAGTGGATGAATTCATGCAACTTAAATGTAATGCAAATCCCACAAAGCAATGTTTGCGGAAACTGCGTAACCATGCGTAGGACATACAGTAGAGTACGAGATGGATAGGGTATGCTCACACCGGACGAGAGAGAGTTCACACACTGGCGATGGTTCCATGGGAATTCTCGGGGACATGGGATGTGCGTTGCAAAAGATAGGAAGTCAAGTTCATGCCAGATGTATTGCAAATCCAGTTACTTGATTGCGACGATTTTTTCAGGTGATCAAATTCAGCGTTTGGAAAAATGTACCCACTGATGGCGTGCTCAGTACATTTGGAAATGTCACATCATTGGTATATATCTGTGTTGGTTCGAATTCCCCGATTAACGCCCCAAATTATAGATCTCTGCATGTGTCGTTTGGTTTTCTTCTGCCGACCTTTCTGTGGTACTCTAGTATAATTCGGCTTGTCTTTAGCCGAGCTTTCCCGCCACGGACTCTAGTTGATCATAGAAACCGCTCCAATGATTCCCTCAACCGTTTACGGTATGGCTGGCTTCAGTCTAGAGAAAACATTGCGTATGCACTACTTGACTGGAGACGATACCGTGAACCCAGTTCGACAGGCCCCGCACCATTAAAGGCTTCGTGTTTCATGGTCTTACTACTGGGCCAATGACAGTAGCTGAAAGCGAACTTCGAGTTGAAACTGTTCGACGCACACCTTTCCCCATGGTGCGTGATTTTACTCAATTGTGGGTACATTTCTGTATCACTGATGATTTTGAGCTGGGCGACGGTTGTTCCATTTTGGTTTTATCTGCTGGCGGATTTCAGGAATACTCAAGCATGGTCTCAAAATAATCAATCAGCATCGCTAGGCGTAGATTCCGAAATGAGCCCATTGTGATATGGGAACACGAGTTCGGAGTCATATAAATGTTTTCCATAGTTTATTCTTCTCCTTTACATATCATAATGAAAATTTTCGTATGGAGGTAATTTAAAGGTCATGTGGATTGGGGAAATGCTTGTGAATGATGCGTGATCTTAGATTGACAGGACTAAACGATGTCAGGTACACTGTTGGGGACTGTCATAAAGAAGATAGAGGTCCACTTGCTGCGGCCAGGGTGATGACAGACTCTGAGTGAACGTTTTCCATATGAAATTTAGCGTATTGCACTATGCGTATGTGGTTCTTGTCCAATATCCGTTTAACGATTCCTTTTGGAATTCGGAGTAGTGCTATGTGTAGGGAAACTAATCTGTTATTCTTTTCTGTCTCTGACGTCAACTTATTTGGGCTGCGTTTTAACGTTTTTATTATCATCTTTGCGTCGGCATCTTCGTTCATAGGGTAGAATATATCATCTTCATAGCGTAGATATAAAGGAGTGGGTTGAGTTCCATGCCCTACTATGGTGTTCCCTAAGTTCGCCACAAAGATGTCTACTAAGGCCTGGCCCTACAGTGGCTCCTATGATGACATCAGCCCTTTGACGATACAACATTTAGCTAAACGGAAATTTCTAGTAATTTGACGTTTTCTATGACGTACTTGAAGCATGAGTGCAATAGAAGAGACCTGTCGTGTGGCCACTAAGGCCCATCATACTAGACGGGGGAGGCGAGGACCTTGACCTTGAAACTTGGAGTGGCATAGGATTACATAAGGTCTCACCAGGTCACGTGTGCTAACAAACCGGACGACACCGAGTTGCTGTCTATCGTGAAAGTGACCGGTAGATTTAGGATTCCAACCTCTTTCGGGTTTGTTTGGAAGACTGTCTGTTCAAATTACCGATGTTTGTGTAGAACATATTGATGTTTGTCTGAATTTCCCAGCTTAACTTTCATCCCAGAACGCTTATCCATCGCACACCGATTTTTCGGTTTGCACATTCCGCTTCATCCACTTTGGCGTATGACGACTGTACGGCGAAAAATCCGTCCGCATCTTATCTTGTCCGAATTCTAATTGACGAAGTGAAGGCCGGTTATGAACACTTGAAGTCTTTTGGTGTTTTCTCAACGTTTTGAATTTGCTACCGTTTTGTCAGCTTTCTTCATAGCATTTGAATAGCAGTGTCTCATTTTGACTGAAAGTTTGTGTGCTTGTTAAAGCTCCAGTCAATATAACGAGGTTATGCTCGACACATGAAATCGCTTGAACTTCTAGTTAGCTGAATGGCGAGAAATATCTGGCGTGATTGATTATCTTGCCGTATCGTGGAGTTTTTTTCTATTTCACTTATTTGCTTCGCTTTATGCCGTGTTTGGTGTGTCGGAAAGCTGTTGCTAATCGTTGTTACTCGATACGATTTGATAACCTTCCTCCATAAACTTATTTCGTGAATTTCCGCAAGTCGGTAATTGTCCTTCGTAATATCGAGATAACGATTCCTCGCGTGCACCACTATCTTATCAAAACGCTCAGCGTGTTGGAGCATACACAGAGCACGTGATCGGTTCTTAAGCTTTGATGTTTTCTCTTGGAAAACGTTTGAACGTCAGTGATATTATAATCTGCACGAATAACTTAAGTTATCTGTTGTCATTACTTTTGTCTTCTCCGCAGCGTTCCTAATAATCCTTTCCATTAACTAAAGCTTGACTTTACTTCCTATCTAGGAGCTCGATTGTTTGACCATCGTATTTTTGTATGATAGCCTCGACATTCGAAGCTTCATCATGCTGTATTTCTGCACCTTCGAACACTGGGAAAAGCAAATAGTCCCTTCAAATTGCGTTTTGCCCGCTATTCTTATTTTTCTCTTTCGATTGTTATGTATTTGTATTTTGTTTAAAACTATTTTTCCTCCTTTATGCAATTAGAACTTGACAGAATGGGAGCAGAAATTTCCTGGACATTAGTAAAAGTATATTGATTTTCATGTCATTCATAGTTATTGATATGAATGTTTGAGTTATCCCATTTCTTCGTGTTTTCCGTAAAAACATCGACTGACCACCACGTGACAACACAAACTCACGCACGTACACTCAACCTGTCGTGTGTAAATGAGTGTTGATATTTTCATGTTCACTTTTCCAACTCTCTTGAGAGCTTTTTCTATGCCCATTGGTCCTTGTGCGATATTTACCAATATGCATTTCGTTCCAAATCGCCTTGGTGAATTGTAGTGTGTTTGGAACGGGCTAGTTCGTTGTTCAGCCATTAGAAGCATGCTTACTGGTTTTGTGTACTCGATTTTTTTGATGTCCAACAACAGCTGCCACTGTACCCCGGTACGTTACAGTTGATCGAGTTTTTACGAAGTAAACATGTGTGCACTGTCACATGCATCCACTGTGACAATTTTTTTAAATTTCTTTGACTTCGTGATTGGACCTTGATTTTTAAGTGCCCCAGATGATCAACATTTGGAAATACAAGCTGTTTATTGATCAACCTTCTTTGCCACGGAGTGATAACAGATTTATGATCTTTAACAGAGTTTAGTATCCTCACGTATGCGCATATGCATTGAGAAAACTCATGAAACAAATGTCACATGAAAACTTTCCGCTTCATCAGGCAAAATATACTGCTTATTGAGCGAGAACTGACGATCCTTTTCGACGATAAGCCGTGAGTGTTCGAGTTATCTAGCTAGCAAAATGGCTAGTATTTTATTTGATGTCCCATTTTGGTAACCATGTGTATATCTCAACGGTAGCGCATTAAGAGCCTGCTACGGAGAACAAAGTGATATTTATTCACAACCATTTGGCAATGTGTTGCTAGAAATCCAACATCAATTAACAATGGTAATCGATGGGCCCGCCACTATCTTTTGGTATGTTTTGGTCATTTTCATATGCTGTTCATCAACTCCATCGAAAAATTGCTTTTACTCCATGCTCCAGGAAGTAATAGAGCACCTAGGTCAATATCCACTGGTTATCTAGCTCACTTAATTATCACATCAGGACACGAAACATATTTCTGATAGGATCAGGGTTCAGATCGGGATATGGTTTTATATAGAGCGTATGCCGGACCCAAGTATGTTATCACCCATTTTGAATATAGGGATAATCGTAAGTGGAATGAAATTTTCTTGCCCGAATGAGATTCCGTTTTTCCTGTCCAGAGGAGTTAACCTTAACAACCACGATATTTCCACAAGGGGCGCATACCGAAGTGTGTCATTGCAAGCCTTACTTGCGGAATTCTGTACACTTTGCTGTTTTCCAACAGACTTGAGGGAAATCCATTGGCGTGCGGCACCATGTGACGTTCTGTGGACTGAATTTCTATGCGAATCTCCACCTCGGGAAATGCGTTTATTCGTAACAGGCGGTCTCGCACCAGAGGCGAGCCAAATTAATTTCCAACTTCCCATCGTCTTTCTTCATTTGGATTGGTGGTCCGTCACTCACAAATGGTCAATGGCTCAAACCCCATTTTGATGTTCTCCGGCTTGTTATTACACCCGACCTACTAGGGTCTTAGGCGGACCTATGGCACTCTAATTTTCGGAGTCATGGTTTGCGATCATCCGTGTTTAATGTGCCCTAGCTGTCATATGATCTATCTCCTCCACCTCGCTTATAATTCCAATATGTAAGTAGGAAAATTGGCGTGGCCGACGCCGTACTCTCCTTCGAGAATCCCGTGTCCTATTCGTCAGATTTAGCACACAAGTAAATCAAATCATAAATTCTATCAAAGATCAAACTAGCATAGTTATCCAGTGCCCCCATTGCACGGTTCTTCTCGTTTACAATTCATCTGGCTGTCTGAGGGGTCATGTAGGGAACGCACGGATAACAGAGGTAAGACTAGAATGTATCAGTTTTGACAAATATTGTTATATTAGTAATGACATTTGCATGTACCAAAGGCATGCATTGTTTGAATGAATCATTCCTCCTTCCGCCAACTGTCTAATCATGTAGAACTCAATTTCACTAGAAATCCAGTGCGCTCTTACGGATCATTTGCCTCGTTTCTATCACCCACGAGCGTGAATTGACAATATCGTTTGACACAGCTTCTTCGCGCCATTTATGCCGAAGTGATTTCTGTCTGGTGAACAATATTTGGAAAATGTTTCATTCTTGTTATTCGGACAAAAAAACAAAACGAAAACAAATAAAACAGTACACGGTGCCGATGAGATGCAAGCTCATTTCAACACTTTTTGCTTCATTTGTTTTCGTGCCCGTATTTATCTTTCTCGTGGATTGGCATTTGGTACCACTTTTGGTGCAATTGGGAACGAAAGCGTGACCAATAATCACATTGTCTAGTTTTTACAACATTGCCGTTAACATGCAGCGATGCTAGCAAGAGGAATCAAACAATCATTTGTTTCGTGTTATTTGGTGTTCATTCTGTCAGATTTTTGAAAATTTCGAATTTACTCAAAAATCGTAAAAGTTAACTGGCGCCCGCAGTACCCAAACTCTCTGATGCCCGGCACACATACGAATATGCGCTACCGGCCCGCTATCGGTTTTCAAACAACAAGCTACTGTCCAAACTTTTTGACATTCACTATCCATTGAATCGATTTCAAATGCTCCCAAATGTTTTCCCACTCTCTCTCTCGTCCGGCTGACGTTTCATTCTGGGGTCTTTCTTATTTCCCCACAGACCGGCACCGAATGAACTATCCCGGTCAAATCGACGCAAAGGCCTTATTCTGTGCAAATATATTGGTCACCAGTTGCTTGCAACAAACGCGGCCGGGGACAGTTTGATCTGTCTACAGGCAAATAGCTCGTATCGTGGACTTCCCGAGCTCTATCTACTCCACGAAGGCTGCACGGTTATTGGTGAAACGATACAGGTAAACTGATACCGAGTTGTCATGATGCGTGACTTTTACGAATCTCCTTTTCTCGTCAGGGAACGTTTTAAAGAGCTATTTTAATACCATGCCCCTCTCCTCCAAAGCGTATTCTTGATCGATTGTCACTTCCCGGAATGAGTACCGATTTGATTTCATTTTTTCTCAAGAACAAGCATCGCTTCACAGTAGGCAAATGTGGTCGGTGTTTGCCATTAGGAAAATAGGACCGCGTGAAAGCAGCCGGCCTTAACTTAACATCCAGGAGCAACAGAAATAGCCCAAAGTCAGTCGTGCTTACAATCCCAGTTGTCATCATTCCTACTTGTTGTCTGTTGCGAGCCACATTGTAATCGATCTAAGCCTTATTCAACTCTCATCGAAATGCTTCAGTTGAAATTGCTGCATCATCGCAGCACCATCGACTGGCAGGGTATTAGTTACTGAACGAACGAATGGTGTATTGACAGAAATGTTTGCGAGTAGGAATTCGCGTGAATCGGAAGGGTGCACGTGCACGGTGGCCAGTTGTCGTGGCAATCGGACATATCTTTTAGTGTAACCGATCATTCTGTCACTCCGGTCGGTAGACTCGAACAAGGAAATCCGGAACGTGTTGCTCCGAGGAAAATCGTTGTTAGTCATTTGGAAAATGATGAAAGCAAGTTATTTTTCTCGGTTATTCCATCTCAACCCTGTTCAGGATACGGCAAGATAGTCCAGGCCATCTAATAGTAAGAGAAACTGAAAATCTGGACACTTTCTCAACGTAAGCGTGCGTAAGTGTTGCGTTGGAGTGTTTTCCACCCAAACAAACTGGGGAATGATGACCGACAGCTCATTCTTGACCATGTCGTCGACCGAATAAGGCTGACAAACTGAAACGGTTTTTCACAACTTTAAAGACCAACAGCAGCTCACAAACATGAAAGAATGGAGACCCATTTGTCTGCCACTTTGTGAGAATTGTCGATTTGCTAGTCGATATGATCGCAAAGTTTCTGTTTTGACGGTTTTGCTTTGTTCACGTTGCAGCATCATCCTCAGTGGCATAAGATTGTGAAGATGTCTTGCTTTTCATTGATCGGAACAATAAATTCCCATGATCGATGCTTCAGGTGCACCTGAAATGACCTAATGTATTTGGAAAAATTGGCTGGGATATGAAACATGATTGTACATAGCTGTAGCGTTGAAATGATGTTTCACAAACGGGCTATGGATGGCTTTACTTATTCCAATCTTCAAGCATGCAGGATATCGATGGTGTATTTTTTGATCCAGTTGCCATCTTGTATGATCAATGCAGCTAACTCCACAGGAACAGGTGTATTGGAAAAAACATGTCAGTGATTGACGATATCAATCGGTCTTCGAGGCGAAGTGGAAGGGTGGAATAGATCGAACGAAGGATACCATTTGTCAGCGTCGTTAACGACGCCCTGAACTGCCTTCGAAATTTACTTCCTTAATCGTTCATTGTGATTTTTGTTCACGAAGGGAAGTTTAGTGAACAATTTCTTCTTAGGAGCATCTTGCATTACACTCTTCGCTGTTTGTTGGACCTGTTTTGATAGACTTTTTCGTGAATTGTTTCCCGTCTTCATCAGTTCATTTTGTAGTGTTTCGGTTGAACATATCTTTCTGGCACGTCAGGCTAATAGGCACATTAATTTTGCTCCTATCACATTGATAGGGCTTTGTGAACGTCAACATGTTGTTATACCCAAACTAGATTTGTGCTCTTTTCTTTGAGTCCGGGTTTTTGCGTTGCTTATACTTGCTCGAAGGTTACTGGATCCTCACACATATCAACCATGTTACGGTAGCGTGAATACATATCGTAGTTTATCAAACTTGCCACGAAATTCTCTGCCAGCAACGAACCGAGTGGTAACCTACAGGTACGCGATCTATGTGACTATGCAAGCCGGATTGAGCTACCTCGTTTGAGCGGCTCTTTCAGAGTCGGCGCCGTGGATTTACATATTCATTCTCCTAAATCGTACTGGTTCCAACCTGTCGCAACTCCTGTAAAGAGGACAGGCATTCGTGGGTTATTTGCACCTGTTGTTGCTAACGTCTGCGACATAATCTCAAGGTATGAAACAAAAATTACTCCACCAACCTTCCAATCACGCTAACAAGCTCCAATTTGAGATTCTTAATCTCCGGTTCCGAGACATCCTGACCAGGGCACTAGATTAATCAGAAAAGTCAAGCAAACCTATACTTCTCGCTATCAATTCTGCTAGATAAATCAAAACCTTGTGGAAACATTGAGATCTCGTGCATCATTTTGCGACCATAGATGACACACACATAATTCTACTGATTGAAAACCCAACTACGCGCACTTGGATCGTGACTGTTAAAGTTGCCTATAGTAAAATACTAGTAACAGAAGAGTTCAAGCTAGTTACCGGTTTTTCGCAAGCTTATAACATCTCCAGTATCCAAAAATCCAACAATGAAGGTTGAGTACCAGTACCACGGGAATGTTTTCGTTGTGAGAGTCTGCAACACTGTCCAGGACGTCTACTTCCCTAGACGTTGCGTCTGTAATTTTCCGCGTTCGAATGCATACCGCCACCAATGATGACATAACCAGGAATTCTATTGAATATTCGCATAAACAACTGTTTCGCTTGTTTAAACACAAATCTGTGTTGCTTGAGGGTCACAGATGTAGCTTTCGGCTTCGATTTAATGCTGTCGGTTGCGTGACCGTATTAATTATTTACCTGATTCGTCTTCCATGCCCGTTATGTTCGTCAGCACTTACGCATCACAAATTACACTGTCCAAAACCATTTGGTTTATTGAGCAGTTGAATTGCTGTTGCAACAAACAGAATTGTATTGACGTCAGATACTGTCTCTTGCTGCCGGGCAACCCTGAGTTGCGTTTAACCAAGCAGCCGTTTAAGCGCTGATTGAATCCAGCTCTTGGTCAGACCATCACCGGTGACGATATCCATTCGAACAATACGTCCAATCGTGGTAGTTGACGTTTCGTTCTAGGTGGCTCTTGATCATCGAGTCACATATATGAATATCAAATGAGATTCCAGCGACAGTGAACTGGCGCGCCCACCGATTCCAATATTTGATCCCCAACAATTATCCAACCCCCAACCGATCAACGACACGCGTTCTAACCAGAACATGACAGGTTCAGTCCCGTCCGTTGGCGATGAATTTCCCCAATTCGCAGTGTTCCGTTAGTCGCGAATCCTCTCCGGAAAATCATGCAATTTGTGGATTCATCATTAAACGAAATAAAGGGTAAAAAATGTGTCAGCTGATACAGCCCGGCGAAACTACTCCACGGATCAGTTCAAACAGGCAGTGGATAGCAAAGGTAAGGACGGTGAAAGGTGCACCTGAATCGGTAAACAAGGATGATTGTTTGATTCAACAGTCAAGAAGGAAATCTGTTCCATCTACTCATTACCGTATTTCGAAAGAGGTGAAACAACTGCACAACCGATCGTCAGACCTGTCTGGAACAATCATCTTACCTTGCACATTGTAGTTGGCTAGGGGAAAGCTAAAAGTTGCAAGACCCCACAAAGATGTCAGAATAGGTGCCGTTAGTCAATCTCCTATCTAACATGGACAAAGGAGTGTCTATGCGTCCGTCAACAGCGCTGGCATATCGCATTGTATCCGATATCTGCAAATTCACGATTTTCAAAAAAGCCAAGTTAGCCTAGAGCATGGGGTAAATACAAAGGTGAACTATGATGGCCACAACGAGTTACAACGGCACGAAGCCCCGGCGTCGAGGGGTATAAAATAACCGATAAAACGATTAGTTCATATTGAAATGTCACCAGACACACGCGTGATTTGCCGTGGTTGTGCCTCCCATCGTTCCAATAGGCCCTCTATCTTGCGCCATCAGAAATCTTGGAAGAAACGTGCGTATGGTGAAAACAAAAATTTGAAAATCAACAAATACTTGAATTTTGGGGATCGAGAACCGTCCGAGATTCGTCCAACTATCCGCCCATAAGATTAACGACCGGAACAAAAACGGCCCCATTTGAATGAAACTTGAAATGCAATTGAATCGGGTTTGGAGTCAGTTTGTTTACTTATGCCTTTAACAGTGTGGTTCGCACAGCTATCCATACACACACACGTGTGTGTGTTACACGCGAGCCTAACCACACGGGTTTTCACAATCTTTTTTTCTCTAGCTCACATCCAGACTAAAAAGAATCAAACCAGCCTACACAAAACTTCCTGAGAGTGGGTCCATGCATTAGAGACTAACTGAAACTGATCGTGAAAATGTTCCGATTGTCAACAGAAGGAAATGGTTAACAGACTCGCACAGTTCTGTTGTTGAAGGTCAAATATAGGAATAGTGTTTCAAAAGACATTGTGGTCTATCAAAACAGAGGTATTGTCTCTGTCACATACTCTCGTTTCCCCTCGACAGCTAAAATATAATCGCATATGACTCGATTTCTTGGTCCTCGTCTCTTGTTTTCTTACGGTCACTACTATTTGGGTTTTTGTTGGCTACTCGAAAAATCCGCTGGCGAGTGTATAAACTTGGTATTTGTTTACTACTTTGATCCTATCAATGATGCATTCATGTTCATTTTGATTTAATCTTTTGACGTTGCCCGTAGATGAAATGAGTTTTCGTCTTTACGTGTGTACATCTCATTCAGATAGTTAGTCCGTGTAATCATCGGACATGCCACAAAAGCCCACTGACTGAACAAAACGTAAATCGAATTCGCCCAATTGCTCTCCCCCTATCCTTCCTTCATCTTCTACTCCTTACAATCATATTGGGACAAAAGTCCTCACGCCTTATCAATACTGGCATGGGAAAAGTTGTTCTGCATCCAAGTCAGGCAAATTTTCGGGTCGATCAGTCAACCGTGCAGAAGTCACAGCGGACTTCGGCAGACTCTTCTCCCGAACCGGTTCACTTGCATCGAGCTAGCCTGCTCATCCCGATCCCGCTAAGAGGATGTAATTCCAAAGCGCCCGATTTTTTCCGTCCTTCAGTACCAAATCCGCGTGGATCGATTCAGTCTCCAACTCCCAAGTCGAACGTATTGAAATGGTGCAGACTATCTCATCCAGCAACCTCGAGCGAGGACGCGATGCAATATGCGTTGCTCTGCATTTCACCTTCACTTCCCCCATATTTCACACGGAAAATACATGAACTGGGCTTGAATTTTGATTACTCGACATGGATTGACTCGTGTGAAAGTACATAGTTTGTACAGTTGTTCTGTTGTTTTCTTTGAAGTTGGTTCACCACTTGATTCTTCGATTCACTGCATCAAAATCACTCGCTAAGTCATGTTTCCTATTCATATCGCAAATAATTTACTAGTCATTTTGAAATAAAGGCAATTCGATTCGTCCGTGAACGGATTCACCGCGGAACGGCTGCGCGTAGTTCTGAACCGATGTCATCTACGTGGGTTACATGTATCCCACTCCAAGAAGTTCAAAGCTTCGACTTTCGGGTTTGTCAGTCGCTTTGGTGATAGATTCACTTTCATCCGACTCAATCCCACCCTGGATCTATTTCGTCCGTATGTCATTTTATGCCATTTCAATTCCCAGAGTCATAGTCACCGGTATTTTTCATTGTTACAGCAGATCCTGCGGGGTTTTTAAATCATACTTCAGAATTATGTTAGAAATCTTCAGAATCGCCACTTGACTATCTCATCAAGATCTCGTGCTCATATGTATGTAACTTGACGAATCTGACCCGGGTGCCTTTGCGAGTAGGTAGTGTAAAAGACCCTGAGTATCCGCTGCTCACAGTGAATGCGCAGACATGCGTTAGCTGACAAAGGCATATGCTGTTCCGTAGTTCCGAATACGTCTGACGTAAATTTGAATAGTTTCGATGTAATTTCGAAATATTGTGAAAATAGTGTTTAGGGGTATGAATTACGTTCCTCGTAATGCACTTGTGACTCACGCATATGTTAAAAAGTTAGTTCGTGAAAGCAAGCGAATGACCGCTCAGTTGTATCACTTTGTGTTGTTGGCAACACCACCAGTCAACCCAGGCTGAAAAATTGCACAATCAGTTGAACGTTCTCTCCTCCAATAACTCAGATCGGATCAATATTGCCACTAGCTAAATATCACATCTTTGCTTTGAACGTGTCCTTGAAGCGATTGACTTATTTCCTTTATATAGCACTCTGACTTCGGTGGTTTGATAGAACGCTAGTGTGCGAGTAATGGCTTTCTGTTTGAATCGTCTTCATCTACGGGTTCAAATAGGTAGAAGTGTACTTGCTAATTTGAACGCATGTGGGTACGTGAGCCAGGAGATCAGAAGATAGTCACGATATGGGACTTGAGTGTGGATTGAAGTTTCATTAGTCCTGATTGGTTAGCCAAGTATGAGGTCAACAAAAATGTGAACTGTCGGGCGTGTTTGCACACGCATGCAGTGGTTTCAGCTAAGTGCACACCGCGAGCACACTACAACATCCGCTTGTCCATTTTGTATCCCGTACAAACGCTCCTGTTAGTCGGGAAATTCCCATTCGTTTGTGCACTATAACTTCCTTATTGGCTTTCAGAGTCACTGAATGATGCCTTCCATATGCTATGACCACGTACCCACAGCTACCACTTGTTATGTGCCTACCTATGATTTAGATTCTATCATACAAAACAGATACCAACTAAATCCAGTGAAAGGCACAATTATGATAAGATTCTGCATGCTTGATGCGTGAGAACAGGGGAAAAATCACGTCCCAGGACTGCTAGGCTCCACTGCACGAAAAAGGTGAACCGGCAATTGTGACCCAATAATGGCGCGGAGCCACATAATGTCCCAGTATGTCAGTTAGTATTCTTTTCGAACGTTGATACCGCGTGCTGACTCATTTTCTAAATATTGTACATCTATTGAACAGTTAATTTGACATCATTCTTCCCATCTAACTGCAAATGGATTTAAATAATGAAGTTGAAAACATTTACTCACATCGTGTGTCCGAGACCGTCACACTGTATCCGTACTCGTGCATACTATGATCCGTGCGGTTTTATCTTCCCGTAAAATAACCACGGGATCATGCGAACATGAAGGAAGAAATGCTTTGACAACACAGAAGTGATTTATTCAATTACTCACTGGCGCAACTGCTTCTGTTCTGCCGAAATAGCCGTATGGCACTCCACATGATAATTTATTTGGTACCGTTTGATTTAGCCCAGAAAGACCGAAGATCGGCTAGTGGTGTTGTACTCTGTGTGGTTGTGGAAGGGTGTGTGGTGATTCGGTCGCTTGCTAAATTTCGTCTTATGAATGAGTTCGGGCGCTTGGCAACTTGTTGGCTAACCTCATTATCCTTGAAGGATAGTTGTTAGAAGATTTTCAGCTTCGACAATTTAATGGTCTTTGAGTGTGACCAAGGGCCCAGAATGAAATCAGTTGGATATTCATTTGAGCCTGATGCCGTGATGTTCGTCTTTTAGTACATGAACTGCTGAGTATCCAGCCCCAACATGCAACTGGAGATTGGACACGTAGGTCCCTTATTCCACTAATTTGAGATGGAAGCCTTTGCTCCGCAAAATCCACTTCATGTCACCCTCCGGGCTCGTGATCAGAAGGTATTTGTAAGGAATCGAACCGACGAATTCAATCTCTCTGGGATGAAATTCCACTTCGGTCGCTGGGTTTCGATATCTCAAGGTTAACGGGTTGAACAAACAATTGCTTTTCACATCACTCAACAAAAGCTTCCCTGGGGCACAATGTCCAACTTGGCACCGAACACATTTGAATTTCGAGTACGCGGAGCCACAAGGTATTTAGAATGAAGGATTCGCTTACACGTTATTCGTCTCTAATTTTTTTCCAGCTGGTATCATCTGATTTGGATTTGTAACTGCTAAGTAGAATTCCCATTCTACTAAGCATCTGACTGCATGTGCCGTCTTAAAATCATTTCCTTTGTCTCTTGGATTCCGTGTAACCGTTATTCTTGCTTCCGTTTGCAGAATAATCAACGAGGCTAATCTAGCGACAAAAACCTGGTTAGTTGTTATCGTTGTTGTTACTCTCGTGTATCTCGCCAGTAGTGGTTGTACATCACTAGAAGTTCTTTAACATTAGTCGCATCCGAAAGTCGTGCACGTGATTGCGCATTGATAAGAGCAACTACTCAGTAAGTCAGAAGTTCGCCGTTTGATTCTGGCCAGTTGCATCGATCTTTGATTGCGTGAATAGATTCTCCATTCTGTTCGAATCAGAGGACGATGCGAGTTACAAGTGATTCAACATTCAACTCGGTAATAAGAAACCGTGAACTCACTGTACAAATGTATCCTCCGTATCAGGAATTCGCGGCAGTGCATATCTATTGCATCCGACCGGGCGAGAATGATTGTGTGTATTCGAAAGCCTTAGCCGTTGCGCTACTTGGGGAAGCTCTCAATGGTTAATGGAACATCCATTCTACATGGTAAAATACCCTTATCCATCAAGTTACAAACCTTTGCTCATCATATAGTCAACTTTTTGGTGATGAATGGCTTTTCTATTGAATACAAACACATTACGCAACCTTCTTACTTGATAGCTTTGATTATTAAAGGTTTTCAAACGCTTCTTACAGTTCATTCAAAGTGCAAGTTTCATATAGATCATTAGATAAAAATTCCCTCATAATCCTCCGGGTCACCCACAAACAAACCCAGTTGGACATTTCCAAAAGGAATTTGGGAAAAGAGAACCAAAAAAAGAAAACTTTTTAAATATTACCGGGTTGAAATTTGCCTTAAAACAACCCTACAACTTTGCACCGTAGATGTGTTTCAGTTCGTAGTTAATGAAAATATGCTAGACAAACCCCTCTGTAAGTTTGTTCTGCGTTGTTGTAGTTTCAGGTGCACTGACTGACATACGCGTTAGATCATGTGCTTCAGTGACAACTGCGATGTTTGGTCTACCGTTGGTGAAATGCGAAAACGGTGTATCGTGTTAATATCATGCTGACGCAGTTCTCGTAAGTGAACAATATCAAGGGTTGAACGAGTGAATTGGAAATGCGACTTGTCGATCAGTATTTTTCGATAAGAACTGGTCCTAGTGCACGTTCTCAGCCAGGAAGGTATAATAATGGGATATTTAGACTAATCGGTTTTACAGATCTTATAACATCGAAATCATGGCGAAGGACGAAAACAGTGAACGAGAAAAGAGGAACAGTGTGCAGAGTTCACCTTACATGCTGACTCTCCCATTCTCCACTTCCGCGTCATCGGCTATCCATCGGCCTCCATGATTTCTCTGTGGATTTGGAACTGAGCCGTTGCCCAAACAGAAGTAGACGGTTAACCTAGGGGACCCCTCCCTGAGCCTTTGACCAAATTACCTAACCTACGAGGCCGTGTTACATGACCCACTTGAAGTGAGTGACTGATTGTTCAGTTCATACACCCTTCGGATGGGACCAGGGACATCATAGGTGCCTTCGACACAAATGCAGGTGTGCGTACAGCCGTATGCTTCGTGCACGGCCTGTGGTTAGTTTGGATTGTCAATGATCAGTCAACGCGGTGGAAAGCACCAGACATGTGCCTTCTTCCTCGCACTTTGATGAGAACCTATCTGCTAATAGAAAACAGCTCGTAAAAGTTTGTCAGCAGAAGCTGTTTGTGAAGTATGTCATTTGAGAACACTTTTAAAGCCGTTCAGGGCGAGCAGCCAACTTTGAATCTGAGACACCCACCCCTGACCACGCCGAGGCATTTGAAGACAGAGAAGTAGCTCCGACTGGACAGATGCGGAAGAAAAACCCGAACTAAACCAAATCAGCGTACTGTATGCATGAGAAAAGGGAACAATATTCAGAACCTGGCCTGATCTAAATTGGGATCACAAATTGATTGTTCCACCTTTGAAAGTGTAGTTTGAAAACCAAAACGTTGCGAGCCTAGAGAGTAATATGAACATCGGAAGGTACATATTCTATATTATAATGAACGGAACTCGGAACATATATAGATTGGACAGTAGTGATTTGACAGAACAAGAAATACGAACATATTTATGTCATTGGTTGCAGGTAGTATTTGCATATCGCATTTTATCCTACATTTAGCTCCTCGAAACTGCAAACTTTCACATCAGGGCAAACGAAACAACATGTACAAGCAACGTAAATGATCAAACGCCAAGGCTGCAGGATGATAACGAAATTCAGATGAGACGAAAAAATGATTAATCTATGCACTATGAATAAGCATTGCAAAGCATCGGCCAACAGTGGGACAATCCACTTTTTTGTCAAATGAATACCTTTTCCAGAATCAAATTGAGTTGAAATCCAAATTTCCTTGCTCGAGAGAAGTCTTGTTGCTTCTCAACGTGGCGTATTGTGCAAACCAGTCGAATGCTCAGAATAAACTAGGGAAGAAAAGGGTACATCCTGTGGACGTTGTATGGGGAAGGTCACTATGTCAGAAAAATTAACATATTCTTATAAAATCTGAAAATTCGTCGCAAGCAGCCGCCCATTCAGTTGGGTATCCGAGTTCTAATTCGATTTCATCTCCCCAATTAGCTAATCAGGAACGAGCAACCGTCGTCTGACCAGTTAATGTTATCTATGTAAAGTATCCGCTTAAGCTAGGCTATCTGGCTGTAAAAAAACTAACGTAAAACGCACTCAGTCAATGCAATCCAGCACGAATTCTCGGCCACTATCATTTTTATCGATCTGGTAGTGTTTAGTTTTCTATCGGCGTGATGAAATCTATCTGATGCCACACAAACTTCCCCTGTTCCTAATTCCGAACGTAGACTATCTGGCTTGGTTTTCGCAGACCGCTTAACGCATCCGGCGGTAGTCAAACGGATAGGTTCGTGGCGCTGAAATGTGAAGGTCCGCGGGTTCGAATCCTCCAAACGCCGGTCAACTTCCCACTTGACAGCCCACTGATGGCTGCGGCCTCTCTTCTAAGGAATGATGAACACTTTCGTTCTATTAATAAAGGAAGTAAAAGGGTAAAAGATAAAAGTCCTGTTTTACGCGTGCCGTTGTGGTACTATGTAAAACTTTTGTTGGACCATCTACATAACCATGTCGCATGTATTTTATACTCGACGCTAGATTTCCTTTTCCACAATATCCACATCCAGTACTCCATAATGTTTATCAGTCACCCGCACGGAACTTCGCGGTGTAATTCCCCGTCAGTCAGAGAATATCCGGTTTTTCCGAACTTCCGATATAACTTGGCATCTAGATGATGGGCTCGTTCCCTGCATGTTTGTTAGCTGTACTCTGTTCGGAATGTGATCTCTCATTTCTCTATAGTCTTTTATTCAGAACAAGCTTATCTACTGATCTCTTTGTGTAACCGATGTATGCATCTGTAGTTTGATGAATGCCTTCTATCGGGTCTGTACATGAGAGTAACATTTGCCATGAGTAAATGACCTTGACTCGATGAAAGTGGATTACTTTGTTGTATGACCTGTGGTGGCTCGCGTGGCTCACGGGGTGCTGTACAAGTTCTGTCCGGTGGTGTATTGAAGCACTTTTTGAGGATAGTCCTGGTCCTTCGAATCGTGTTCTCCTTAGGTGCTTCATGTCCACTAATTCTTAAGAATCCTAAAAGTTGGAGTAAATGAACAGTCGTTATGACGCGGTCGATTTGAAAGCCGTACATTTACTTCTTTCTAGTTACACACCATCTGTCTTGTGTTACACTACCCACTCCTAAGTATTTGAGCGAGATATAACGCAATATCTGTCTATTTGGGAAGGCGTGCTTCATAGTTAGGCCCATGGTTCATCCCCGATATTAGCAGCTATTTGTATTTAGTGCGGTTTTGATTTTTCCCTCTAACGGATTGACCCATTCTTAAGGTTACCAAGGCACATCAGTGTACCACTGAAGTATACGTTTAGGGCACTGACGTCGAAACCGTGATGAAGAAGGAAAAAGAAATATTGCGTAATGCTCGTCGCACGTATGCTCACTCTTCTAGTCTCCATTTTCACACCACCAGTTACCTATCGGGATCCGCAGTTCATTATTGAGTTTTATACGGCTCGGCTGCCAAAACCAAAGTGATGAATGGAATCAGGGGACCCTATACCAAACATATGAACAAATGTTCTCACTCATAAGGTCACACGAGTGCCTGGTAATTCCGTGGGAGCCGGTGACTGACTGCTCAGTTCATGCACCATTCGGATAGAGCTAGACATCCCGGGTAGCTAAGCACAGCACTTCACAACAGAGGCCAGTGGGCAAAACGCCATGTTCTTTGTACACATCCGGCGGATGGTTTGGGATCAGGGTTGAGCCATCATTCCAAATTGGAAATCTATCAATCCAATGGAAAGCGCTGAGCATTTGCCTTCGTCATTGCACTTTAGCGAAACACCATCACCAAGAGAATACACCGGGCAGGATTTCTTCGGTGTACACTCTCAGAGGCACAGTCTTTTGGGCGCATTTCGAGAATCTTTTGGGGCAAGTAGCTAACGCGAAGCCTGAGACACCCGTGGCCACAACAAGACGTTTGAAGGTACGCCATAGATAACGGGGTTGTAGCCGCCAGAATCTCTAAAGAGATTACTAAATCAAGGTCACCTAATCCCAACAAGTTCTTTTCGCGAGTGATGCTACCCGGTTAATAAACGTTGCTAGTTCACTTGCGCAAATGTCAGTTGGATTTCACCAATTTGTATTCTTGATTTTGATTGCTATGGTTGCAAACGGCTGACAACTAAGGTTCCTTAATTTATTTCGATATATGCAGATGGCCGAACGTGTTCTTTTCAATAAATATATCAACTGTTTGTATGTTATCTTCTGAAAGTTTGTGCAAACGATAGGAGCATAGCCCCGTTTCTCGTTACTTTAATTCGTGATTGGAAATAGGAAGAATTCATTCTGACGGTTGGTTAAAAGTCAACTACTAAAATAGCTGCACTAGGCTAAATTTACCGAATTAATGATGGACGTGATTTTGATCGCTTTCTTAACACGAAAATTCCGAAATAGTTTTGTCAGGTGAGTTAAATTTTCAAATATTGGTGTTTTTTCAACACTGTGCCTCTATTTGCCACCTCATTTCGTCAGAAATTCGTGCAGACAATATTCCACTCTAATGTGAACAGACTCATTGTCTTCAAAAGGTTTCACACACTCCTACACTAAGTATTCCGGGTAGTGATACGGTGTTTCACAACAACTAGCCGACTTCAGTCTGCGAAAACCATTTTAGCCTTGTGGACAGTCATCATACTCTTCTCCCATCCGATTCATTATTAATCGTCATAACTATTCAAATAAAATATGCTAAGCATAGATATTTCGGGTTTTCTCCCATTCCGATCAATCATCATCGAGTTCTGGTTATCAGAAGACTTTCAATATCAATTGAGGCTATATCCCCTTGGTAACAGTTTAATTCCCCATTTGAAATCGGTTCTTAACACGGGTCGATTTCCCCGTTATTCGAACTTCACAAGCTCGGTTTGTCTAAAACAATGCATGTTTTCTCTTCCGATTTCCCTCACGAAATCATACTGACCAGGACGACCGAATTTGGAATAAATGCACATCGTTTTTCAGAACGAAACGGCGTTCTTTGTGTTGTTTAGAGTAGATAATTCGAAAAGTGAACAGATGCGGTATGGAACTCTCAACCGGGTTTTTTTCAATTATTGGCTGTGACTGTATGTTCAGTTGTCCTTGTGCGAGTATCCCTATATTTCATTCCAATGACCCCCGGTCAGAATTCATCCATTCGAATTAAACCAGGTACTTTGTGCGCGTAAAATGCACGGCTGTATTTTACTCGGTATATCTTCGGTTTGCAAATAGCCAAACAGCTCACCACACGGACAGACTCGGACAAGCAATAGCAGTATTGGGGCCGAATGGGGTTTGCTTTCTAAGAATTTGCACTATGATACTCGAAAATTATTCTTTGCTAGGAGTGATGTGGCACACATGGCCCGCCATTCAATAGAGCCACAATTCCCTGTCTTCTTCCGTGGTCATTGTGTGTGAACATCAGCACATGAACCGAATTTATTGGTCACTTGCTTTTCTAGAACACCTGAAGAGCGTTCACCTGCTCGACTAAAGTTATCGAAAAGTCTGGACCACCGGTTACCAGATCACAATGGTTCCAAGAAAACCGGATTCTGACTGCTGTCTTACGCATTAGGTCCTCTAATCAGAGGCCCGAAAACAATCGTCTGCTTCGATTTGAGTAGCTAAATATAGGAAACCCATCGATCTAGTGAATAATCAGTGACGTAGAGCAAGGATCTGAGCGAAGTGACATAGTTCGTGAACCAAACGCAAGTGCTACTTTTTCTTTCTGTCATATTGCATTCGTTTTTTGCCATGGTTCACATAGCACAGGATCTGTGGCCAAATTTTTCAATATATATGTATATATGCTTAGGAGTTGTCAGTAACTCGGCAGAATTTCTCTGCACTAATGTTGACCTTAAGGCTATCTGTCGATTGACCGCTACAGACCTTGATTTCGGGGGGTTGTTGTCCTCTAAGCAACCGGATCAGAATAGTCTTCGATTTCATTGTTTTCATCGTGTGCACAGCACAGTGTTGTATGATTTTAGCAAAGTGTTTCGAGAAATTGACTTTAATTAGAGATTTGTTGTCAAATTGGCCCACATGTTACAAGGAGCTAGAGGAACCGACTATCACCTGTTCGATTTTATCTTTTATTGTTTTTAATAACTAAATAATAGCGTATATCAGTTTTAGGAAGGAGACACTGACAACATGGGGCTTTAAAGTGGGGAATCTGGTCGACACCGAGAGGATTCGAACCATAAACTTTACGTCCAACCGCTTTGACCAAACTCGCAAGAACACCGCTGTTAAATTTTGTGGTTAACCATTTGGTTCTTAGGCGACCAACGTGGATGACATTTTTAGCTTTCAGCCTCATTTCATGTTCACTAATCCGCATTTTAGTGAACCACTCTTCTCAAAATCGATTTGTTTACTTTTCCAAGTGTCGCTCAAACCGAATTTGGGGGGTGGCAGGACGTTTGACGGAATATGTTGACTCCTACCCAAAAATGAATGAAGAGTATATCGAGGTTGGCAGACAACTTGGGGAAATTCATGTGATGGTCACAACACGCTTCGGTCAATTCACCATACCCGGCCAAATATCACTCCAAGTTATTCGACCGAAATTTGATAACTAACCAGTTTTTACGAGATCGCAGTGACGAGAAAATTCTTTTTTTGTCGCGGAAGATCGCATATATCGATATATCAGACATTTTGATGACAATCGAGTCTACGGGAATGGGCACGTCCCCGATTGCTCAAAATGAAATGGGTGAGATGGTTTGTCCAGCATACCAAAAACGAGTACCAAGAAGCACATAACACAGAGAGATCACACTGGTGAAAACAAACTAACGAGCTAACCGTTTACTGAACACGAAATTGCGCTAGATTATGGGTGGGAAATGTCACCTGTTGATCGTAAGATAGAATGCAATGAGATTTCGATAAAATTTATTATTTACTTTACGTCTACTCATTTCAGGATTATAGAGTAGATGAAAAACGAAAAGATACACTCAGATTGACTGGACTCATTGACAGTTTGGTAGAAAGGGTTGAAAGGTCTAGAATATTGCCTAATTTTTCAAACAAAAAAGAACAGTTGAGACAACCTAAAAAATTTCCGGAGATTGTTTTGTCGATAGGTCGATAGATGATGCAACGAATAGATGAACAGGATCAATAAACCGTTGTAAAATATCACAATTAACATAAAAAGCGGATATCGCAAAAATGGTGACCAATTTCAGCTGTTTGTTTCTCTCGCTTTTTGAAACGAATAGCCTGTAATGCGAACAACAAAGAAATGAGTTAATTAGCAGGAAAAAATGTGAACAACGGGTATGAGGACAAAAGACGGGATTAGTGTAGAATGGAAGTGCAGGTAACAAGATGCCGAAATCAAGCAATCACGTTCACGATGCATCTTGAAGGTCTGTAAGCAAACTAGTTTTGGCAGTTGTGAATAACTAGGGGAGGGAGCGAAGTTTCAGAAGTTGCCACCAAGGGTGACCCTTTCAGGTTGATATGTGTGAAAGCAAAACGGTAACGAGTTGTTGTGCAAAGGTATTTGGACCAAATAGTTTAGGTAGATAAATTGGGGATGAACATCCAGACTACCGGTTGAATTAAAACAGAAAGGCACGAAAAATGATCATTTTCATTGACGAATGATACCAATTTCCAATTAAGTGATTTTATTACAAACCTGGCAGACTTTCGGGATCAGTAGCGAAACAGATTTTCAGAGTCGGAGAAGCCTGAAAGTCCCCGTTGAAGAAAACCACTCAAGATCAGGAGAGGTAGACATTATATTAGGGTGGTAGTACACCATTCGTGATCGAGTAAATAAACGCACCGTTCACATTGTCAACATTCATACGGTGACCCTGTAACAGAATGCATTTTTCAACCTAGAAGTTCCATTCCATTTGCAAGTAAGCTTACTGCTACTGGCAATCAATCAGTCTAGATCGAAATGCCATGGAAGTTAGGTAGTGGAATTTCTAAGTACATTACACCTTCTGATCGACTAAATGGAGTAGTTCTATCAAGACTTAAATAGAGTCATTGTTTTTAGGGATCAAATGCTATGTTTTACGTTAGATTAAGTCTAGAAAATAGAAGAAGCATTCAAATAACAAATCAGAAAGATGAAATGCAAATGGTTTGTGAAACAAACCGACGTCAGCGTGTAAAAGTTTTCATCCAAACCTTACCTTAGTTGCTCTTGTCTGGACTTGCTTGAAACAAACTTTTCCTGTCAGTTGTATGTTTCGCATATGAATGGGTGAACAAAATTTCCCCGGAAGCACACAACCGGTTTCGCGGTTATTGCCGCTCATCACGTATGCGTACCCGATATTCTTCTGTTCAACCATCCCTGTACTAGTGCACTCCTTTCGTAGTTTCTCACTCGGATCTCATTTGAATCGTTAGGAGAGTGAATGGCTGATAAGTCCGTTTAGGAATCACATGGTGATTTGTCTGAGAAAAAGCAATACTTTATGGTCTTGTATCTGCTTTCTCAAGGTTGGCCCCGCCTGACCCATGAAACTCCTTCGACAAATCACCGTGTGATTCCTAACTGCATTTATCATCCATTCACGCTCCTAACGATTTAGATGAGATTCTAGTGAAAAACTTTTGATGGTTGGAATAATATTGAAATTAACTTAATCATGAAAGAATAAGACAGAAGGCCGTAGTTCAAACTGTGATAACAGTTCGTCAGGATTTAGACAACCATGGAATTAAAACGGGCACAAATGCTACACCACAACATGGCTGATGCATCTCCGCGAGCGAAATAGAACCAAAATATATTGATCGCAATGTTAAGAAAAACCAAGAAATCGAATCCTCGCATAATGATCAGCCAACGACATTAAAAAATAGTTTGGAATCAATATTAGAAAAACACCCGACAACCTAGAGTTGGCACCGTTTATACCATTCCCATCCATCCTCGTTTTCTTCATTTCCCCCTACTGATAAGGGGCTTGTAAAGTCGTTCTGAATGACATCTCGCTTTCCAAATCCAGACTTCATTATGCTACGAGAATAGCTGTTAGACTCGAATTTGTGTGACTAAGTGCAGTCATCCAGTCAACGCGTCACATTTTTCTAGTTCAGCGTGAATTTGTCTGAAATGGGTAAAAACGAGAGGAATGAGATGAAGAAGTGTACCGTGTCCTTTCAGTCTGGGCGGATGTTTCTTTCGAATCACAGAGTGGATTTAAAGTGAGTAATTACGAATGACAGTGGTTTCGAACGCAACTAAATTCAAGTGCAGGGGCTGACAATAAATGTAGGTCCTGCTGAACTGAACTGAACTGAACCAAACATTAAGGCAATTCTGCTGAAACAAGTGGCGCTTACGGGACACTGGAATACTGCCCGCCTTTGGATAACCATTAGGTGAATTCTTGGAACTCCGTATCTCCTACCGAAGCTTCTTTGTCTCCGTGTCCGTCTACTCCAATTTGCCTGTCGGATGCTTGTCCACACCAAGTGTTTGTTTGTTCCACACTCAGGAGAACAAGTGTGGCCGTTTATTGATCAATGATACGGGGTCTGATGGTTCTGTGTGTATCTTTGATCAGATAAGCATCATAGAACTGACATTGTTGTCTGCCTCGCGTTTGTTACTTGTAGTTTCTACTGTAGCTTAGTGTTACCCCCTTGGATGTTGCGATACACACACACACAACAACAACAACTTGCAGACTTTGTCAGAGCAAATAAAACATTAATGGCGCGTCAATTTATCTCCCTTTATGAGTTCAGTTATTTTACATACTGCATAAAAGAAAAGTCTGTCCAAATCGACGGTCTATTTGCAAGTTATGTCCTAATTAACGACAATGACTAAGCGTTTCGCATAAAGCATTTCGCGCAACGATTGGACGCATTTGGACAAATCATCATCTTTGTTGTCAATTCAACTCGTCCGTGGTTCATAAGCACATACAAAAAGCACACATTTACACTCACAGGCATTTATTCGCAAATTCATTCAGGTCGAATAAGAGTCTGATCGAGCATTGAGATGGCAACTATTGGTATTGATTTTGGGACTACGTACAGTTGCGTGGCAAGCTTTAGACAGAGACAAGCCAAGATCATATTGGATAATTATGGAAATATGGTCACTCCAAGTGTGGTTTCGTTTACCGAGGACGAATGTCTGGTTGGATATCCGGCGGTCGAACAAATGTCGTGCAATCTAGAAAATACTGTGTATGACATAAAACGGCTAATTGGTCGTTCTAGCAAGGAAATAGACGAGGAGAATTTGGCTGAACAATTGACTTTCGAAATTTCACTGTCCCAACAAAGGCCGAAAGTCGTTGTGCAATATCAGGGGACCAGGCGCATGTTTGATGCAGAAGAAGTGGTCGGATTGCTCCTGAACGAAATCAAGTCCAGTGTACAGAGTTGTCTGAACGATGGTATTGCCGGAGTCGTAGTGACCGTGCCTGCTTCGTTTACCTATATACAACGTGAGGCTATCCACCGAGCATGTACCCTGGCCGGTTTGGGTGAGAGAGTACAACTGCTAAACGAACCCACGGCTGCTGCTATAGCGTTTGGATTGGACAATCGACTACCTGAAAACTCTGTCATTCTTGTCTACGACCTCGGTGGGGGCACGTTTGATTTGAATATCATGAAATATCATGATTCCATTTTTGAAGTAATCACTACTCGAGGTGATAGACATTTGGGCGGACGAGATTTTGACATACGATTGATGAATCATTTGAAGCGAAATTTTGAAAAACAGCACAAATGTGATCTGACCGGAAATAAGTCCGTTTTACAACGTTTGCGTCTGGCCTGTGAAAAAGCGAAACTCCGTCTGTCTGACGCGGAAATAGCTCAAGTGAAACTACCCAATTTTATTGAAAATATTGCTCTGACTGCTACAGTTCAACGTGCGACATTTGAAAAGATCAATCAAGACTTGTTTGATCGTACCATGAAACTGACGAGAGAAGCGATCGCAATGAGCCAAATCAATGAGGACTCGATTGATGAGGTCATACTTATCGGTGGTTCGACACGAATACCGCGAATAAGGAAAATGCTGCGCGATGCATTTCCAAACAAAGTAAATTGCACCATTAATCCCAACCACGTTGTGGCCGAAGGTGCTGCTTTGTATGCGGCAAAACTATTTGGACGTGACAATCGAGACGACCAAATGGCTGATTGGATTATTCAAGATGTGAATCAGCTATCGCTAGGTCTGGAGGATAGTCAAGGAAACATGGTAACTCTGATTGAACCGAACAGTCCATTACCAATTAAATCGACACACTATGTTACCACAGACTCGGATCAACAGACCAATGTTTACATTGCTGTCTACGAGGGTGATCATTCTTTTGCCCAACGAAATCAACTTCTCGATCATTACGTACTCGAGGGAATCGAACCGCAACCGGCTGGCAAATCACTGATAAAAATTAATTTTGAACTCAATGCCGAAGGAATGCTGAATGTGAAATCCACAAATCTGCATAATGGTACCTTTATTCATCGCAAAATTCAAACAAGCAGATTTGAGGAACTAAAAAAGATTACGCAGCAACAACACCAGCAAAGTTTTGCATCCCAAACAGGATCAAAAGCCAAAGCAAGCCGACGCATACAAAAGGAAGCTCTCGTCCGCTTGCAAACTTTACTCAAGTTGCTCGGCTGTTGTCCGAATTCGCCATCAAAGGCCACTGAGTACAAGAAAATCAAGGATTGGCTAGATAACAATCCGTCAGCCAGTATCGACGAACTGGAGTCTATGATACAACGTTGCGAGCAGAGTTTGGACATTGATTAAGGGGGTCATTAAAGAACGGAAAAATGCATAATCCCCAATTCCCCGTCAGTCAGCCCCGGAAGGGGAGTGGAAAACAATTTCACTTCTTTTGTATTCACTTATCTTCGTAACAATGAGAGAAAGACAAGAAGAAAATATTATGTGAAACAGATCTCATCTGCCATTCGTTCTTCTGTCATATAACGTCGTCAGGAATGAGGTACCAGGGAAAGACTGAACAGCCAAGATAAACTCTCGGACTGACAGTACTAGCATTCAGTCACGTAACAAACGTGATGGGCCGTGGATACACGACAATCAGTCGAGTGCTCAATTGTCTAGAGAACAATAATACGACACAGCTGCTTGATATAAACAATTTTCCGTAGAATACCTATCGATTACAGTATTTTGATTGTTAGCTTTGTTGAATTTGTTATGAATGCCGTTATTGCTGCCCACTTTAGACATATAGGGGAACGTTTGGTATTTCCATTTGTGTTTCTGTTAATTGTAAATGGTAATAGCCTACATTCGGCCAGCAGCATACAATACACTAGCCAGAAGTGCGTACTAATATCATGATTGCAGATGACAAACAAATCTTGAAACAAATTTCAAGAAATTAGCAGTCGAGATAAAATCAACAGATTCTGCAGTACCAAACTAGTGGATGCCGCAGCACTAATGCGAATGTCAGTCTAGGCAATTTTACTCGATCGATCACTGTCAGGAATAAATCGTATTTCTAGACAATTCGTCACGTAGTGTTAACATCCGGCTTGTAATTGGAAGTACAGTAGTTTCATCCTTGTTAGAAATCATCAGCAGTGCAAATTCATCACGTCGGAATTGGGAGGCGAGTCCGGGATGAAAGAGCGTAAATCGAAAGTCTTAGGAATTACGTTAGTCGGACTGATTCTCAGCGGTTCACCGAACAGTGGCACTACCTGATGTAGCGCCTACATCTGTGACCAGGTTTTTCAAGCCACAGGCATTCAAACGTAGCACACAAACAAATTCTAGAATGTAGACGCATTATGACGAATCATTTGGAAGTTCATATTACATCTTGTACTGCAGACTATCAGGCAACAAAACTCTGCATGGCCCTGGGCGAATATCTTTGTTTCCCATGAAGAAGTTCATCCTCATTTGGGTGTCTTGGAAATGTTGCATTTCAGACCTCACAAAGCCGATGGAGTGGCATTGTTAGGTAAATCTGAAGTAATTCTAAATTCTGGGAGGTGGTAGTGAGGAATGGTATAGATACAGGTATATTCTGATGATGGAATTCGCCGATACGTTGTAGTGTGCATTTTTCTTAATCGGAAGGTCATTGAAGCCTTCCAATTCTTTCCTTAACTTGGAAGGGATTACAATCTTATTCGAAAGTTCAGGCCTCTCTGGTTTACTGAGACACCGTGTTACGTGACAGTAAGCTACAAAATAAAACCCCAACGGACATTTAAAAGAATCCCCGGTGAAAACCAGTGCCATTTAATTCATTCTTCTGTGAAACGAGGCTGCCCGCGTACGTTACTTCGTATGATTCTGACAGTCGACTCTTGCTACTGTAATGTTTGTTAGTAGACGATTCACCGAACAAGAGAAAACAGATTTTCAATTGACCAAAGCTGACTGCATTCATCTATGCACCGCTGTTCAGTTTTGAACGACTCGTTCCGCAACCGATAAATGTACAATATCCACCAAAATAATGTCGGGATACTTGTAACAATTACAATAAATTGATGAAATGAGGTCTTATCTCGCATACTATCCATTTTCATGAAATACTATGACCGAATGAATGCATAAGTGAGCGCGCTATTGACAGGCGGGTCTAGTAAAATTGCTAATAGAGAGGAATGATTAGTGAGTGTCTGAAGTGAGACAGATAGGAACAGACAAAGCACATTCGCGCCCATGGACAAAACCGGTGTTCGCATACCCTGTTTGAATGGATTAGCACACCACATCAACACCCATTCAGTTTTACAAGGGGACAAAGCTTCAACCCAAGAATCGCTTTTAGTACAAACCTTTCCTGTTCTGTATGTCACACTTGCTATATCACCTTAGTGGAACAGCTGTGAGGCCATTGGGAAAGAGGTCGTAGGAAAACAACGAAGATTATTCTAAAATATTGCGGGGACGAATAATGCCGTGAAGGAAAATGCAGCAGAGTAATATCGGAGCACTTAAGATTAGAAAGATGATATTGTTTTCAACGAATACATTCAGACAGATTTGGCCGACAGCTGCTTCATCCAAGTGATCCTGTTCCCTTTACCCACTCCGCAGATTTCCACTGGTTTTCACTTCGCTGAAGTCTGTCAACAGTAAGATTCGACTCGAATTCACTGAACGGTTTGCAAACAGGCATTACACTTAAATTTACGGTAATATCATACCACTTAGCTTTAAATATTTTCCATTTTCTATTGTCAGCCCCTTTCAATTTTGTTTCTTCGGTCCGTAGCATATGCGATTGCCCTGAGCGGATGAAACTACATTCGACCGGACTAGCCACCGACCGATGTTATATTATTCGATCATTTATCCGTCAGGTCTGCGAGGCCAAATTTCTGCTTGTCTTCGCAGGAACTGACATTCTTGGGTATCTAACCTTGCATGTGCTTCAATTAGCGTAGGATGCTTTGCTTGTTTGAAATTTCTGCATTGTAAACTATACCTAATTGACAATAATATTGGTGAACATGTCGTCGTAGCATGACCAATTGAACGTTTTGAGAAAATCATCCAAGCCGCGTGAATTGTAACCAGAACAGCACTTGGCGTGCTCGTAAGTTTCCTGGCTACTCTGATTAGCGAAAGGACACATCACAAGATACCCGTGTTCCATTCTCAGTTGTTAACTCCCATATCTGCCTGGTCTGGTGAGGTCCAGGATATAGTGAAGAATTGATCGAATAGACGGCTTATCGTCTGAGCCAAGAAAGCAAGTAACGCCTCTGTCATTTTCGTTATCAATCAATAAGGACAGCTAATGGGTAATATAAGATCGGGAACAAGCGCATGTGTGGTATGAAGAACAAGGAGGGCAAATTTGACGAATCGGACTGGTCGAATAGAAACAAATGATCGGACAGTAAGACAAAGCGGATCATCCTGCAGTACGTACGACCGGCGAAAACCTAACAGGCTGAGGAAATATCAGGTGAGTACCTAACTTTGCTGTTCCATTTCTGTCTCGGTTAATCTAGCAAGAAGGCTTATCTGCCCGGGAATTTCGTACATTTTTGTCCTAAATCAGTTTTTGGGATGTCTGTGACTTACTCTTGTTCTTTGTAACTCAGTATGCAATGTGAGGCACTACAAGACCGGTAGAAAATGCAACCGGACAACGAAACACAAAAAACGCCGCCTGCCGCTAGTAACGGCAACGTGCAGCGTAACACGAAAGGTACCGACATAACTGACCTGAAAATAAGTCGTACATAAAGGTCTTCCACGCGGAGCACAGTTACTGAGTTTAATTTGTTTATCCACGTAAGCTAAACTATCAGTACGTAAATATATATTTACGTGTTTATGCACAGTAAGCAGTATCTGGATTGGTGAAAAATGTTTCCCCGGGAGCACACGACCAGTTTTGCGGTTACTGTCGCTCATCAGTTATGCGTACCGGGTACTCTTTTGTCCAAGCATCCTTATACGAAGAGTTTCATGCTCACTCATGGCGCTACAAATTGGGTTCTGGTGATATATATGTATATATTCTTTAGTCTTTTGTATTGGTCAAACAACTGAAACGAAAAGCCAGCTTGGTGAAGCGAACGAGTGATTGGTCGATCAGGGTGAGACCATATGTTTACCCTCTCCGTGGACTTTGTTTGCATGGCACGAATCGATCAGCAATTAACATAAAATTTACGAGTTGGACAGCCCAGTGATAATGCTCGCTGTTATGTTTTGTTTTGTTTAGTTTAAGTTTTTCTTTTATGGATAGTCAGTCACATATATTTGCCTCGATCAGAGCTCAACTAGTACCACCTTCGTTTCAGATAGCAGGCAAGTGTAAAATATTTGTCCCGAGATAGACAAGAGTAGTACTCTTGCCCGATGCCTTGCTTGCAACCCGTTATCGATCAGATTATATAATCTTTCGGTTTTTATTTTCAATAGTATCTCTTGCATGCGGATGGATGGACAAAATTCCCCTTATGCGAAACATAATACTGAAAATAAACACCAATAATTTGGGACCTTGTATCCCATTTCTAAAGGTCAGCCTTACCTGGCCGACGAAAATCCTCCGACGAATCACCATGTGATTCTTAAGTAAACTTATCGTACATTCACGCTCATTATGATTCAAATGAGATTCTAGTGAGAATCTTTCGAATCATTCCCTTCAACCGGATTCCAAGGATTTGTGAGACGGACATCGTCTGCGTAGAACAACTGCTGACACGGATGGTTGAGAACATCTAGACTACACGGCTATCCAATTTATGAGCAGTTCGAAATTTGTGTGACTGATAACACCCGTCAAAATCAAACACAAACACATCCAACTGGGATTTGTTTGGCAAAATGTTCACGTTACCTCATCTCGCAAAGAAAATAAATGAGGACGAAGAAAAGTGCACATTTGAAAACTTCATTCATATAGTTTGCCCAATAAATCAGATGAATAATATACGGACTAAGGACTTGATTGGCTGTAAGTCGGAGTGCAGAGGCAGAAATCAACTATCCGAAACAAGAAAAAGATGGTCTAGTTTGCGTGACACGTATAAAGGCGAACGGGGACATCGTTCGTAGCATGAAGGACAAAGAAGAGACAACGATTCCGACAGATGGCGCAATCGACCAATGAGTTTCATTCTAAGGAGACCTATATGACTGATCAGAGACCGTCTAATTGTTTTGCCTTGACTATACGCGAGGGCTTTGAACTAGAGTTAAGATGACCCATTGGAGCCGTGGATTTACCTAATGCAATTGCAAGATTTTAATACAAATATTGAACATGCTTCGTACGAATTTTCCCGGATCGGGTTGTGACGTGTATTCAAATCCGAGGTCCATATAAAATTCACTGTGTCAAAAGAATTGCATCCCAAATTACACTATACTCACTTGCACCATATATTCTAATGTGAGTAGAAGATCAACTATAGTGGAGAAATAATCAAGCGATAATAACGAATTTTTCATGTACGGATTATCACAATTTTGTAGATTTTTTCCTCTCCAGCTAGCCTTTGATTGATTCTACTCGTCATCGTCCGGATTGGAATCAATTCACATACGATCACGGTATTTGCAATTTCTAGCTCACACAAGTCATGTGTTTGATACGCCGGTTTGTGATGCATATCGGCCCAAAAGTGAACGTTTATTCTACCGTAGACTGGTGTTGGTACAATATAGATCTAGGCTATGAAGACCACAGCCAATAACAAGTGGACGATAGAAGAAGTCTGGTGATATGAATTGTGAGACGTGGAACGTATACACTCCTAATGAATTCATAATTTTGGTTCGGTAATGATATGCGAGTTCTGAAGTACAAAAAGGTACCATAGGCACAAAAATCTGCCAACATTCCCCTACTGTGACTGCTGGTGAAATTCTGGCACATCTGTAAATGCATTTTCAATAGAATTCATTTTCATCCTAGTATTTCTATTAATCAAAAAAGGATAGGAAATGCGAAAAACAACCAAAGGAGATTCTACTTATTTTTTCACACCTGTACATTGCTTTGCTAGTCAAAAAATGTATTGATTCAAATCCACTGTAATATTCGGATTGAGTGAAAATTCCTTGACTGTTTATTTCTGTTCCTCCTCTATCTAATCTACAACTAGTCTTGCCGAACGCGATCTCAATGACACTGATTCTGATCGCTATTCATTTTTGGCTTGACGCATTTATTTTTCATTTTTGTTTCTTACCGTTTAGTTGAGATTACATTACAAACACTTTGTGTAGCCCCGAGTGACCTTGACTAAAGATTGCTTGTTCTGTTACAATCTAGTTTCGTTTTATCGATGACGTTCGTCGATCGTCAACTTTCAAGTGATTTGCATTGATTTTTTGGATTTCACACATAGGAAGATGTTTGTTGGGCCTGATCGAGATTGCAGAAGTAATTGGTTGAACCATCGGATAGATCCTCTTCATTTGTTCTTTCTCATCAAGCTTTCATTTTTTTGGCTACTTTTCGCTAAATAATGACTGAGTTGCAATGTCAAATGTATAATCGTTAAGTATATAAATTTTAACTCATGATCACGACCGTAAAATTTGCTAAGCAATCTTGTTTTGTCTTGGGTTCCGTATCAAATTGGGTTACTCGTTGTTCTGAGGTTTTGAGATGCTATCCAGAATGTGTGAAGTTTATTATTGGACAAATCGAATTTTGAGTCGATGATCGATTTCACCCGGATTTGGTTGTAACACCCTGCTTGACAAGTTTTGCTATCAAGAATCCAAGTGAAAGGGGTCTACAATATGTTGTGAAATTTTCTTGCATTAGGATGTCACAAAAACCGAGTGCCGAAACTGATCGTTTTCCGTGGTTATAGGCCATTTAGTAATAATATGTCAAATAAATCTCGCACCAAATAGGATGAAAGCAAAATAGAGTGCACGCTGAACGGGACGAGTCGACGAGTGAAAAGTCTCGCGTTTGAGGTCCTGGTCTATATGTGGACAAAA